>WBMY01003422.1:447130-468117 GCA_013397315.1 Donacobius atricapilla
AGATAACATATCACTTCAGCCTGTCTGGAAACTTGGAAACCCTTATGCTTGGAACCTTATCATAGACATTTCTGCTGCGGGAAGAGTGATCAGACCAACAATAGCATCTTGAATTCAAGGCAGAGAAAATGGATGACTGCATAGCTTGGTTTTGACGGTGCACTCGGCACTCAGTGTGCTGATTCTCATCTGATTCTGTACTTCTGTCATGTCCTTGGACTAGAACTGCACTGAGAAGTTTGCACCATGTGTTGCGCTGCCTGATCCTCCCTCAGACCTCCGGGAAAGGTGCACGTTCTAGGTTCCCTTCTGCAGGAAAGAGGCAGGGCCTTCATTTGGAAATACTCTTCTCACAGCTGTCAGTCCTTGCCTGAGACACAACAGCCACCAGAGAATTTTCCTTCTGGCTTGCAAGTGATTTTGAGTTTGAGGTGATCAAGCCAATTCTCGGCAAGGGCAGGGTCATCAGCAGTCGCAAATGTACAGCGTGACTGAGTGGGAGATGTTTGCTTGTGTTATGAAATGTGCTGGAATGAGAGTACACACTGGGGATTTGTTCATTTTAGCAAACCTGGCAGAACCTTCCTGTGACCTAAATAGAATACCTTGCTCTACATAAAGCATGCATCAGGGTATTTCCTGATTTATTCATGAAAGGTTTGCTTTACAAAGGCATTTGGAGCTGTGTAATCTCACAATACATGATACATGTAGCCGGCTGCTCAGCTGGCATTTGCACAAATTGCTTTGATATATGGCTGTAACATATGAAGGCACAGTGAGGCCAATTTAAGTACTTGATACTGGAGTAAACTGGTTAAAAGAGTAAATTAGATCTAGCCTACAGATTTTCTTGCTACTGCATGGAGAAGGTTGCTGTCCGAAATGAATAATTGATAAAGAGATGGGAGACTACACTCTAGTAAGCAATAAAATCTTTCAATATTAAGTGGGCAGGGTTAAGGGCAAATCCATGAGTGGTATGCACTGATTTTGCATCTTCCACATTAAGAGCCCGTTTCTGATTTACATCAGACTGAGATCCAACACATTGTGTTAACCAGATCAGTAACTGAAGATCTCTGCTGCCTTTCACTTGGGAGACTTTGTGCTTTCCATTGCTTTTTCCCACTGGCAAAAAACAAAGTCTAAGGTAACACTTCATCAGGTCTGTGAATTCATGAGGGAATTTCCAATATATATCTTTAATGATTTGTATAGGTATTATTTGTACATATTTCCTGGTGCAATATAGTCAGTAGCAAGGTAGATGGGGATGGTTGCTTGCAAGCAAGCCTTATTTTGGAGCCTTGGAAGAAATTTGGGTTAATTTACAATAGAATGAAAGTGACATTTGTAAAGATGGTAAGAGGGGAATGCCAGAATCCATTACACTGATGATCCTATGAATGCACTGGCATTCTCCATTGGTGAGTTAATGTTCAAACCCTATCAGTGTTACTTGCTAAACTTATTGCAACTTGATGTCAGACTTTCAGATTTTTTTTTCATGCCAAACATTTAATGGTAGATGGGTCTGCACAAATTTTTTAGGAAAAAAATTCACTTTTTATGGATAGTTGCCATAAGCAAGGTAAAAATGTGATTCATTCAAGTCCCATGGAATGAACTTTCTCATTTCTCAGTCTTGTGATCTTTTGTTTAAGAAAAGACTTTGTCCTGTGTGGCTTTGGAATAAGCTGAAAAAAAGACTTTTTTGATTACTGCGTTTCTTAAAAAAACCCACAAACTGTTTTCCAAGAGGTTTTGTGACTGAGCAGTGATTTAAAATTAAAGCAACTCAACTGCATTTGTCAGTGTTCACACAGTAAACACAAGGGGCAGCAGAAACCTCAATTGTCCATCCTCCAGACAGTAGAAAAATAATTTTTTAAAACTTGCTACTGACACCATTGGCTGCCCAGAACAATAGGGAACTGACAGGCTGATTCTGTACTTCATATCTTTTCATATCACATACTTTATAATATCAAGTGATGTTTCATCTGTACGCACAGAAGACATCAAATAAAGCACAATTCTTTCCATATTTTTGCTTTTAATTTTATCAGTTCCAAGCAGTAAGCAATTCGAGGTCTTTCTTCCTCTGCATTTCTCTCCCCCTTCTCCCCTCCCCTTCTACATTCTTGACTGGAAGGGATCTGCTTCTCCATTGGCTCCGTAAATCTGGGCATTTTAGAGTTAATCAGGACCTGAAAAGAGCAGGAGGACATGAGGTTTACATTAAAGAGTGGTATGCGGACAAGTGGCAAAGGCATGGATTTTGTGGTAATAAAAACACACTGGGTGATATTTTTGTCAGAGGGCCTCACTTCTCTGCCTCCAAAATGCAAAAGCATCAGGAAATCAGATTGCTGTCTCTGAACCATGATTGCAGAAGCAGATCAGTGTGCACCTTACTCCCAAACTCACTGAATCAAGTTTAGCTTTCTTCGACCACATCAAAAACTGTCCACATGCAATGCTGGTGATGAAAACCTGGGGTTCGGCACTGCTTCTGGATTAGCAGGACATCCACCCCTAAATGGAAGCCAAACTTTCCACCAAAGGAAGCCATTTGTCTTGCCAGTGGTTTGACTTGCCAAAACAAAGAGAAAATTATGATGCTGCGTCAGTCCGGCATCATGGGAAGATTTTGTTTTCCCCATGAGTAAAAACTGTTGCTGTTGTTTTTTACTTGGATTCTGTAATTTCAAATTCACTGAAGTCTCAAAAAACTCTGCAGACTGAAGTACCTGTGTCTGCTGGATCTAGTGGTGGCTGAACAAATGTATGAAGATCCTGGAGTTCTGGCTGCACCTTTTCAAAGTCGGAAGGTGTTGCTGCAACTCTCAGCTGATGTCCCTTGAAACACATGGCACACGTGCCGCATTCCTTGTTCATGGTAGGGGTAGGGACTGCCTGTCTTCCCTTGTGCTCCTTGGCCCCATGTCCCACCCTACTGCAGTGGGAAAAGACGGTCTCTTTGACCTATCCATCCAATTAAAGCCAGTTGTTGACAGTAGCCTTTTCTTCTTCTTTTTTTTTTTTCTTTTTTTTTCTTTTTTTCTTTTTTTCTTTTTTTCTTTTTTTTGACAAAGTGATTTTATCACGCTGACACTGAACTACGCTCGCCTTGTCTGAAGCTGGAACTGGACGCAGAAGAGTCAAAGACTGAGAGATGAGTAGAAGAGAGACAGTGTAATGACAGAATGTTTCACATGCCTTTGAATTTCTGAGGGGATTAGGCGCTCCCCTGGTGCTTTGACATGGAGCCTGTGGCAGCTGCTTTGGCAAAGCCTGCCAGCAGTTGCACAAATATGTTACTTTCCCCTCGTTTTCCCAAGGTGCAGAGGACACAACAACTTCTGTTACAGACCAGCAACAAAGAGCATTGGGGGCTGTCAGAGTCTGTGCGCTTGTGCTCCTCCGCATGCAGGACCACCTCTGAGAACTTGTGCACCCGTTCATGTTGCAGTCAGATACCACCACTTACGTAGCTGAAGTGTAATCCTGCAGGGCACACTGAAATGAGTGCCGGAGTAATACAAGTCAGCCTTTACCCCCAGCCTCTACACCTTCTGAAAGAGCTTCTTTGGGTCAAACCTTTTCCCAAGAATCAGCTGAAACAAAATCCTCTAGCTGCTGTAATACTACCTGCCTCATATACTCCAGAGAGTTCTTTTCACAGCAGAAGTCCTTCTCCTGCAAGCAGGACAGGGACAGCAGGTGTTGTGCTGGTGTCCCTTCAGTGGAATCTGATTACCATTTTGGTTGCTTTTCACTGTCTATTTGATATGGTTGTTTAGGAAGCCGTGGCTGATGGTGCATTTTTGAGCCAAGGACTGACAGAAATCAGGTGTCTTCACTTTATAAAAGAAACATTAACCCACAGGTTGAGATCTGCCTTGCAGCATCATTGGCAAACATGAAACTTCAGCTTTTCACAAAATGATGGAAGCTCTTTTCTCATTTTAAAGCAGATACAAGGTTTAAACATTGAAAAGTAATGGCAGTGGAGATGCAGCTCAAAAAAAAAAAAAAAAAAAAAAAGGACTCCCTGATAGGAAAGCACAAGAGATGGGAGAAAATGAGGTGCTCCCTCCTGGTTGAAGAAATAGAGGAAGAAGCATCAGTATTCATAGCTGCAGTGAGAGTTGAAATGATGGTCAGGGCCTGTCAGCCCCAATACTGCATCCTTGATTCACATGCACTGATTCAGACATTAATTTGGACCTCAGATGTGCATGTCTGACTCCCAGCGAGTCCTCCTGGAGGGCAAGAGCGTGGTCTCCTGAACGGCAGGGCACGGGCAGAAAAGCCCCGAAGAAGAAGGAGTGTGCTCAGCAGCAGTGAGCGCCAGCCCTGCTCCGGCTGGCATCCCTGCCCTTGGGANGGCAGCAGACTTGGAAAGAAATGTCCTCCTCCCCAGCCCAGGAATGCAAACAGGAAGCCGCCAGCAGAATGTTTGGAGTGCGTGCAGCTGCAGTTGGGTCTGAAGACACTGAGAGCTGTGCTGAAAGTATTCAGCCTGCCTCTTACAATGGAGGGGAAACACTTGCTTTGACACTGCATTTGATAACCATTTTATAGCAGGAGTGCAGACCCTTTCATTTGCAGGGAAAGGGAAGACAGCTGTGGCTGTCTTCAGCGAAACTTGCTATTCTATATGTGAGAGAGTGTGCTTGTTAAAGGAGGACAAAAGGGTGCTTACTGAGGTTCTGCAGGTGGCTTTTGGTTATTAACCAGAGGAGCTCAGCTAGTCCAGAATGTCTTGGGCTGCCCTAATTCCTCTCTAAAGGAATTTCAGTTGCTGGTTGGGGATAACCAGTGCCATTTTGGGGATTGCACTGTGCGCTGCCTGAAACAATAAGCTACTGCCTTGGAAGGAGAAGTTTCCTATCTGCTAGATCATTCTTCCATAACACATGTTTTCCATGTGTGAGTTCTGATTTGGGGAATTCTGGGGAGAAATCATCTGTAACAATATCTTCTAATTCCTATGTTAGATGAATCTCTTTGAGGCATCTGTGTAAAAAAACACTTGAATTATGTAAATTGAGATAATTTCTTATAAATCACCTTTCAAACAGGTTGGATCCGTGTCTTAATTCAAACATCTTTAAAATTATCTTACCTAGTTTTCCTCCATTGTTCTTGATCAGCAATTGACCTTGAGCTGACTTGTTCTTAAAATAGATTAAATAAGTGTACCACTTCTTTTGATTATTATACAGGTTCTGTTTAAAAAAAAATGCTCGCTGAAATGAATCTTGCAGGTTTTTTAGTTGCTAAGATTTTATTACTACACTTTGAAACTACCTGGATTGTGCATTAGACAGAAAATCCTTTTCCTAATTAGTTGATTTGTTTTAACATGTATGTCTGAGAGCTGTGTGTTGGTAGTTGGGTACTGGTTATATGTATTAATTTGTCTTCCTGTGGAGTTGATAATCTGGATTCTCTCTTCAGGCTCCTGCCTTCTGGTGGGTCAAATGTAGAAAGTTTGCAGCTGCAACACCATTGGAGGCTTTGCTAAAGGTAAGACTTGGGCTGTGAAATGATTTTGCAAAAGAACCCTAGGAGACAGCATTGCCTTTACAAGGACTAATTGCACTGTGTGTTTCCTTGTGTCTAACATGCCCGAATTTTAATAAATGAGAAATTATTGTTCCCTGTTAAGTAAGTAGGTAGGGTGGCTAAATATAGAGGAAGTCAGGTTGCGGGGCAGTGGGGGGAAGCTACAGTTTCAATGACTGAAGAGGAGGAACATGCAACAGCAGCGCTTCAGGAAGCATCTCCCAAGCTATTCCTCAGATCTGACTCCTTAAGCTCCACACAGTGTCCCCAGCTGCTGCCCTTGCTCCGGTGCTGCCCCAGCATTTGTGGTATCACCTTGAGCTCCTGTCTGTGCTCTGCTGGGACTGGAAACTAGTTTTTGTGATTCCCAGCCTGGAGCTGCAAGTGTGAGGTTGCCGTTTCCATCAGGAGGGACACCTAAGCTGGGGGCAGTCCTGCAGTGAAAATTGTTAAGAGCCATAAAAAATCCCGGAGAGAAGGATGGGAGTCAGAAAAGGAGACACAGGAGGAGTGGAACAAGACTGCATTTTAATCAGTCTTTAGGGGAATTAAATAGGGAAGGCTACTGGACACACAGAATGAGACAAAACTACAAAACACCTTGATAAGAGAAGAAAGCCCTGTGTCAGCACAGTTGCCCACAAGGCAAGAGCTGTCAGATCACTGTTTTCTGACACCTTCTGTCTCCTCAACACCTTTTGTGCTGTTTTTCTCTTCTTGTCAAGGTTTGGCTGACAGAGTGAAAAAAAAAGGTTTTTCAGAGCAAATCACAGCCTGAGGAGCTTCCCCAGTTGCAGATTGTTACCCAAGGGAACTCCAGACCTAGATCTCAACCCATTCCTCAGTAAACAGCAAGGGTCTCGTGAGATAGAGATTGCCATTGCCACATCTTATGCAACAGCACTGATGTTGATTCATAGCTCCTATCTGCGCTCCAGTGCAAAGCTCACCCATCAGCAGCAAGATATTTGGAGAAGGGAATTTGTCTGGGGCTGTCAGTAACCACAGCCATGAGCTATCATCTTTGCAATACAGGTTAAGAAAAAAAAAAAAGGGCTCACAATTACTGTACAAAAACCAGCAAACTTTGCCAGTTTTGACAGTGAACTGGGAAAGGTGGCTAAGGCTCAAAGAAGGCGGGTTTAACACCTGAGGGGGTTTTTTGAGATCCTTTGAAATAATCTGAATTGTAAAACAAATAGTGCCACACTCTGCAAAACGGATGAAAACTGCTTTCCTATTTTTCTCATCCAACTGGATTGTCTTATGATCAATCTGCAATTTTTCCTCATAGGGGCACACATCTGGGTATGTCTTTTACCTTGTGACCTATTTTCTTTAAACGTGAGGGAATGTAATATCTGCAAACCCTTTACCCCTCCCCCTGACAATGTGATTGAAATCGATTGACTGATTCAAAAGCAATTAGGTGGGGCTGACAGACAGACAGCACACAAGTTTTCTTCTGTAAGAAATGAGGTCAAAAACTCCGTGGCCCTTTGAGATATCCTAAGGCCAGTATCAATAAAATTATATTTCAGGTGTGAGGAAGGGTTTGCATGTCTGATACCTTGCCCTTTTTATCCCCCTAATCTATCAGGTGGTCTAATAAAACATATTGCCTCTTCCTACAAACCTTTCCTCTCTCTATAAAACGTGGCATACAAAATCTCCTGTCCCCCTGGGAGTACTTCTGTTGTGTACCCCTATTTTCTGTAACAGAGGTTTTACTTTCCTCTGGTTTGCTCTGGTTTGTGTGCAGTGCCTTGCTGCCTTCAGTGCTGGAACTACCAGGGGCATACCAAACCAGCCATGTGCTATTTTGTTATTCTTATCAACAGCACTATACTCCCCACAAGGTGGTGGGCAACACTGGTTTTTCTCTTGGGGGAATCATTTCCTTTCTTTCTTGTCCTTATGAACCAGTACAGTCTGAGCCTGGCTTGCTGTCTTGGAAGGCTTCCAGAGCAAGGTGATGTGCTCCGTTTGGGGTAAGCATGTTTCGCTGGCTGTGGGCCACTGCAACAAGCAGCACCTGAAAAAGAAGGCTACAACAATTCCCTCTGTGGCAGGAGTGACTGGGCGATGTTCTCTGACCTGTGTTATGCAAGGAGTCAGACTGGATGATCAGAGCAGTCCCTTCTAGCCTCAAAAATCTGTATTCTGATTACGTATCTGAGAATGTGCAACTCAAGTTGAAAGTGGTGATTTATTGGATGCTAGCTACAGGCAGCTTCTTGTTTCTGAGTAAGCAACTGCTTTTAAAAGGGTCCCTGTAGCTCAGTGGGGCAAAAGAGCTGTCAGCTCTTTTGGGGAAGAGATCTTGCCGGTCTATTTCCATAAAGCACTTTTTAAATTTACAGCTCTGTGCAAGTGCTGTTTTACAATAAGGATTGACCCTTTCTGGAGATGTCTTTGTGGTTGATTTATAGGTGCATCCCCAGCAGGGCTGCTCTGGGAGGAGGCCAAGGTGGGTGAGATCCATCTTTTCTCTCCCAGCTTTTGGATCAACTCGTATGTGAAAGCATCCTGGACCGGCTGGTGTGAGTCTTGTTGTTGCCTCCTGCTGCGGACTGTTTGAATCTCAGTGGAACAGATGATGTGTTAACGGCCCTTAAGAAGCTTGTCTTCAGCCCGTTGTTTCCTTTGCTTCCAAGGACATCACATGCCGAGGATAAGATTCCTGCATCAGCTAGGAGTCACTTTAAAAACACCAAGCTCCTACATCTTGGAACAAGGGAGCCCCAGCAGTACCCTCAGACGGCTGGAAGGAGCATGATGCAGCTCAGATGTTCTGAGAGCTGTGATCCTTTAAAACACTGGGGAAGGAAGAGCAGAAAAAGGGCCTTGGTGTGTTGATGAGTCAGTGGTGAGGGACTGGGACAGGTGGCTCCATTGACAGACAGAATTTTAACTTCAGAGCAGTGATAGGTTTTCAAACAACATCTGCTGCTCCCGTTACTTAATTCTAAGTAACAATGTGGAAGACACATTGGTCAGATTTGAAGCAACAGACTATCAGAAGCCTCTATAAAACCAATAATGGAATGAGGAACTGGCATTCATAAAACATTTATCTCTTGAATGTGGAGTCTCTGGTGCGATACTGCTTTTAATGGTGGAAATCTAGGGCTGCATTATTATTATCATTATTATTGTTATATAAAATACATGGTGACAGCAGATAAACATCAATGACTAAAGAGCTCTGCATATTTAAAAGTGTTAGGTTTTAGTTCTGGAAACCACTCTTAAATCAATTATGGCACTACTGCACTTTATTAAAATAGTTAAATCTACCCTAACAATGAAACTGTCACTTTGAATTAGAAGAGCAACCTACTAACTTGTAAAATATGTAAATATCAAGGCAACCATATTTCTAGATATATACATTATTTATTTACAGTACTTCCTTAATTGTGAGGATTAACTGAGTAGAAATTGCACTATAAATGGTTCCACAATTATTAAAATGCGCGTTTACATTTGTTTAAATTGTTCAAAAGTAATTTAGAAGATGACTTTCAAGAAATATTGAGGAAATCTGCATACAGAGAATGTAATTATTATTGATATTTGCATAACTTCCCTTTCCACTTTCATGCACTATTACAAATCACACAGAACATGACTAAAGAAATTATTAGAGAAACTGCTGTAGTACAAATATGGATTCATCAATAAATGTTCAGGCTTCTAGGCAAAAAACAAATGACATGGCTGTGGAGAAGAAATACTACATTTTATTTAGATAGTTATTTGGAATGGGATCTGCACCGATGAATCTATACTCAGACTATAGCAGTATGTTATGACAGAGATGAATGTTGTTGAAAAGAACAGGTAAAACACAGGAAAAAAAGAAAATCCAAATTCCAATGGAAGATAGTATAAGGGCTAGGAGATATGCGAGGCAGATGTGCTCCAGGTGTGGGGATCCAAAGAGGCCAACAGCAAGCTAAATTTTTCATTCCAGCAGTGATGAAAAGGTCCCAGTTCAGAGGTGGTAACCAAAGCAGAAGTAGACTCCAAGCGCAGTAGCAAAAAATCTCCATCAGGGCTTGCTTGAAAACAAGAAGGTCCTGGTGATATCTGGGATTGCAAATACTGATGCACAACTGTGTGTCTCCTGCAGCCAAGCAACTGCTCTGTGTTCAGGGAAGAACAGACTCCAGCTGCCACCCAAGGGCATGTGGAACACAGAGCTTTGTGCATTTCTGAAAAAGAAAAGAAAAAAGTTAACTGGGAGTAAAACCAACCAAGAATGAAAAGACAAAATGATTAGTGGAGCACCCTGTGGAAGCAGCAGCTATGCACTATATTAGGTTTCCAAAAGAGGCCAATGATTACAGACTTATTGTCCTTCAACTTCTGTAAATCAGGACACTTTGTAAGATGCACGGAGAGGTGCTTTTGGGAACCCTGGTGGATACCTGAGCTGCAAGAAAGCTGAGAATCCTACAAGGCTTTGCAGTGCTGATAAGGGCCCATGCACAGGGAAGGACCCTGTGTGTGTATGTTTGTGTTTATGCGCTGTGTCTAGTGAGACAAGCGATAGAAAAGAGGAGCCTTGTCAAGATTATCTGTCTTGAGACAGGAGAAACCCATGTATCACTCATTCTGAAGGCTGTGCACCAAGGCGCAGGAGAACCTCTCACTCCCCTGACAATGAAAATAATGAAGTCAGATTATCCAAGGAAACTGTGAGTTTGCCTTACCCACAAACCTCAGCCCCAGGGAGGGAAGAAGAATTATCAGAAAGGTCACTCTGAGCAGTCAGAGTCAAGGACGGAGCTGAACAGCTCCTGAAACCCATAAGGTGCAAACACAGAGCTCACAAGGAGGCGGAAAGCAGAATGAGTTCAAGGGAAATAAATAACCACATGAAAAAAAATCTAATGCTGCTGAGGAAGCATAGGAGACATTTCTCTCCATGTTGTGAAGACCTACAATGGCATGCTGATAGGATCCCCAGAGAGAGCACATCATCTGTAACTATGCAGCACTGCACACGCTGGTACTACTAATAAAAGAGAATGGTTCAGATCACAGAAATTAATTAGTTTAGAACTGCAACCACCAGGAAGAGAGCATGCACACAGCAGCATCCCAAAGTGTGTTCTTATTAACGATTCTCTGTCTGGTGTGCTGTTGACAGAATTCTGTCTGTCTCAACAAAACTCTCGAAACAGCTTTAAACTTCAGGCCCCCATCAAACAGCAAGTGGTCTCCCGGCAGCATGCCTGCATGGAAGCTAGTAAATCCAGCAAATAAGGACTCGACAGCATCTCCTGCTGTCACAAGGAAAACTTCAGCTTCTGTACTGGAAATGTCCCTTCGCCTTGAGGGGCCATCACTTTGCAAGCACTTACTATGCCTGAAAAGCAGAGCTGTGCTGCTAGTTCTCAAAGCAGCAAGTCCTGCCCTCCTAATCAAACCCATCTGCGGAGGGGAAAGAGCAGAGCGCTGGGGACCCTCCAGCACCCTGCAGGATGTAGCTGTGCTCCTCACAGACTTCCTCACTGCGGAGAGCATGTTTTCCTCATGCCAAGAAGCAGAACAAAGGCCTGCATGCATTTTCTTTGCCTACCCCTCATGCAAGAGGGGGCTTGACTCTTTGAGGTCCGGAGCTCATTTAGAGGCACCTTGGTAGTTCAGAGTTCCCATGTCCGATACTTCATCAGCCACAATTTACTGCAGTGAGATGTGATATACAGCAGGGCCATTTCATCTCCCAGAACTTTAGAGAGGGGGTCTGTGTTTTAGCATCTACCAGTTTTATCTCTGCCATCTGAATCTCATTTCCAGGATAACCAAGGGTCCTTCTAATTACTGCTCTGGTGAATGTATATTGCCCCAAGCCCTTGTGATTTGGTTTAAAACTGGGGAAATGCAGGCTGATGTTATTAGTCATTTCTTCAGGGGAAACCCACTTACACACAGTGAAAAGTCATAATAAAGCTGTATCAATCTGACTACCTACCTGGCTACCTTGTAGAAGTATAAAGTTTGAAGAATAGCCCTAAGTTTCTTAGAAATTTTAGAACAGCGAGGTCTTAAAATGGTTCTTGCTGTCCTAAAATATCTAAGAGCCTAAGATGATGACTGGCAGCATGTTCTTATTTAAACACCACAGAAGACAACCAGTATTTTGAACAGCTAACCATGGCTTGTCTCTGTGCCAGAACACACATTATGGGTCATGATGCAGGACCTCTGTTGCTCCAGGCATTTGCTGCTGTGGTTCAGTGACCACAAAATACGTGGGGTCTGCTCCAGCTCTGCCACTGATTTGCCATGTGACTTTGGGCGTGCTATGTCCCCTGCCTCAGTTTCCACATATAACATGCAAAATTTTCAAATCAATTACCCATGACAGTGAAACTAGAAAGAATGCAGCATCGATTGCTCTTTTCCCCTATCTCCCCATTGGACATGAGGATTGTGATTTATCTGTGACATTGGAGTACGTATTTGTGCAGCACTCAGTGTCTTGTAAATACCCATTAATATCCTAGGAAAGCCCCCATGAGGTTGGTAGAGCAATATAGCTCTGATTCTGCATTTGAATCACAGTGATATGAAAGACCAAAGGACACATTTTAAAAGCAATTTTTATCTTTGTATCTACCTTTATTTGCATCAATCTGCTTTATAAAAGCTGGCAAGATGGAGATTCCACAACCTCCATTGAAAATCCTCCCCAGTCCTTAACTATTCTTACCATCAGAAATCTCCCCTTGATGTCTGCCTGATCTAAATCTTCTTGGCTGCATTTTAAGACTTTGGGTGTGGAGAAGCATTTGAATCTTTCTTTTCTGCAGCAACTCAACTGTATGAAAGGATTACCTTCACAACTCACCACAGTTTTCTCTTTTCAGAACAATCCTAACTCAATCCTTTGGTCTTTCTCTCTTAGACATGTTTTTAAGATTTTCAACCGTGCTGCCATTTTACCAGGGGGATTTATGTATCTCTTCAAGTGCAATGTCCAAAGCCAGACACATAATTTCTGATACAGCCCAGGATGTCATTGGCCTTCTGGGCCACCTGGGCACCCCTGGGCTCGTGTCCAGCTGCTGCCACCAGCACCCCCAGGGCCTTTTCCTGCCCCTCTGCCCCAGCCTGCAGCTGCAGGGGCTGTTGTGCCCCAAGGGCAGGACCCAGCACTTCCCCTGGTTGTACCTCACCCCACTGGCCCCATCCCATGGATCCAGCCTGGCCAGATCCCTCTGCAGAGCCCTCCTGCCCGCCAGCACATCCACACTCCCTCCCAGCCTGGTGCCGTCAGCAGCTGACTGAGGGGCCCTTGATCCCCTCATCCAGACCTTTGGTGAAGATGTTAAAGAGGCCTGGCCTCAGTTCTGATCCCGTGGGAGCCCCACTGGTGCCCAGCCCAGCTGGACATCCCTCCATGCCCCACCACTCCCTGGCACTGGACATCCCTCCATTCCCCAACACTCCCTGGCACTGGACATCCCTCCATTCCCCAACACTCCCTGGCACTGGACATCGCTCCATTCCCCACCAGGGGACAGGGCCCTGCCCATCAGCAGCCAGTTTCTCCAGGAGATGCTGTGGGAAAGGCGTCAAAGGCTCTGCAAAGTCCAGGCAGACACATCCCCAGCCTGTCCCACCCCCTGAGCAGGTCAGCTTGTCACACGAGGAGATCAGGCTGGTCAGGCAGGACCTGCCTCTCCTAACCCCAGGCTGGCTGGCCCTGATGCCCTGGTCCTGTTCTGTGGCTGGGGGCACTCAAGGTGATCTGCTCCANCTGCACAGTCAAGACAGACACATCCCCAGCCTGTCCCACCCCCTGAGCAGGTCAGCTTGTCACACGAGGAGATCAGGCTGGTCAGGCAGGACCTGCCTCTCCTAACCCCAGGCTGGCTGGCCCTGATGCCCTGGTCCTGTTCTGTGGCTGGGGGCACTCAAGGTGATCTGCTCCATGGCCTCCCTGGCACTGAGGGCACGTGACAGGCCCATACTTCCCTGGATCCTTTTTCCACTCCTACTTGTAGATTGTCCTCACATTTTCCAGTTAACTGAGACCTCCCTGGTTAACCAGGGCTGATTAAAAATAAAGGAAAGGTGCTCGGTGAGCTCTTCTGCCAGCTCCCTCAACATCCTTTTGGGGAGCCTATCCAGCCCCAAATAATCACTGTGATACATAGTACTTACTACAAACATTCTTTTTTGGGGGGGAACCCCAGCACAAACAAACAAACAAACAGAAACCCCCACATTTTTTCATAAGATTTTCAAGGGTTTTCAGTCATATCTCTAGTGTTGCAGCAGAGAATTTTGGACAGTTGATGGACTGAAGCAGAGTCTCAAAATATGGCTCCAGTCACTCACATGACATTTTCTCTGTCAGTATAACATCTATATTTCACCACAGACAAAAAAAAAAAACCACAACAAAACAAACAAAAAACTCCCCACAAAAAAAAAAAACCAAAAAATACTTTTCAAGTTCATCAAAAAGATTCTTTCTCAAGATACTTACTAAGTCTTTCAGAAACTAACTCAAGACAACAAACAAAAAACTGTTGCATTTGCCAGTATCAAAATAACGAACAAACCATTATGGGGACTATGTCGATGGGTTTTCTCCCTCCTAATTTTTCTTTCCACTGACACCTTTAATGAAGCTTCAGCTGTAAGGGACATTTTTTTACCAACTGAAACATCATGTGCAAGTCCCAAGCAGAAGTTCAGCAGAGAAGTCCTCGCTTAAACACCAGTCTCAGTGGTGCTTGCTCTGGTATCTGTCCTTGTATATCTCCCTAGTTTTTCCCTCTGCCAAAACCAACTGAAATAACAAAGAAAGGTAAGAAGAGGCTACCAATTGAACCATCAAGTTCAAAATATAAGTGAACTATAAGTATGTTCAAAGATCTTAATCAAGCAGACAACAAAATCCTGTTGCCTCCAAAGTGAAGCTCTTCTCTGTTATCCATATTACTGAAGTATGTTGAGAAAGGGATCTCTGCATTGTAGCTCCAGCTAAGGCACAGTATTAAGAACCATTTATGACTGTAGAAGGTGTATTATATAAAACTGGAATCCCTCCAGATTTCTAGTATACATGTTTTCATACAAACTAAGAGAGAACATCAATATTACGTTAAATTTCATATATATATATATATACATATTTACATAATAATTTTCATTTTCTAAGTAAATAATTACTTCTCCCATGATCCAAATGCTGTATCTGTACTTCTTGCAGGAGTAAGGCAAGTGACTGTTTGGGGTTCTGCACAGCAATCCCTCCTCACAGCCTGTTTTCATTCTTTTGATGCATAAATTGTGGGCAAAAGTTTCAAAAATTGTTACCTATGAGCTGATATATTTCTGAAATTTGTTCTACTTTTACAGCTGTAATCAGCAAATCAAATAGATGGAGAAAATGTATTTTGAGACACACGCCAAATTAAAATGACTACAACTTTCATGGCTCCGCATAAGTTGAATTCACAATAGAAAACTATAGGAGTTTTAAATAGGAACCTGATGGAAACACCAAATCATTTTTACATTCACTGAATTCTGCTTGCTGAATTTAGTGTAGTGGTCTAAATATTTTTCTGATGTGAAATAGGATTAGGAGAAAGAAGGCAAAACAGGTCCAACTTAAAGATAAAAGAGATGGATTTATTAACACACACTAAAAGAAAGAAGAAAGAGAATTAAAATGAAAGCTTTCAAAGCACTCCCCTCCCCCCACCAATGGTTCCCTTTCCCACATACAACATTAAGAGACAAAACCTGCAATTTTCAGTCAGTTTCACCATTTCAAAATAATCTTTCATCAGTTCTTTTAGGAAAGGAGTCTCTCTTAGAATTTCCATGAATATTCCCCACTGACGACACAGAACGGTTCTCCTGTGGGTCTCAACTCTCACAAAGAGGCAGCCGCCTAGAACCTGCCTTTGTGAAGTCCCTCCCAAGAGCAGCTTTCCCAGCACTGCAGATGGGCCATATCTGCTTATTAGGGAGGCTGTTTAAGGACGCCTCTCCTGGTATAAAACAAAGATTCTCTTCTTCCATCTCTAAAATCATCTTCATCTCAAACTAGAGACCTCCTTTTCCCTAGGAGCAAAGAGCTTCATATCACTTTTAACTAGAACCTTACACCCCCCCAAGAGCATTCATGTGTTACAGGAAAAAAACAGTCCATTCTCCATCGTTTACTAGAGACATCCAGCCAAATTAGGCCACTGTCCCTCCTTTGTCCCAAATAGTCCTTTCACTCTCTCTTCACTGACTTCAGCTTCATGCTGTGTCTCCTTATAGTTCAATCCCTTTGTCTGTTCTCACTCCGGGAAGGGCCAGTGCTCTGGAAGTTCCATCTGCTGGCAGGAAAGAGATAAAACTGGCCCAGACCTGCAGTGGTTATGTGATCTCTGCCGGGCAGCAGCCACTAGGATTTTCAAAAGCCCTGTGGGGATGAGGGAAGAGAGCTCAGGCCAAGGAATTTCAGAGCAGCCTGGCTGGTGAATGTCTCTTCTTTCCATTCCTTGGTCTCTCTCATCTAAGGCAGCTTCCAGAGACATGGCCAAGCCCATCTAAGCTGCTGCTGCCCATGATGTTATCTGGTGGCTCACTGGAAGAAGAGTGAAGCTTCCAACAGAGCCTCAGCTTTATTATGGGTATTACCAAAACTCGCATCAGCCCTCTCAGTGGTCAAATCACGTGCCAATAGCCAAGAACCGGTCTCTGAACCTTTGAAATGTTGATTTTGAGGAATTAAGGATTTTAGGAGAGTTAAGATCATAGTCAAAGCAGATGTTGCTGAGTTAGCTGAAGTAGGTAGATAAGTCTTTGCCTGTGGCTAACAAAAGCCGGATTTAGATAAGCTACCCCGGATCTAGTAACTCACTGCTTGTCAATTTTAGGCTGTTCTTGCAATACAAAACAATAGCCAACCTTCTCCATGCTAGAAAAACGGGAAGCCATAAATTCTACCAAGGATTCGTCTGTCACGTTTGTCACGAATACACTGCAAAGGTAGAAAGGCCAGAACCAGGAAGACCCCTTTTACTTCGTCATTTCAATTGACCCCTCCTCAGAAAAGACCACCGACTCATTTCAGGGAACAAACCACGCATGCTTAATGGCCTTCTTGCCAATTAGCATACGAAGCGGAGAAGAGGAAGTGACAGGGGTATGAATATGCATTTGTATTTTGTTGATTCAACGCTTTTGTAAATAAAAGGCTTTGTAATCACCTGTGGACTTGGCAGCGTGCATTAGGGAGCTATCCCACGCGCTGCCCGGCCGTTATAATAAACATACACTTTCTAACTAAACTGTTAGAGAGTCTTTTTTGTCCGTCCAGTTGGATATCGAGATTAGATCGATATCCACATTTTAGTAATTCACTTTCCCCCCTCTAAAACAGTCCCAACGGCCTGACAGGGCAATATTCCCCATTCCTCTTTAGCTAAAACCCAAACTGTGTTAACGCATAATGAAAAGACATTTAATTTTGTGAGATATGATATCGTGATTCATGTCAATATGGGGTAATTACCAAAAACTAGGACAAAGATGACCTTTAAGTTAGTTGGAACAATCCGTATGCCTCATTTTGTGCAGCATCTGTATTTGGAAATGATGGAATAGATATTAGAACAAAAGGTTTCTGCGGTAAATAACAGCAGCGAGACACAGCAGTTAAGGTAAATCTAAAGAAGTATTAAGAGCTGTAATTTGCTGTGTAACAGTTGGCTTTTGTTATTATGTATTTGCTTTTGCAAATTACTAATTGTAACCATTTTTGTACCTATAGATAGATAGTAATTGCTTTTGTAGATAGCATAACTGGAATTGTGCAAGGCTATTAGGAGATGTAAGCGTGCTTGCAAGAGATGTATCACAAGATAGGACTGCTCTTGCGAAAGTAAAACCAAGATAGCACAGGCAGAGAACAAGATACCATAAAGGAAAAATACCAAGTCTAAAGTGGCACCAAAAGACCACGCTGGACTGCCTCCCTGATGGACCCTCAGAATTAAGCTATGATCCATGTCAGATAAAAATATGTACAATGATGCAAACAAAGCAAAACTGCCATGAAAAGGAGCCAGAGGTCAGCAAAAAGTAAAGGATAAAGACTCCGACCCCTCCCAGCGACCACCAGAAATAGCAAGGAATAGAAACCAAACGTCACAAGGAGAAATGGAAACTAGACATCACAACATGGAATGAAAACTAAACATCGCAGTGAGGAATGGAAACTAAACCTTGTAACGGGGATTAGAAACAAGGAGGGGACTGCTAACATGAACATGTATAAATACCTGCAAAATTAATTGTTGGTGTGCGTTGTTGGTGGAGTGGAGACTCCCCAGCACACCCAGCACTGCTTGCTTGCCTCTTATCAATAAAATTCTGATTGACAATTCACTCATTTTGGCTCTGAGTTCTGAAATTTTATAACAGTTTCTCTAGGATCTTTGTGAAGGAGTTAGATATTTGGACTTGAAGCAAAATATCTGCTCACCAGAAGAACATGTTGCAGTCTAGAAGAGGGCTGATCTGGGAAAGGCATAATTCAGAAGCACGTTTTCTCCTTACGATGGGGTTGCATCACTTGAAGGAGTTGTATTGGCCTGATGTTTTTTTATCTTTTTTCGCATCAGCTGACATGTGTTGATGTTTCTAATCTGGGTTTAGTTTCACTGAAAAAGTTAAAAAAAGATTCCTATTAATTGCAGCTCTATATGATAGTAAGCATCCATCCCTAAACTCTAAATTCAACACTCTAAGTTCCTGTTTAAAAATCATGAATTAAAAAACTTAAGGAAACTGGAAAAGCCATCTGAGCTGCTTTTTGCACATCTGGGTTGCACTTGCTTAGCTTCTTTTTTAACTGAAGACATTAATGACACAGACACTTCACTTTTGTGTTATTTAAAATTCAAGAAGCAGCAATCGCAGAAGCTGTGACTTTAAAAAACTGTTATCAGGCTCACAATACAGTCATGAGAAGTGGCAGCACCGAAACTGTAAGTGTGGATGCTCCCAATACAAAAGGGCTGGGAAGCGCAGCGCTTCAAAGGCAAGCAGTGATGAAATAGGGTGTTGCGTTCTCTGAGGCATTAAAAAACAAAGCAACAAAACAAATTCTGACCAGTGTTCTTCTATTACATTTTCTATTCCAGAAGAATTTGCTCAATTAAATGCCTCATGACTAATAAAATTAAAAAATAAACTATGAAAAACAAAAAACAAACAAACAAAATGCCAGTAGTATGAATAGCGTGAATTCAGAGAGGTCTTTAATGATGCCACTAATTGGGCAAAAAAGTATTCCAATGCATTTGCAATTTGCAGTTGTGAAATTCTTGTAAAAATGAAAACCTTGGCAGCATTCATAAACTGAAAGCCACGAACACATATCACATGCGTAAGAATGGGGTGGCTTTTGAACTGGAGCCAGGCTGAAACAATATTTCAAAGAGGCAAAATGAGCCATTTCCTACAGGGATAAGAGTACAGAAATGAAATCTCAACCCTGATCTCACTGTCAACCCTTATTTAACAAGTAATCAGCAAGTTTTCTATTTCAGTGAAACATTTCCATTCTAGTATCTCTTTTGCTAGTTATCATGGTTTTGCTACCCTTTGTGATTGTAGCCTTTAAAGCTGCATGACAAAAGTTTTAATCAGAAAGTTCTGTAAAACCAACTGCCTGGCATACAAAGTATTTACATTTCAAATGAACTGATACAAATAAGGGTTTGATTTTAATAAAGCATTTATTAAAGGTTAATTGCTACCCGATGAAAGTACTTGCTTTGCTCAGTGGAAAGGAGATATGAATCTAGTCAATCTACTTTCATCTAGGAGTTAAACACGCAATAAAACCATAAAGTCCTTTTCATATGTTTAAATTTTTATTATTTATTTATTTATTTAATGCTAGCACCTAGAAATAGAAGGATAATCTTTAATTCTCTGGGCAGACCTCACAACAATGCTCACTGAGATTACATCATAAGACCTTAATACAGACATGGCAGAAAACAGGCCCATCAGAAAACTTAATTTAGTCAAAAAAAGTCTAAAAAGCCCGCAAAAGTTGTCTTTGTTCTCTCTGAGCTGTGTAAAAGACCACATTTGTCAAATGTAAAATACTATTCTCATATTAATTTATTCTCCTGGTGCCAGAAGGGAAAAAAATGTTTACATTTTTAAATGAAATTAATAACTGTGAATAATTGACTCTTCTGACTTCATCACTGAGAAGTATTAATTTCACAGTTCCTATATAATATATATCCTGAAATGCCTGTGCAGCTACTCAAGACAGATTCTAACACCCAGAAATAGTGCCAGACTCCCTGATAATTTGAGTTTAGTGAGTATCCTCCTTCTTGCAGGGAAGATGGAACAGCATAAGTAGTTCACCATTCAAATAATCTAATATTGAATGAAAATCTGGCAAAATTTATGTACTCTTGCAAAATGTAGTTGTCCTAACAAAGCAAGTAAGGTTGAAAAAGTGGTGCAAATGCCAGTCATCCTACGCGGCAGCACAGGGCGGCAATCTCTGAGTGATTAACCAAAGAGACACAACAGCCACACAGCCAAATGTGAGCTCAGACTTGCAACAAGGAGTTGTTTTGTGAGAGTGGTTGGGGTCCTGGTGAAAGAAAACCATGGAAATATTGCTGTAGAAGCCTTCAGCTTGGAGATTTTGCACCCGAACTCCTGAGGGATGCAGAGCTCTCCTGAAGAGGATTGCTACTTGCCAGGGGCATGTTTCCTACTAGTGAAAGAGCTGGTGCATCATTAGCTACCACAACAATTCCTCTTGGTTTCTATATTGTTCAGATCCTCCAGTGATATTATTAATGTGATTTTCAGATGTGCTTGAATAGTTTGGTTCTTTTGTTCTACTAATAAAGATGGTAAATTTGGCCATACAATGGGGTTATTTTTAAAGTGTGGATAGCTGAAATCAGTTGGTCCAACTGTAACTACTCAATGTTCATGCTCACAAGACTGAAATTTTTAAAACTAATGAAATATTAACTTGTTTTAACATCTTTCTGAAAAGCAAGCCCTGTGAAAGCTTCTTGTTTTTTTGGATTATTTACAACAAAGCACTTCAAGTGCTCGCCGGTCCAGGGCTCCCCCATTCGGGGCTCAGCACCGGCGAGCCCCGGCCTGGAGAGACCCACCCTGGAGAGCCCCTGCCTAGAGAGCGCCGGATGGCTCAGCCCTGGACCGGCGAGCCCCAGCTTGGAGAGCCCCAGATGGCTGAGCCCTGCACCGGCGAGCCCCGGCTAAGAGAGCCCTGGCCTGGAGAGCCTCAGATGGCTGAGCCCTGGACCGTTGAGCCCCGGATGGCTGAGCCCGGGTCCGGCGAGCCCCGGATGGCT
>WBMY01003423.1:0-38393 GCA_013397315.1 Donacobius atricapilla
AGTTATGTTCAAATCAGCCACAATTTGAAAGCAATTTTTGGAAGGCAAAGCATAACGTACAAGATGTACTTCAAATCAGGTGATGAAGTAAGCATATGCCAGCACATCAGATCATTGATTTGAACGCTTCTGCAGTTATACAAATAACATGCACCTCGGCAGCCGTCAGTTGTGCAGGCATCAATCTTGCAGGTAGAGCCCTTCACCCACACGCTGCACCCTGTGTGAGCAGGGCTCCCACTGGGGCACGACACTGAGCCAAGTTCATCTTCAGCAAAACTGCAGAGATGAGTCTGACACACAGTTTTGAGTATGAGAAAAACCTCATACCATCAACTGCCTGTTTCTGACGTTAGACAGTGATTAGCTAAGTTGCTGTATCTTATTAAGAATAATAAGTCAGTCTTTTTCCCTCTGCAATGTCATTACCATAACATTTGGTGTTAGCGCTATATTGATTATTTACAATAATAATGATGACATAATAATCAAGTAATTAGTCATCATTGTACAATTACTTAGCCTTCAATTCTCATAAATCCTAACCTTAGCTTTCAAAGAACAGTTTACCCAGATACCTTCTTGTCACTGAGGGTATATGCCCTCACTAACACAGCAAACTTCAGCTATCTGTTGTTTCAGCCAGGGAAGGCTGTCCCCATAGAAATCTTTGTCCATCTTCAGGCTATTTTCCTTAAGGGTGGCAAGCATAATAACCAATTTAAAATATATATAGAAAAAAAACAAACCTGAAAATTTAAGTTTGTTCTAGAATTTCTTTTATAAGGGCTCTAATAAGAACATTATTATTAATATTGCTTTCTTAATTTTCTTACTAATCTGAGGTGAAAGGTGAGATAATACCACGGAAAGCACTCTCTCTGTTCCATTAATGACACCCAGGGCCTGAATCATATTCCAGAGATACCACCAGGGAGACCCTGCAATGTCCAGCATGGAACATGGAATCTGCTGGCAGCAGTATATTTACGTAGTGTGCTCTGGGACAGGACACTAACTCCTCTGCCTCGGAAAGTTTTTCAAAGCCTTTGGGCCCAGAGATGGTCTTAGCCCTCAGTTTCAGCTCTGTGCAAACACTGTTCTCTCAGAGCTGGAAACATTGCTTACCTGTTTCTGCAGAGCTCTTTTTTTAAAAAAAATATCTTAAGCACAAATCTGCTCAGTACCTTTAATCAGCTAACAACAAAACACAAATGTGATTGATAGCTTGCTGTTATCTAATACTTATCCACCCTATTATTATGGCTAGCACTCCCAAATGGATGAAATGATTATTAATAAATTAAGGCAGCTGATATGGAAAGTTAGCAACATCATGAGGTCCTGGTCATATGAAGCCTGGCACATGAGTCTTGAGGTAACAAGAATCCTTTCCTGATATATTAATGTCGGGAAAAAGGGAAAATATTTGCAAACAACACAACTATGAGAAGGAAAGAAATCTGAAGATGTCTGTATATTATTGGTACTGCAAAGAACAGATGTATAACAGCTAAATTCTTGAACTACACCAAATGGGTTCACACACAGAAAACATAAAATGATAGCTAGATCAGAGGATGTCAAATTGTCTCAATACAGTACATTGATTATTTTTTTTCTGACCTCAGCTGGGGCTGAGGGAGGGCTCTTGCTTCACTGCAGAAGAGGTTGACTTAAGTTGCTTTTCAAGACAAGTTTCAAGTAGTCTTTTAAATCTATGGGCTGCTCGCTAATTATGTCTTCAGTCCTTTAAAACACCTAACTGCCCATTACTCTATTCAGTAGAAATACTCAAACATTAATTATGCACGTGCTTCCAAGTGTTTTCAGGATGAGAATCCATGCCAAATGCAATTAAGTATAGGGCCCCAAAGTGGTTGGGAAATAATAAAGGATAAACAGGCAGAAGATGTTTCTTAAGTGAAGGTGCAATTCTGGATGTCAGACATGGTCAGAAGCATTGTTGTGATGTGTTTAACCTTACCAGCAAACAGAAGAGTTGTTGTAACCTATAATTACGAGAGACAACACTGTCACAATTAAACCTCTAATTAATGTCTATTTACACAATATTCACGTCCATCCTGAGGAGCACAGGTTTTTCATTTGTGAATTCCTTTCTTCTCCAGTCTTTCTGTTTTGACCACATTCTTATTGCCAGCAATCGATTTCATACCTCCCCTTGCAAAACAAGTGTTTTGTTTATGCTTTGTCCATAACAAGTTTCAAGACAGTGATTAATTTAGATGAAAAACTTCACAGTGACTACATGTTATGCAGGATCAAAATAAATTGCCAAACATAGGCATCTAGCTCAAGAGACCCTGTGAAAGTAAAACACCAAATGGCAACTACAGCATAGGTCCTGTAAGAGGTCTGAGCTCCACAGGAGTATTAATTGAGTGGATAGGATAGTCTCTGTCATCTCAGATGGTAATAGATGTCTAAATTTAGAAAAACAGATCAAATTCCTACTCTATAATAACCTTACTGAGGCTGTTGTATCTTTAGGACAGCATGTGTTTAATAGTATGGCAAATTTTTCTCTTCTCTCAGAGTACTTTGCCAGTCTTTTTCTACGTTGAGACTCAGCAGCATTTCTGCACTAGGTTTTATGGCAAGAATGTAGGAAAGGGAAGAACATAGGTTCAGGGAGATTGAGAGTCACCTTCACTTTATCTACTTCAGGCTTTGCATCCAGCATTTTCCACTGGAAAACCCTACACACAACCAATTAAATGCTATCACTTAAGTTGCAATTTGTATGGTCTCAGTATGGCCAGCTTTCTCCAGGGTGATCCCTTAGAGCCAAGAGGACCCTTGGATGGAGTCTTAGTGGGGAACCTGACTGGTTTTTAGGAGGCAGCGTAAAAGGAGAAATTGAGGCCTCTGCAATATATGAGCTTCTGCTCTTGTAGTGAACTGTAGTTGTAAGCAGATAAGGTACTGACTAGGAAGGTGAAAATTATCCCATATTGTCCAAGGGAACATGCCTGCCTTCACAATCGTTATTCCTTATACAGTTAAATACATGGTATTTAGTTATGATAGTTAAATACATGGATATAGGCTGTGGGAATCTCTGTTTGGAATAAAATAGCTCAGATCCTTAACATTTTGTACAGGAACCTAGACTTGGAGATTTATTGGAAACCATCAAATGAAGTATTTCATTAACTGATTCAAGACATGAGAGCCATTCCTGTGATTTGTTCGGTGCAGCCATTTAATTACAAAAATTACATCATCATGCTCTGATATGTCAAATTAGCAAATGTAGGTTCCAGTCAATTCAAGGTTGATTACTTTCTCTAAAGTGCACAGCCCAAGGATAGGACATAAGGGGACAAGAGGGCTGGGCATTTACTTAAGTAGGAAGGATGAGGAAAGAAAGAAAAATTAAAACTGTACCTGCCAATTTGCACATGATCTGATCTCCAGTGGGGCCTGCAGGAAGCAGAAGGCGGATGGGAAGAAAGCAAGCCAAACCAAAAAAATCAAGTCTTTGGCACACGGGAAGACAAAACGGAGGAAGAGACTAAATCCAGCGACTGACCAAGAGCGGGTGCCAGGCCCTTCTGGATTTTGATCTCAGATTCCGTGCTGACTCACCATGTGGCTCCAACCAATGGCTCCACCTTGATGTTTCAGTTTCTCATAAGCAGGCTGGCATTTATCTATTAGCCTTACGGACTGTTGTAAAGATAATTAATAAATGTTTGGAAAGTACTTTGAAGATGAAAGGCCAAATTCACAGTAGGAGGGCATTGAACTGATTTGCTCATTCCTTTGGGGCACAAACAGTCTACACATAGAGAAGGCAAGCAAGAAATTGCCATTTGTTATTGCCATCTACTGCCTCCTCCACCTATTTTCACCTATTATTATACTCGGTGTTTAGCTAATGTTTGATTCAAGTAAATCATATGTGTACAACTATTTATCAGCTAAGGTTAATCATGTGCCCAACTGATTGTCAGATTAGATTCCAAGTGTAAATGGTATACAGAGGACTGTCGATTACCATATATATGACAAATATATTTAGCATTGGTCATCAGCTCTCTGAAGTTGGGACCATTTTTAAGGGTTTTTTTCTACCTTAGCATCAAAGTAAACTGTTGATGACAGATGTTTGTTAAAACTTTGTATTATTAAATATATTTATAAAAAATCACCACAAATTGACTTTCCCTAACGATTCCTTTGCTCAAGACTGAAGTCTTTCAGGAAGGCAAAACAGTCTTATCTGTTAGGCCGTTAGTGCTTTATGGGTGCCATAAATCAACTGCGACTTCTATCCAACTTAATATGCCTGTCTTTTCTATGAGTCTACTTAAAGTTTTGTGTGTCAGGTTTTATAGATTCAGCCTATCTACGAAATCACAACTTGACCTAATTTGGCAGCGTTGCGTAACAGAAGAAAGCTCACGTGAGAAAACTCACCAGCCATCCTGAAATAAAGTTTATTTCTACACTATCCAAACAAATTATTTCATCAATATTTTAAAATATATTTTTAGTTTGTTGACAATTAAGATTTGCTGTGTTTGGTCAGTTGCTGCCACTGTCTAAAGTAAATTATCATGATCTAATATAGGAATAAAAGAGTCAGTTTTTCAGCATGAATTAGTATATGAAATACTAGATATGCCACACTAATCAAGTGACTAGTCCACTTCTGTTTCTATTCTACATAGTCAGTGAATAAAACATATTTTTAATTCTAAGAAGAACTAGAAAACCTGATGAAAGGCCAAAATATTCTTAAATTCTGAGACAAAATTTACTTATATAGCTTTATACATTTCTAGTTCAAGGCAACCCAGGAAAAATAATTTGCCATCTCTGCAAGAGATTCAAATGGGAACACAACCAACACATATAGGTTTTGTAAAAAAAAAAGACAGCAAGTTGTACTTATTTAACAAACAAAATAACAGCTAGTTTTAAAAATACAGGCTGCATCTCCAAACTGTAGAACACAATTGCTACTTTTCATGAACACCACATATAACGTGACTTGGGAAGTTGCAGAAAGTGACATTACATCTAAATCTTCACATGTGAATATGAAAGAAAAACAAGAATATTTTTGTGGCTTAACTGGCTTAACTGAAAGTTGGATGTAAGCACTGATAATCAGCGTCTTCTCCCTACTGGTACCAAAACGAAATTACATAGCAGTGTGCTAAGCAGCAATCCCAGTAATCTTGGATTCCTCCTGCCTGGGGGGTCTTGTCCCTGATGCAGCGGGCACCGATAATGCAGTCTCTCCCTCCAATCTCGTTCTGGCACCATGGAGTTGAGCAGCAGCTACAGGGCCTGGCTAGGGAAATGAGGGACCTGCTCAGAAGGCTCATGGTAAGATTTATGCTGCCAAAGCTACTGGTACCAGTGCTGAACTCGTGCTGCACCAGCTACCAGCTCCAGGAAAAGCATATCAATAGTTGGTCATATTTTCCTTTATCAACAGCTCAGTGTCTGCTGAGTGCGAATCCACCGGTCAGCCTACTTTTTTGTTCTATCACAGGGGGTTTTGTGTTTTTCCAAACAAGTGCATTTTTTGTCTTCATTTCCTGGGCTAGAAAAAGAGGGAGATTTTCTAAAGTCGTCTAAAATTTGTGGATGAATAGTGTCCTGCACAATAAATTCAGAGCACTGTCATATGCAGGCATGTCCAGTTTTATGTCCTCCAGTCTTCTCATCTATAGAATGAGGATTGTTCTATGTATCACTAAGAGTTTGAATTAATGAGTGTCAGTCAAGTATTCTGAAAACTTGAAAATGGAGACAGCATTCAATTAATTTGCTAATTACTTTCACCACATGCATACTTCATGAAGTTTAACTCTGCAGAGAGGCCAGGGAGCAGGAGATGGGGAGCAGTAATACTATGGTAAGCAGAGTGATATTAAATTAATGACCATTATAAGCAGATGATACTTTACCAACTGACTGATGTTGTTGGCTATTTGTAGAGAATTGGTTTTACAGAAAATATGTTATTCAGTTTACAGATCTACTGTACTAAAAATGAGCTCCTCAACCAGTGGTTCCAGTCAAATTCCTTTGTGGCAGGATGCTGAGCCCTTCTTAAAATCCAAGAAAAACAACAAAAAAAGTTTGCAGGCAGTTTGGGCATTTTGCAGGATTGACATGTCAAGATTTTTCACACTGTTAACACCTAAAACAGATGTTTGCACACTGTCCACAGTCCTGGGTGCTCCTCAGGACACAGGGCACATGGACAAACTATTGGGGCTGCCACTGTATTTTTCCTGACCCACTTGGTTACTGTATGTATATAGTAACCAAAAAACTACTGACCACTAATATCCAGTGTGTCTGAGCTTCCTGCAGTTCCCCACGGAAAGAAGATCCTTGTGTAACGTGTAAGGAGGTGCTAAGTTTAGTCAGACATCACTTTCCCTGAAGGTCCTTCAGAGCCCTCTCCCCACTGCGTGCCTTGTTTGCTGTGTGCTTTCTCACATGCTTTTTGGTGGGCAATCTGCGCAGGAACTGTGGGATGAGGTACAGCTGTTAGAGCGGTGGCTGTGCGGCCATACAGCAGAGCTCACAGCTGCAGGATCCGAGGGGACAGTAGGGAATGTGGAGTAAGTAACAGTAACATCTGAAATGCAAGATGCAAGCCATTTATTTTATGTGTTAGAAAAACATGGAAATTAAAGAATGGTTGGGGTAGAACAATGGAAGTGGCATCGCTGGCCAGGTCAAAGCAAACAGTGTGATAAAAGCACGAAAGGAAGAAAAACAGATTAATTGATCTCAGTAGTATTGTCAGCATGGAAGAATGAATTAAATTTCAGTAGTTAAGCATGCAGAAGAAAACAAGGCTTACTGCAAATGAAATGAATAGGGTATACCCTTGTTCTCTCTGTCTATTATAACTTCACAGAAGTTAAACAGAATTTTTGTTGCAGCCTTGGGGCCAACTGATAAGTATAATCTTTGCACTGGAGTCTGTGGCAGAGCAGTAAATAAGGGAAATGGGGTTTAAGTAGCATTCCACACAGGTCATCTCGCAGAGGCAGGAGATGTGAGCAGGCTCACATTGGAAAGAAGGGCCATCGATCAAAGGAAAATCTTGCTGGTGAGCATTAGGCTACATTGTGGCAGGTTTCATTGGGCTCCTGAGATGCTAGACACTTTCCAGCTTTTCTCAATCTCAAAAAATATCAATACTATAACAATTCATATTGGAAAAGAGCTCAGAAGGTCTCTTCCCTATTCTCCTGCTCCAAGCAAAGTCAGCTATGAGACCAGGTTACTCAAAGCTTTATCCAGTTCCAAGGCTGGAGACTGCAAAAGCTCCCTGAACAACCTGTTCCACTGCTTCTCTGTCATCATCTGCATCTTCTTTTATCTCATTTGAGAAATTAATTAATGCTTCCAGTTGCCAAATATCGCCTATATCTGCTCCTTGTTCATCCGATAGTGGCACCTTAAAATTTTTTATTCTCCTCAGGAGGCATCATTAGCTGATTTTTCTTTTTTTTTTTACACCGTTCATACAGGCTGTGGCATTGTGAGGAGAATAAGAGCCAAGGAAGATGACGCTGTGCTAAAAACTTAACCCCCCACCTTTGTTCAGGGGATCATAAAGCGTTAGAGTATGGCCACGTTATGAACAGTCTCACAGCTGGTATATTTAAATTCTGTAGGCTAAAATGCTCTAGTGTAATGCTTTTAGGAGGACCACCTGACTCCTGTACAGGCTGAAAATATTCCCACTGTCATCCGAACAAGGATTTCAGTCTCCAGGCATGTTTTATGAAAGAAAACAAGCAGCTGTACAAGCATTCCTGCCAAAATAATCAACAAAACACAACTATCAGTAATTGGAGTACATGGCTATATATTTTGCACCCTGAGAACTGTAGGGAGTCAAAATGAGAGCAACAGCTGTGGAAGAAGCAGTTAAATCATAAGGGAAATAGAAGAGGACAGCAAGACACTCCATGATAAAGATATTTATTAATTTTGAGGTATGCCTTTGTGCCCTCTGAGACAGAGGTCAGGCTGCTCATCACCTCAGCAAATTAAAAATCAGCAACGTCATTTGGGTACCAAACCAAACAATGATAAACGTTCTTCCCACACCTATGCACAGGGTGTGGCACTCTGATCTTTCATCAAATCTCTGTTTGCAGGAAAACAGCTTTCTAGATAAAGCTACTGCAGAGTAAGAGCCTTTCATAATGTCCACTCTAAACCTGGCTGGGTCACCTAGGAAATTTCCTCCAATGAATAATCCTTCCTGTCTGCAGTTGGCACGTTTTATATAATTCTGTAGACACTGCAGGGTGCTCAAGGACAGAATATTGGCCTGATTACACCACACTCCCTCCTCAGACATAATGCAGAATTTTCAGTCAGGATGTTGCAGCTGTTCCACCACTGTGTATTGCAGTGTTAGGCAACAATTAAGGCCCGGAAATGGAGATTACTTCATACCTAGTGCAGAGTGGGTGATGACTTTTAAATATCCTCAGAAGTAAAGTTTTATTTTAAAATGAAACAATAAGCAAATAAACACATGAAGCAATGGCACTGAAGTCAAGCAGGAAGGCTGCTTAATGACTTTCAGATATGAAGAACTGAAAGTATAGTATAACATCAAATCACAGTGACATATGGAACATGAATTAACCAGAGTTAAGAGAGTTTACCAGAAATATTTCACCTATTGGGTCATACAGAAGATGCTCCGCAGGCAGTGAGAGCTACTTGATCCAAACACACAGTACACTGATGAGAAACAAACCATAAAGAAATAAACAATAAAATGCTGCTAAATAATTTTGCTATGCATGGGCTCTGTTCTGAAAATCAGAAATTGACAGATATATAATAAATAAACCCTTGCAAAAAGACCCATTAACTAGCTAAAGATATATTGCAAAATCTTACTTTTAAAGATGAACCAGCAAGAAAAACCATGAAAAATTAATTGTGTTAATGTCTAGGCAGAATCCCCCATAGTTGTATCTCAGTAAATACTCTAGTAAATACTTCAGTGGAAAAAACAATGTTCTAATGCTAAAAAGCAAATGCAACAAACCTCGGGGAATCCAGTTATTTTTAATTAGCCATGCTAATTAGCACAGTGAAAGCATCAAAAGTGAAGGTGATAAGCAAAGCTTAGCACTGCCAGCTGCCTATCTTCTGATACAACCCAACTGGCATTTGTGCCGTTGCTTGAAGGCTGCACCGCCAGCAGAAGTGAGTGCAAGCGCAAGATGCTGCCTTCTGCTGTTGCTGCGCACTGCACAACAGGAACCCCTGACCCTGCAGTGTAAGATCTGTCAGATGCACGCAAGTTCCTGACATTCTGCCCTGCCCTACAGCAGCCAGCACTATAGAGCAATTTCAGTAGCTGTGCCACTCACTGGTCCTTTTGCACACACAACTACAGGAGACACAGGGGCTTAAATTAATTCCCTTCCAACAATTATTGAAGCATGAGATTTCATTCTCCTTATTGAACTGTACTTTATGAGAAAAAATACCACTACTGCTCAGAAAACTAGTCTATTAAAAAAAAAACCAGCATTTTAAAACTAGGAATTTCTGTGGCATTACATTTCACATAACAACCATGGGCAACATAAATATTTTTGGTTCTAAATATATTAAACCCTCACCAACAGTGCTTTCTCTGTTATAAAATTAAATTTAAAAGAGGCAGCAATCTCTATTATTTGGATGTCTCTTTCAACCATTTTTCCAGTTCTGACAGAATTGTAAATAATTCTCCCACATGTCAAACACTCAGGATCAGATCAGAAAGATAACTACTGTCAATACTGTTGGCAAACACCTTGTCAATCATCTAGCAAGTATTTCCTCATTTTTGTTCTGCACAGGGCTAGATATGTAGGCAGAGTAGATGGTGCAACCTGTCATTAGAAGCTCTGCTGGGAACAGGCTGAATACTACAAACCCTCTCTTCCTCCACTCCCCCAAATCACTTCCCTATCTACATGTTAGAACACAAAACCTTTACCCTCAGTCTCCTCAGCTTTGACCTCAGCATCAGAATATGAGACACACTCCAACTCTGCAATGGCCAGAAACCAAATTGTTCAGTAACTAGAGTCAAATGTTCAGCTTTCTTCATCAGCTCCCTGCATGGTGTAGCCTGGTCAAAGAAAAATTCCTTCAGTTTTGAAAATCTGAAAGCAGCTTGAACACTGACTATACTGTCAAGATAATATATTGAGGTATACATTTAATACTGAAAATGCTTGCCAGGATAATACTAAGATATCCTGCATGGTTTTGGAGCGGAGTAGTGCCTGAAAGAAAATAGCAAACTGCAGTGGTATCAGATGCATATTTAGGTCTGATTCATTACATCTGAAATTTCTCCTTTTGCTGTTCTGTTTGTACAAATCTTAATTTGCCCAAGTCTTAACTCACCCAAGTTTAGGGTTTAATGACTTCTGTAAACGTGAAAAAATATTATTTGAGTTATCCATGATGACTTAAACATCCTTTTCCAAACAGCATCTGGCATCCTCAGAGGTCATCAAGCCCAAGACAAAATTGTGTATTGGTAGGCAAGACAGATCAGATGTGGAGCAATAACAGCATCTCTTAAGGTATAAAGCACTTTCTGTTCTCCCTAAGTGCTTTTTTTAAATTACTATTTGTTTGCAGGGGTTTTTAGGTGCTTGGTATCATCTAACTTCCGTATCTGTCCTTATTTGACAACATAAATACACGTGAAACATAGAATTCTACAATATAAAGAAATGTTACTAACAATAAATAGAATATCTAGGATTATTATCTAACAGAGTAGGCTTATGTGCATATATATAAACTTGTATTTCTGTATTCACAGATTTCCACACAGTTAAATTTATATGGGTGAGACCTGAAGTTTGAGTAAATCTAATGAAAATACTCCAGCAGCAAGATGTTCAAGACTGTGCTGCTGAAATTCCCTGCAAGAAGAATGCAATAACCCAAAGAGTTCCTCACCAGCTAAACCTTGCTCATCTTGCTTGGTAATCAAGTAATTTGATTCAAATTATCTATAAGAGGAAACCAGCAGAAATTGGCTTTGAAGAGTACTATTCATTCAAACAAGCAAGATGCAGATCACATATCCAAGTTCTTCTATGAGAAGATGACAATGACTTTATTACAGTTTAAAATACTAAATGGAGAGTAAACAAAAAATAAATCCTTTTTACAGTTCTCACTCAGAACAAGAAATGCATTTCATTTCCCAGTGTCATCGCCGAACAAAATTTTCCAATTTTTCCGTCATTGAAATAATATATTTAATTCTCCAAGGTGTAAGCTGTTTTATTAAAAAGATAAAGGCAGAGCACTAATGGAGGAAGCACAGAGTCTGCTGGAGTCTAGTGTAGAGCATGATTGAAAAGAAGCCTGGCAAAGTCTCCTGGCAACACTTTGTGGAAAACACAGTAAACAAGTAAGTGTAAGTTACAAGAACAGTAACTGAATGCTAGAGCCCTCATTTCTTAGCCAAATATACTTCCAAGGATTCTCTGTGCAGCTGAGGAGCTGTTGCATCCATTTCAGCAACAAACAATATGTTAGGCTGTATACAGTGGACTTACTTAAGAGAGGATTAAAAGTCAATTAAATACTTCAGATAAAAAGTAAAATTAGGAAGGAAAGAGAGCAATTATTGTCTTTCTCTGATTTTGAAAGAGATCATGACCTCCTTCTAGTTACTACAATTTTTAATCAGATACCTTAATGCAATCTCTGCAGTAGCTGTGTAAGTAATAGGGTAAATCTGATAGCTGCAAGGACTATGAGGCCTTTTCAGCAGGTGTTGGCCAAACCTGCTCTGCTTTAATTGTGCTGATTACTGTATTAAGTCTAGAATAGTCATGACAGATTTATCATTTTAACTCTGCTCCCCATTCAGCCAAGCACAGCCTGTGACACCACTGTTCAGGAGCTCAGATGGAGGGGTTTTTCCTACTGGGACAGAGAACTCAAGAACCCCTACAGTCAAATCTTAACCATACTCTGTGTCTAAGAGTTGTTTTAAATTTTGAATTGTCTTTTGAGCTCTGAACATTGTCCATAAGAGGATTTTGACTAATTCACTATCTCCTGGATAATCATTTTTCAAGATTTCATTGAAGGTGGAAAGAGCAGAGAAGGCTAAGCAGATAGAAAGTAAAAAATAGCTGCCTGTTTTCCCTTCTTTAGAGAGACCTTTCATCCTTTTGGACTGGAATCATTCCAGAAATGTATGTTCCTTCATTATGGTTTAGTGTCATGCCTCTCTGTTTGTTCTGGTCTGGAGAGAATCAAATGTAGTCACATGTTGTCCATGTTGCTTGCAATTTTACCGTTTTACTAATGGCCACTCTAAATTTTCCTCCTTTATGCCATGTAAACTCATGCTGACAGGACTGTCACTTCAGCCTATTGAGACCTATAAGCAAAATTTGGCAAAACTTGTTTATTCTAAATTCAGTACTTTTATTTCTGACTTTCACTGCTAACCAATGCTGCTAACCAACTACGTCTCAGTAAGTCTGTCAGGTTACCCTGGTGCTGCCATATTCATAACCTTGTATAAAGGTTTTAAAAGTTTGCTTTACCAGTGTTAACTGAACTTACATTGTGTGTAGGCTGAGATATTCATTTACAGGTATCTAGTGCTAGTTTGGGGCTGTTTTGTTTTCCAGACAGCTGCTGTACTGATTTCAGAAGTGCTAAATACCAGTACCTTTCTTTAAAGAAATGTCCGAATATTAATGAAAAGGATGTTACAAAATAGTATGGTTTATCTAGGCTGCCTCTCTCACATGTGAAAATGCATGTCAGTGGCAGAAGGACCTTAATTCTATTACCTAAATTACTGTAAAATTCAGAGCCATGGGCAAAGTTTTGCTAAATATTCAACAATTAAAATGCATAATTTTAATTGTTGAACTTTAGCAAAACTGCAGGAATTATGCAATGATACCTCTCCCTCTCTTGTGGTTATTCTTGCTCCAAATGATGAATTAACATTTTAAAAATCAGCACTGAAAATACCAGGAATGCAGACAGCATTACTGCATTTTTAGTAACAGTATCAGACACAGATAAGGCAGACATTCAAAGCCTATCAGTATTTTCATTGCTGGTTTCTCAGTTCTAGTGGTTCTGCCTGGAAAGAGAAGGAAATATTTTTATACTGCCTAAACCATGAGATTCTTACACCTTACAGTAGTTACACCTGCCCGTTTGTACTGCCCTAGGCCCTTCCTTAATACAACAGCTGCAGTTACTACAAACCGGTGTAAAAGTGGGAAAGAGTATGGGACCAGTGATGGTGTTCCACAGGAGAGTATTTGGGGAAAACAGTTACATCTCAGCGATATTTGGACTTTAAATAAGATGACAATCATACTAAAGCTTAAGGCACAGCACCTTGCAATCAGGGATTTTTTCCTTTTTAAATTTTATGTCAACATGACAAATAGAAATGTTTTGTTCTGTGATAACCCAAAAGAAACGTTTCCTGAACTCTTTTCTGTGAGCTTTTCTGTCAGACATCACCTACCTGTGGAATGCTTAGTCTGCTGCTCCACGAGAACTTAATCAGACTATTTTCTTTCCAGCTACTGAGATGAAGGGTCTAGGTTGCCGAGCAAGCATGAAGGTTTAAAACAGTCAACATAAAAACTGTGATAAAATTAAAATAGATACACACTTGCCATTCAGTGCAGTGAATATTTCTGCAATGGGTAGTTTTCTGACTGTGACTTCATAAAGCAAAAAGAGCCCAATCTTAAATGTAGAAATAGTAATTTAAACGTGGAAATACTAAGGCTCAAAAGTGGAACGTGAATAAAAGCCAGGACCTCCAAGTTCTGTTCCTCACCCTGCCAACTCACACAGCATTGGCTTAAATTCCCTCTCTGTATGCATCAATCTCAGTCAGGCATTTTGAGCTCTGTGGACCCAAAAGGACTGAGTATCCCATTCACCATAAAAGGATGGTGAACAAGTATAACCCTCAAGACTGAAAATTCTAATAAAGCTTCAGTTTCTTTGGGTCCCAGGTTGTGTTGACAGGTATGCAGGCTGATTTGTACCAAAACTTCAAGTAGAGAGACGAAAAATAAAAACAGAATTGGAGAGGAATAAGGACAGTGGGTTATGGCATAAATGGGAAGGCCTCAGTGCAGCCTAAGACAGAAAGAATGAAGTTTAAAAATAAATGAAGGCCAACAAGCTGTTTGATGACATGGCCTCTGGCACGTTAGAATTTGAGAACCTTAGTGTTCCCTTACAAATAAACTCCCATCTCCAAACCTGGAAAAACAATCTCTCCAGTGGCTCTGTTTTCCCAATGGTGGGAGCTTAGTCCAAATGTATGTGACAGTGAGGACAAGGGCACAAAAAGCATGTGAGAGCAACACATCTAATAAAACAGCCTAGGCGAGATCCTAATCCACCTGGGCATCTTAGAGCACACAGACCTTCATTCTTGCCTCAGAGAGCCTTGCAAAGGTGTTATGCATTTCCCCCTTTCTCCAGCCTGCTCAGACACGTTCTGCTCTGCCCAAGCTCTCTCCTAGGTGTGTGTTGTGTGCCTGTGGAACACGCTTTATGGGGCTGTAACCTCCCTCAGCTGAAATTACCAAGTCCCTGACTCCAGGAGACCGAATCATGGGAGCAAAGCTGGCTGCCACTTCCATACCTTCAGCCCATCCTGCTCAGGCCTGCCTGCTCCTCCAAAACAATCCAACCTCTGGGTCTTATCTTCAGCAAATATCAGTTGCACATAGTATTGAACACAGTGCTTACTCTCATGGAGGCACTCCCAACAGGAAAGAGAAGCAAGCCCATAATTATCCCTCCAGTCTTCTCCAGACTTCCTAACTCAGCTTCCAAAAAGCAGTCTTAGTGGGCAGGTTGACTCTTCACTCCGCGTGGTTTTGGAGCAGTTCTCTTTTCCTTTTCCCATTAGGCAGACGTAGTAGCACTAATCTGATTTTATATCAAGATGCCCAATCCAAGATAATCCAAAGGAGGCATCTGTCTATCCAGGGTTCCTGAGCAGTTCTGAGCCCCTCTAAGCCTGCTCTTTGGTGGCACCAACAGAAGGGCTTCCAGCATCCAAGGCACCAGGCTTTCATCTTCATACTGCAAACAAAAGGTTTGTTTTGTAAGAGAGAGCACTTGATCTTTTAAGATCTCTGAGCATTCATTGCTCAAAATGTGTATCTGGAGCTCTGATCCCATATCCAAAGCAGTTACTGCAGTAAACCTGTGCATTGGTCATTCACAGCATGTGAGGGACTGCCCTGCAACAGACAAACCCAAATCTTTTAGTTCTGCATTTCTGAGTGAAACTGGCACTACCATGAACTTAACTCTCTTTTAAATCCCAACAGAGTGCACAACAGATTGTTCTAAGCAAGGAAAATTTATGAAAGTGAAAGGTCAAACCGTCTTCTCAGCTACAGCAACGTAAGACCTGGAGAAAGGCTCTTGTATTCATTAGAGTAACTTCAGTTTTACATTGAAGAACAGAGTGGGCTTGGAAAAGTCTGTTTTTAAATCCTCTCTTACTTAAATCATCAGGTGAAAGGCTGCTGGGTGTATTTTACAAAGAAGCTGTTCAGCTGAGCACTTTTAGAAGCTTTGAGGTATGCAATCAGATTGTAAAAACTAACGAGAGACTGATTATAGTTCTCAGCTATTTTGATAACAGCCTTAAAATCTCCATGTGAAAGTGATGAAATTCTGCTTTTAATTAGAAAATTAATAATTCTATGCTTGTGAGCTCCTCAGAATTTTTGTGCAAATGAATTCTCAGATTGCTTTAACAGTGTGTCAGAAGTAAACTGCTGGAAAACTGACTGTACTCCAAGATCATAAAACTGCTCACACTTCTTGTTTTACTTGCAGTGACAGGATTTTTAAAGTAGAATGATTATAGGTTTTTCAGGTTTCTTGTGTATTGTGTAATTGGAAATCTAGGTACTTAGCCTGAGGAAACAAACCACAACTTTGCCTAGATTCCAGTGTATATATCCAGATCCTTGGCTGTGTAAATTAACCGAACTGCCTTCAAATCCTGAGGTCTCAGACAAATTATCAGAATGATTACCATAAAGCAAACCCAACTAATTTCAACAATTTGAATTTTCTTAAGCTGGTATAAATTAGCAAATCGTTAAAATATAGGTTCAACTGTGAAATTAGCAGGCAGATTGATGTTACATCTCAGAATCTACTTGTGTGGATTATGACTATACGATGTCTGAATACAAAATGACCCAGGATCAGAACTGAGGATGTTCCAAAACAGACAAAACCCTACATTGAATGCAATATCCTCTGACTGTGCCATAAATTCAACATCCTCTGACGGTACTCTCTCCTTTTAGAGACCTCATCCACCTGTCCTGCATGGCTGGCCCCACTCTTTCCTTGCCCGTCTCTGAGCGGCCAGCACAGTTTCAGCTTGCTCTCTTGTGGCCAACAGCAGAGCTACAATGATCCTGGCGCTACTCCCCTCCAAGGACCTCTGGGACCGGTTCTGAAGCATGACAAGTTTCCCCAGGTTACAGGCACTTACAGCTGAACCTCAGGAACCACTCCGACCTGAACCCCCAGCCCATGATGGTGGCTGAACGTGTCAGCTCAGAGATGCAGAACCGAGGGCAGGCGGATTTCCAGCCCGCAGCAAAACCAGGGAAACTCCAAGGCTGCCAAGCCTCCAAGGCAGCGCCAGTCCCACCCTGTGCCTTTCAGAGCTGTACAACCCTCCCACACAAATCTGCTGCCAACATCATGAACGGAGGTCTTCAAGGCTTGACAGCGTTGCCACAAGGATGGCCTCCCCTCTCCAGCGTGGTTCTAACAGCAGCGCTTTGGAGCCTGGGCTTGCTTATTTAAAGGTTACTGGTTTGGCCATGCATTTGCTAACAGGTGACAGCAACTTCAAGGACTTCTGCATCAGCGACTACTTCTGGTTTTTAGCTGTTTACATGACTTGTTGGGTAATATCTGTCATTTTATATATTTTTAAAGATGCCAGATACTGAGAAGGTGAGGGCTTTAAAAGACTGAAATATTCCTTGGCACTATTAATATTGTGTCAGTCATTATTGACCTGCAGAAATAGTTTTATTTATTAACTTTTAATAGTATTTCTATTATTATTTATTATTAATAGTTTTATTTATTAATATACTTATTATATAACCTCCAGAAAAGTAGTTTAGAGCACCAGAGCTAGCACAAGTGCACAGACACAAGCACGATGACCAGAGATGTCACTGCATGGCATTGCCATGTCAGCCAGAGGAGCTCCCAGTGCCGTCCCCAGCTCTCAGGAACACCAGTGCAGGCCCATCACAACCCCAGAACTGCAGCAGCCCTGAAATAGCTGCAATGGAGATGACACGGCTCTGCACAGGGAGTGAAAAGGTGCCAACCTTTTCCTTTGCTGCACTGCAAACACAGCTGCTCTTATTGTGGCTATGACCGTGATTCCAGGAGTGATCTTGTCACAGGAGTTCATTCATTTTTAAAAGGACCTATCAAAAGCCCACTCCATATCAGTAGAAGAATCATCAATTTGTGGTAAGACCAGAAGGTAAAACAATTCCACTTTTGCTATTATGCCTCAAAACCATTATCATCACTCTTCTGAAACAATCAATAACACTGAGCGATGGATTTTTGATTAAGAAACATTAACTGCATTTATTACTGAACATAAAAAGGATAATCAGTACAGAAATTATACTTTGACTACTGGGTTACTTGATCATCAACCTTTGTAACATATGAACAACAAATACAACACTTGGGCAGCAGAGGGTTGGGAGTTACTCAGATTAAACAAATTACTCAACAGACCAACAGTGGCAAACTATAAAGCACACTGAGCAGTAGCACCAAATCTAGGTGACACAGATACGTGTAGTTCTTCTAGAATTCAGAGGACAAGCCCCAGAACCACTCCATCCCCGTAGCAACAACTTCCCAGCAGCTTCAGCTGCTCTACTGTGGGACTGCCAGAATCACAGCAGCCGTGGGCACTGCAGAGAAAACCAGATCAGCTCCTTCACCTGTCCCACCACACTGCTGTCACGGTAGGACACAAAATAGACTGACTCCATAGAGTTGTCAGAAGAGAAAGAAGGCTTTATTTACAATTCCAACAGTTTCTTTTATAACATGCTGTGTAAAAAGGTCTATTATTGGTCCATGGGACTGACACTGCTCTCCATCGGTTAAATAATAGGAAACAACACCTGGGGACAGTTGTTATGAGAAAGGGAACACTGCTTACTTAACCTGTTTTGAGAAACAGAGAGAGATGTTTTGAAAAGAGAAACTGCTGACAGCTTTCCCTTGGGAAAGGAGCTAGCAATGGTTAGCAAGCTAAAATTCAGGCTCAGAAATATCAAGCCCACACACTGCCCCACACGCAGCCACGGTGAGGCAGGGCTGGAGGCACAAGTGTGTGCCTAAAGGCGGAGGGAGGGCAAGACTGACCTTTTAGGAAAGTGTAACCTGTTTCTCTTTCTGTTAAAAGTAAATAAGCACAACTTTTGCAAGTTAGTGCATTGCAAAATATTCCTATCGCCAAATTGTCTTTCTTCATCCTTCTGCTAGGAGCCAAAATCCTTATTCTTCCTATAACACTGTCATAAAACTTTGATCAATGTCACAGGCATTCCAAGCTCATGGATCCAACCAAAGTGCAATCTTACTCACAAACTCTAAGTATTATCAACATATATAATATGTATGATTATGCGAAATTAAAGCAAAAAAAAGTTAACACTCCTACCTCTCTTACTAAAGTTGCAAATATTTCAAATGGTTCATGAAGATTTGAACTATATTTGCACTGCAGTCAGTACCACAAGGACTACAAGCGGGATAGAAATCTCATAAAATCCTACAATTGAGCAATTGGTAGCAGTCTGTAAGTTTGGATGACCCTTGAGTGTTTAGAATAATTAATTATACAATGTTCAAAAAGAAGGAAGAAAAATGAGATGGTGTATTTATAAAGACAGGCATATGCATCACTGTGAAGTATCTATAGCAGAAGGGAAGAGACAGAAAAATGTTAAGATCATCTTAGGTGGGTGGTCCTAAACATCCATCTTGTATAATAGTAAAATCATAGACTCCTAGAATGGTTTGGGTCGGAAGAGACCTTAAAGATCATCTCGTTTCAAACCCCTGCCATTGGCAGGGACTAGACCAGGTGTCTCAGAGCCCTGTGCAACCTGGCCTTGAACACTTGCAAGGATGGAGCTGCCACAGCTTCTCTGGGCAAGCCGTGCGAGTGTCTCACATCCTGCGTGTGAACAGTTTCCTTCAAGTATCAAACCCAAACCTGCCCTCGGCACTGCGTGCCCCTCTAAAAACTCCTCGCTATCTTTCTTGTAGAAACACGTCCTAAAAATGAGCATAGTGAAACATATGATCCTAATATCTGTAAATAGCGTATGATTCATGTCTCCTGTGGAATACCTTTAAGCAAACCGCTTAAAGGGGTTTGAGAGGCCCGACAGCAGCCCGGGGCCACACCACACCAAGGCGCTCCTTTCCTTGTCCGGGTGTTCCGACCACAGTGCACAAGGAGCAGTTTCCAAGCCTCATTCCAAGCATCCTCTCCCCCGTCCCGATGCCCCCCCGGGCGCGGCTCCCGGCAGCTCCGCCCTGCCCGGCACAAGCGGGCGCAGCGCCGCCTTCCCCGGCCCCGCGGGGCCCTGTGCCGGGGTCCGGGCCGAGGCGCGGGCGGCCCCCGCAGCCGGTCCCCTGGGGTGCGAGCAGCGTGAGGAAGAGGAGGGCGGGTGCAGTCAGGGACCGAGGCTCCTGTGCCTGGGATCGCATTTAGCGAGCCCGTGTTGCCTCGCTAATAGCTCGCTTGTCAGATTGCTGGTTTGGGTCTTAGTGCTTCAAGTTGAGTTTGAAATGTCAAGTGAGGCGCAGTAAGTTTCTTCTCACAGAATTGCAGCATATCGCGAGTTTCAAGAGACCCCCCTCCAATGACCGAGTCTAACTCCTGCGCTGCACAGGACACCTCAAGAATCACACCGTGTGCCTGAACGCATTATCCAGAAGCTATTCGAGCTACTGTGACCACTTTCCCTGGGGAGTTCAGTGCCCAACCACCCTCTGGGTGGAGAACTTTTTCCTGGTATCCAACCTAGGCATCCCCTGACCCAGCTCCAGGCCGTTCCCTGTGGTTCTGTCCTTGGTCACCAGGGAGAAGAGATCAGGGTCTGCCCCCGCATTTCCCCTCGTAAGGAACTTGCAGGCTGCTGTGAGGTCTCCACTCAGTCTCCTCCAGGCTGGCCAAACCAAGTACCCTCACCTGCTTCTCCTATGGCTTCCTTCTAGTACCTAGTTCAGCTTTATCTGCCCAAAATATCCCAAGGGATTTCAGCCATAGAGGCCCGTGCTCCTCCTGTATCCACTCCCTCTTCCCTGGTGCCCACAGCTTTGTTCAGTATGCAATCTGCCACTCCAGAAAACCTTCCAGTATCCCAGTGGGGCCTACAGGGAAGCCAGAGAAGGGCCTCTTTGTCAGGAACTGTAGTGATAAGACAAGGAGTAATGTGTACAAATTGAAAGAGGGCAAATTTGGGTTAGATACTAGGCAGAAATTCTTTGCTGTGAGAATGGCGAGGCTCTGGCACAGGTTGCCCCGAGAGGCTGTGGATGCCCCAGTCCTGGAAGTGTTCAAGGCCAGGTTGGAAAAGGCCTGGAGCAACCAGGTCTAATGGGATGTGTCCCTGCCCGTGTCAGGGGGCAGGTTGACTCCAGATGATCTTTAAAGTCCCTTCCAACCCCTTAATATTACGTGATTATATGAAAACATTACACCTGCATGGCCATGTTAGAGAGAGACAGTGATGTTTTTGATTGCCAGGAAGCTGCAAAGCTGGGACATCACAGAGCTGCAGGCTGTCACTTCTGTTGTGCCTCAGTGGCTGGTTCAATCCATAGCAGAGGATGGCTCTGCTGCTTTGCCGTGTTGGTGTTGTAGATACAAGAGATCGATGTAGCTGCTGGAAGAGTTGTACTTTCAGTGTGCCATATTTCAGTTTGGCTGACCTCACTCTGTGGCAGCTTCCTACTGTTGATCCAGTTCCTGGAGACCCAAAGGAAGAGCTGAAAAACCGGTGTTGTTTGCTTCTAGCAAAAACCATTGTGCCCTCTGAGCAGATTTTGTTTCAGTTTCTGGCTTTTGCAACAGTCCTGATTACTCTTTAGCGTTCACAGCTGCCATTAGAGAAAAAAAATGGGAATGTCTGCCACATCTATCAGTGCAGAACAGAGTGGTAAATCTCACTAAGGAAGATAATGTAAAAATCCAGAGGAATAGAAAGGCTTCCATTGCTCCTAATACAGTTCTAGACTATTTGGATTTTCATTAATTTAATTTTGAATCTGGAGCATACCTGTAATTATGAAGTGTATTCTTGATATTATGCTAATTTTTTTTAAAAGGTTACTTGATGTTTTATTACTTGTGTACATGTTCTCTTCTGAGGGGGAAAAATGTGCTCTCTGATTATAAATAGCTGTAGGTACTCTGGCTTCCCAGAGGCTTTTGAGGGTAGGAGAAATACCAATGCATGCGAAATAGCCAGTTTCTAGAGAAATTAAGTATGTAATTTTTATACTTACTTTGTATTCAGTGATTCATTTGGAGAACAGCAGCTATACATGCGTGTTGCTCACCACTAGGATTAGAATATTATGTCTTGTTTTTATCATTAAATTCAAATGCATCTTTTGCCTTTCAGATTAAAGAGCAGAAGGTTGTAGTCGATGAGCTTTCTAATTTGAAGAAGAATCGGGTAAGGTTTTACAAATCTGCTTTTAACTATTTCATTTTAGCAGAAAAATAAGCATAGAGACAGAAGGGGCAACAAAATCAGAGCATGCTGCCTTTAATTTGTTGTAACACAAATTTTAATAAACGTAGTCTGCTGTACTCAGGATAGTTTGTCCTGCAAATGATTTGGTTATGTATACTTGTGCAGTGTTGGGTTTTTTTGCTTTTTTTCTGTATTGTATTATTTCATTAAGATGTTTCAGTTGATCGCAAGGATTCAGGAGGTATTGCTTTTTCTGTGCATTTGTTTAAAATAGAATATGATCCCCTGTGGATGAGGAAAAGAGAAATTCAGAATTGTCTTAGGTTGAGCATTAAATGCTTTTGCTGGTACAGCATTAGAATGCTGGTGTTGGCAGGGCAGAACTTACCCTTCACTTTTAAACCAGGAGTGTCTCTTTAGACCCATACCGGCTCCTGCTGCAGTGTGGTTCCAGAATCTTCTGCTTTGACTTAATACAGTGTGGGTTTTGTTTTACAGAAAGTTTATAAGCAGCAACCCAATAGCAACATATTCTTCCTTGCAGACCGGACAGAATTGCTGTCTCAGAGCAAAAGTAAGTTTGCAGTGTAAAACTATCTCAAATAGTTAATGGTTAAAAGCTGTATTTGTAGCTGATTTCAAAAGTGTATTAAAATGAGAAAATTGCAGCTGCGTGTCAAATACAAAGTAATAGGAGAATGGATAACAGAGGTGATGATGGAACAAGCATTAGAGGAGTAAAAATTTAATTTTCTGGGGTGAACAATTGTTACTTCTCTTTGCTTTGATTTGGGTTAATAGCTCTGCCATTTTAATTGTCAGTTCTCTTTTCTTACTACAAATGTTGAAGTCATTCTGATTATATAGGCAGGAGTTGGCCATTCCCCTGTTGCACTGTGGCTTTCTTTGGAAAAAAAAATCATCATCTTTGTAGAAATAAAGAGGAATATGCTACAACAGGATTATATAGCTTACGTTAGTAATGATGGAACACAAACATAGCACTTAGCTTAATTAGTGTTTTATGTTTATCGCTTTAATTAAACAAGTGGCTGGAATTACTGATTTATTAGTTTATGAAACTGATTATTTGTGTAATTTTCTCTTACACAGATACATTAGATGAATTAAAGAAGGCACATCAGGAGCTGGAAAATTCAGAAAAGGCTAAAATCAAGAAGTAGCTCATGTGAATTCCCCATTGCAATGTGTGGCATTTGCTGTGTGGTTACCCTGTGCAGCCAGCGTGCGATTCATGATTTCCTCAGTAAAGACATCCTCTGCCAGCTGAGAAGAAGAGGACCAGACAGTAGCCAACAGCTGATAAAAACGGTGTCTGATCTCTCTTATGAATGTCTGTTTTCAGGCCATGTACTTCACCTGAGGGGACTGGTGACTCCTCAGCCTCTGGAAGATGCCAATAACAATGTTTTTCTTTGGAATGGAGAAATTTTCAGTGGAGTGAATGTAGGAAATCTAGAGAATGATACTGAAATAATGTTTCATCATCTGGCTTTATGCAGCAGGGAAATGGACATTTTGTCACTCTTCTCATCACTTCGAGGTCCCTGGTCTTTTGTTTATTATGAAGCAGCCAGACACAGTTTATGGTTTGGCAGAGATTACTTTGGCCGTCGGAGTTTGCTTTGGCAGTTCAGTAACGAGGTTGACAGCGCTTTCTGTCTCACATCTGTAAGCAGTTGTTCTGAATCCGGCAACCAGTGGCAAGAAGTCCCAGCATCTGGAATTTTCAAAATTGATCTCAAAGCTTGTGCAACTGCTAAATCTTTGTCTTTAACATTGTTTCCATGGAAGTGCAGCCGCGGAGAGAAAGCAGTAGAAGAAACAGGCATTAACGTTCTCGACCAAATGTTAAAAGACTTACCAAACCACGTACGTCTTGTGGTGAATGAATCAAATCTGTGTCTTAGAGCACCAGTTATCCCCTTAAATAAAACAGTTTCTAAAGCTTCAGGTGCATGGCCAGGCTCTAATTTTAGCAACTGTGTAGTTTCTGTAGAAACCCTTCAAGAATTTCTTGCAGAGGAACACAAGAAAAAATTAGCCTGTCAATTCATTGATGTTTTAAGTGAAGCAGTCAAGAGACGAGTCCTGTGTCTCTTTAGAGATCCAGATCAGAAAACAAGAGAAGTTCCAAGCATGTCTCGTAAGAAAGCACACGTTGCTGTGCTCTTTTCTGGTGGCATTGATTCTATGGTAATTGCAGCCCTGGCTGATAAACACGTGCCTCTGGAGGAGCCAATTGATCTTCTCAATGTAGCTTTCACGATGAAAGAGCAAGCTAAGCACAGGGGAACCACCAAAAGACATACCAGCCGTGAGGTACAGCTTGATTTGCTTTGTCCTGCAGAAAGCTGTCACGATCTTGATGCTGACACTGGTACTCATGTGTCTTGCTTTGATGTTCCTGACAGAATCACTGGTAGGGCAGGACTGAAGGAATTAGAAGCCATTAACCCTTCAAGAACCTGGAACTTTGTGGAAATTAATGTTACACTAGAGGAACTGAAAAAAATGAGAAAACAACGTATAAATTACTTAATCTATCCACTGGATACAGTCTTGGATGACAGCATTGGCTGTGCCATTTGGTTTGCATCCAGAGGAGAGGGTTTCATTAGTAACCAAGGAGAACGGAAACAATATAAAAGTCCTGCAAAGGTACTGTTTTATTTTCTTTTGTTTTCTGCCTTGTGCTTGCCTTCTGAATGTAAGAACAGTTTTGTTGATTCAGAAATCAGCTGGGATCTTTGCTATTCATAAGGCTTCTCAAATGCGGTGTCAGAATGTAGAGTATTCTATAATATTTGTGTAATTCTAGAGTTAAAAATCACAGTTTGTCATGTAACGTGCATGGCTTTTCAGTGAACTTGGATATGCAATAATAGGAGGAGGAAGAAAATAGCCAACATCTATAATTTTTTTATTCTGATTTCTCACTTCTCTGTTCCTGCTGGTTTGTGTAGGGAAGAGTGAACTGCTTAATTTCAGCTGCTGAAGGCACAGTAATGGGCCAGATGCAATAGTGTTGTTTCTCTTGATAAAACATTTTACTGTACTTACTGAGTAGTGTGAACCATTTTTTCTTTGTGTAATGTAGTTGTTACTAACCCAGTAGCTGGTAAATGAATAGTCCTCTGGGAGTACATTCAGATAACCACAACATATGACATAATCTGTGGCAGTAACTTTTAAAGGCTGGCGTTTACCAAATGCTGTTTATTATCATGGAAACTAACAAAGACATTCTTCAAATATACTGGTGTATGTGATACATATGACATTATTTTGACCTTTTCTTCCTTGCTCCACTAGCAATGTTTGTGTGTACTTTAAAGTCTGATTGTGAACATAATTCAAGTAACCAGTGACTTTACTGGGAATTGTTTCAGGCTTTGTAAATGTGTAAGGCACAGCCCATCCTGATGAGTACTATCTTTAGAAGATGTGTATTGAAATTTTCCTCCTTAGGATGTAGTTAAACATCTAAGGTCTGTCACATATTAACTTGCAGAGATGCTAAGATTTCTTATATTCTGTTTCCTCAGGTTGTGCTTACAGGAATTGGAGCAGATGAGCAGCTTGCTGGCTATTCTCGGCATCGTGTTTGCTTCAGAAAAGATGGCTTAGAGGGTCTTAATAAAGAACTTGAAATGGAGTTAGGTCGCATTTCTTCTCGAAATCTTGGCAGAGATGACAGGGTCATCGGTGATCACGGAAAAGAAGCCAGGTATTACTGTTTTAACATGGAGCAAGACTGGTTTTGCTGGTTAGATGCAGTTTTTAACAACCCTAACAAAATCTTAATTGAAACTTCTGTGTTTTATTGTCTCTAGGGCTGCTGCAGTTTTGTTAATGTGTACTGTGTTATGCAGTTTTTGGTTTTGTTTTTTAAGAAAGCGGTCTGTAATATATTGTGGAAGAGTTTATTTAAGGAAATTTAGCAACTTGATTTCCATCCAGAAGTTTTAAGCAGCAGCAACAGATGTTGAAATAGGCAGATTCCAGCTGGCTTTATCATTTTAAGCTAAACAGTCTTTTGCACAACTTTGAAGTGTTCCGGTGTGGACCTTTGGGGAGTGTCTCTGGAGAATGACAGTGTAACAGAAGCTGTGTATTCCTGTCCACGCACTAAAGACATAATCAATATCCACCACATTTCCTGGCTGTTAAGTCTGAAGAATCATATTTTTTTGGTTTACTTCCTCCATGCTACCATCAACTTGAAAAAAAATCCTTAAGTGTTGTCCAGGAGCAGAGGCCACTCAGGTGCATGAAAGGTTTTTTCATGGGATCTTCCTGCCAGTGTTTTTCCAAATCTGTTCTTAGTTGCACATTTTCAGCTCAGCACAAGAACAGCTGCAGCAGTGGATGTGCAGTGCACATGATTAGGTATGAATGCCTGAAATCCAGAATGATAGCAGCCTTTGTTGTGTAAACCTTTTTGTTTCAAAGGTACAGTGTAGTTTCACATGGTCATTGCTTGTGGTAAAGGGGAAAACCAAGACTATTCCTATGGAAGTTTTAAAGGGTCTTTCCCCATGTCAATCTCTATTTCAGGTTTCCTTTCCTTGATGAAGATGTTGTTTCATTCCTCAATTCTCTGCCCATCTCAGAAAAGGCTGATTTGACTTTACCTCGAGGAATTGGTGAGAAACTGATTCTGCGCCTTGCAGCCAAGGAGCTGGGCCTGACAGCCTCTGCTGTTCTGCCCAAGAGGGCGATGCAGTTTGGATCTCGGATTGCAAAGCTAGAGAGCAGCAGTGAAAAAGCATCTGACACGTGCAGCAGACTGAAGTTACTTTCAGTAGATGAATTATAGAGCTGTATCTCGAGATGTTGCTCTTATTCCACAAGCAAAGTCAGTAAAACTTATGAGTTTTCTTAGAATGTCTGGTCTGGGTTTTTTTACACACTTGGACATAATTATTAATAATCAGAGTTGTGCACGTACATCTGTACGAGGAACTCTACAAATGCATCCTGTGCTTTTAAGTTGTTTTTGTTTTACTGGGAATGCTTAGTTTGGAATAGTAACTGGGATCACTTTGGTGATAGCAACCACAGCATTTGTGTCTCTGACAGGTGATTTTCAACACTTCTACTCCAAGTATTGTCACTAAACATAACAGCATTGAAACAGTTTCCAGAGATCAATTTATAGTTGCATTTATTTTATTAAGTTACTTTTTAAGATGCCAACCATCGTATCTTTTTTAATCTTGGCACCTTGATGGAATCTTCTTCAACTCTTTTTGAAATATCAATTCCCAGGGGAGCTCTAGAAAACAAAATTATGTATTTGTTAAAAATTAACATCATCATTGCATATCACGCAGACCTTTTCTACAATTAGCACAAGACTCAAAGTATTTTGGTATATTCCCTGCACTTCTAGGACTACTATTAAAATAGCCTACCTGAAACTGTACCTGGAAACATCTTTACAGTGAGGAAATATTTGCATTTGTGCAAATGAAACAGTTGTGATTTCAAAGCCATCTTCTGGGGCTGTTGTTTTATTTAGATTCTGATTTTAGTTGATTATTCATTTTATATCTTGCTTATGAATGCAAAACACACTAGAGATTCACAGGTATCTCATATGATAATCTTAAATAATATATTATCTACAGCAAGTAAAACTTAGGGGGTTTTTCACTGAAATATATACAGCAAATAATTTTTGGAGTATTCTATAATTTTTCATGTGAAAACTGTAACACATTTTTTTTTTGTATTGAGACCATCCAAGTCTGTATTTCTGAAAAGGGAAAAAAAACTGAAAAAAATCCAAAGTTTGAGACCAGTTGGTACTTTTGAAATATCTGCACTTTGTTTGGCTTTGAGCCTAACATCTAAACAATCACAGGACAACACAGAGAACTGCTGTGATGTATGGTGAATTAAGTTTCTGGACCAAAACAAACATAAATGCCAGCCACGTTCATTTTTATTTAAAACTGCCTTAAGTAACTTAAAATTTGTATGTGCTGCAGAGAGACTCCTCAGCAGCTTGTGCCTCTTTTCCATGTGACCTCTTCCCCCTTCAGTGCCCAGAGTGAGCAGTGAGGAAGGAGCCTGGGAATGTCACTCACCTTGGCTCATAGCGGATGCCAGCAGGACTGTGCAGAACCCCCAGTCCTGCACGTAACCTTTCAATGCCATTCCTGAGCGAGAAAGCAAGGACACAGAAATGTGTGTCACAACTCTGCGTACGAGCACATCCTTCAGTCAGCACAAAAAGAGGTTCTGGACTCTCATGGCAACTTTGCATGTGCTCCTGCAATGTTGTTTGAAGATAACAACTCTTACCATGCAATCATAACACCATTATCAGTGCAGAGTCTTGGAGGAGGACACAGTAAAGCAAAACCATTTGCATCTGCCAGGTTCTGTAGAGCTCTTCGGATATACTGATTACTTGCAACTCCTCCTGATACAACCTGACAGCATTTCAAAAAGAAAAAAACGCATTAACTCACAAGTACTGATGGGTCACACACAACTAGCATCATGTTTAAAAAAGGGTTATCAGCTGAAGTTCTAAAGACAGCAATAAATGCTGCATTTGAAGACTAAAACATACCAGAAAGGAGTATGCCAAGTGAGCTTATTGCACAAAAAGACCTTCCTGAAGCACGTCAGTCTAATGGAAGGTGTCCCTGCCTGTGGCAGGAGGGTTGGAACTGGATGATCTTTAAGGTCCTTTCCAAGCTAAACCAGTCTGTGGTTCTACTGTAACTAGAGCAGCCATCAGGTATTGGGGAGCACAAGGTCGGGTTGTTAAGGGAGGTTAGATTAGATTGTAAGAAAATCTCTCTAGCTTAAAACCCAGCTAAATATTTATATGACTGTCACTTCAATATTGTTGGTATTTAAGAATATAATACATCCTCATATGTCAAGGCAGTAGAAAGTACAACAAGGCATTTGCATCTTCAAATCATGTTATAGAGTCAGATATAAAAAGGAAAAAAAGTCTACCCACCAAAGTGGCATTTTTTGCCAGTAATATGCTGTTTTTGATGCAGAAGAGCATGGCTCGATACGTCCTCTGGATAATGTGAACAGCCACTGCATGCTGTACGGCAGCAGCAACATCCTTAACACAGGACAGGATCTCACCTTCCTGAATACCTATAAAAGTATATCATCAAAGGGGGCTCCTGAGTGTAGGCCATCAAAAGCTCAGTTTGCATCTGACTCCCTAAAAATACCTTCTTCTTTTTCTTTCTGTACAATGGCATTATTGACAAGGTTTTGAAGTCCGGAGAAAGAGAAGTCGCAGTTCCGATACTGCTGCATGGGCAGTGGGAAGGTGAGCAGTTGCTGGTTCCCAGTCTGAGCCAAGTGCTCGATGGCCTTTCCCCCAGCCATGCTGTGGCACTCGGGGTGCTTTCTCAGAGACAGTCTTCGTGCCACCTAAGGAGAAGACAAACAGCAGACTTGGAATCGGCTCCTCCTGGAACGGCAGCACTGTACTGTAGTCCATGGAGTAAAATGTGACACCAAAAAAACCCAATCCAATGTGAAATTACAAACAGGGCATGGTAAGGGGAAGACATAACATCAGCATAGCAGGATTTTTTTTTTTCTTGGAGTATTCAAAAATGCAATTCTAGAACAATCTGGGCAAATGTAAGGATCAACAAATTTTGCAGGAAATATTAATTACTCCATTTTTAAGCTATAGGAAGCACACACAGACTGCCATACTGTATTACCAGATACACAGGAACAAAGTTGGTTTCAACTTTGGAAAATCCCCTGACTCCATGCACTCCCCCAACTTTTTAATTAATACGCACAAATACTGTTTAAAAACAGTGTCTGAGAACAAAGCCATAAGTGACCAATTTTACAGACTGTACTCAGGGACCCAGAAAACTTAAAATTCTGAAGGCCAAACCATGCTTTTCAAACTCTTAAAACTAAAATTAGTAAGAAATGTTTTAACATGCATTGTTTTAAACCTGACAGCATAATAATACCTCTATAAATCTTCTCTAATTAATACAATTTCTTTGTGTAATCAGCATAATATAATCAATGAAACATCCAACACCAGTTTTGGTTATGTTGCCTCTTTGCTAATATATAATAATTGTACATAAATTACAATGATGTTTTCTGCACATTTTTAACAGTCTTTCGTATCTTAAATCTATGGCATTTCAAAATAGAAAAAAAGTGACATAAAACTTGTATTGCATTGAATTGTTGTCCTCAGGCTGACAATACTGCTACCATCATGCAGTACAGATGCAATAAAAAGAAGAGAACAACTTAAGGAAAGGAAATATTACCTTATCCAGCATGTCACCTGGTGCAATGTCAATGGACTGTCCAAGCAGGAGGAAATCTGAAACTCCTTGTGCTACTGCCAGGAGACAGTGGCCTCCAGAGATCAGGAGAACTAAGAAGGGAAATTCCAGGTGATGTGTGAGCCTGATGGTCAGTGCGTGAGCCTCCATGTGATGGATGGGGATGAAGGGCTTCTGGTGCCTGTTGACCAAGCTCAGGCTGTACTGCAGCCCCACGCCCAGGCTCAGGGCGAGCCCGGGTCTCACTGTGGTCGCCACAGCCGCGAGCTCGGCCACAGAAACGCCGCTGGCACCAAGGGCCTCTTGAACCACTTGCTCGATGTTTTCTCTGTGAAGCTGCTGTGCCACCGCGGGAATTATTCCGCCTGCTCTAGTAAAACCAAGGAATTATAATGCATTGGTAGCTCATAAGAGATAGAATGCCATAAAAATAGTTCTCAGGCACCTCTTAACCTTGTCGTATCCTGCCTGTTTCCTTAGCGCATTCTCAGATGCCTTGTTTATTGTCAAGGGCACTGAAGAGAGCATAATTATCAGTGGAAGGCCAGAAAAGGATGTAACTTGCCCTTTTTTTAGCACAGATGCTTTTTAAATGTATCACAACACTGCTCCAAAACATTGTAACTTAATATTCACAACCTCTCCCTTGCCAGCTCATGTGCTTAACCACCAATGCGTATATTTGATTAATTTTCCCTTTAAAAAGTCAAGACATTTGGTGATTTTAACAGTAGCAATGATTTCATCTTTTATTCAAGCTGAAGAAGTAATCTGTCTCTCTTTGAATGAAAATACTGGAGGAAGCTTGTTAAATGCATGGCATTTCTTTCCTTCCCCTCAGTACTATCTCAGGCAGTGTATGCTGTGGCCCAAGTGATACGTCTTCACGTCTACCCACCACTTACTGAGTTTTATGGGGCAGGGAAGACTTTTATGTGGATGATATTATAAGTAACAATAACAATAAAATCATTATTAAGGCAGAAGCCTTGACAGAAGTCTGTTCTTACTGTAAATGCACTTCTTTCTGACAGTGCAGTGCTTCTCCCAGAACACAGCCAGCTTCATCCACCACAGCAGCGCCGGTGTCGTCGCAGCTCGTCTCTATTCCCAAAACCAGCCTCCCAAAGCGCTGCTTTCCAGAGTGAGCAGGCCTGCTCCTCAGCCACGCTGCTCGGCCGTGCTTAGCTGACTGCAAAATGCTTTTGGCAACGCTGTTCATTGTTTATAATCTACCTGGTGGTTATGTCTAGAAGAGAACTGTATAGTTTATTATTGCTGGAGGGTTCTCAAGCACGTGTTCTGCTCCGATCTTCTGAAGAGCTTTTAAAGTCACAAATGGCCACACACGATATTTAAGACCCTAAAAAAAAAAAAAAAAAATAGCTGGGAGGTAACGTGTTGTTTTGCCTAAATGAGAAGAATTAGTGTGAAGAGTATCTCACCACGCTCGCTGGTGCAGGCTAAGGGAGGTCACAGCCCGCCTGTGGCCCGCAGCAGAGGCGCCCGCGGGAGAGCGCTGCTGCACGGCCAGGGCAAGGCGGGTCTGGCCGCTGCGCGCCTCACGGGCTCGGCCCCATCTCCGCGGGCTCTCGTCCCGCCCCAGCCGGGGCAGCGGCGGCCGGAACCCGCCGNTCCGTGCGGCCGCCGCGGGCACCCGGCCCCAAATTCCGGCCGTGTCTTGCGGTCCCTGCCCCTGGGCAGCCGCTGGCAAAGGCAGCAAAGCCTTGTGATGGCCATTATTTAAAAATCAGCCAGTCACCGCTTTCTGTGCGAACAACACAAGGAATTATTTCCAGTTGCAAAAGAAAATTCGTAACTCGTCGCCCTTTTTTTAACAGCATCTTTATCGATACAGTAAATAGCCAGAAAGTTACTGTAGCAAAAAAAAAAAGTACACCGCTGTGGGCTTCTCTTTTTATATTTTTATTTTATTTTTCCCAGCTCACTGGCTGTCACTACAACCAAAATGTAAATCAAGTCTTAAATGGAGTCTTCTGTTAAATCTGAGCTGGTTTTGGCTGGCAGACACATAGCAGGCTTCAGAATTCATCCTTTTTCCACGACAGAGAAATAAGTGCTCAGAGCACTAGATATACCTCCTTCACTCTAATTTCAGAGCTGATAATATACAAGATTACCCCGTACTACACAGTACCCCTAAAACACAGCATTCCTCCACATTTCCAAGACATGCAAGTTATCTATACCTTTTTCTGCAAAAGCAGTTAGTCCATGTGATTTGCCTACTCACCTACTTCTAGTTCAGCTTTTATTCTAGCTTACAACCTACACAGCTTCCCTTACGTGTTCTGACACTTGCTCTGTGACAGAGCAGCTTCTCCTACGACACCAAGCAGCCCTCTCCCCACCACCTTGCAGGCCTCTCAGCTACTGAAAAATGACCCATCAGTATATATCAGAGAAAACAGTCAAAAATCCACACCTGAAAAGAAACTGCAATTTTCCAGGATGTCCCATTTACACATAGAAAAGTCAGTATCCTGGTAAGCAAAATGAAATAAACACAACAGCGGCAACTTGTAAAAGCCTACATAAACGGAGCTAAGGAGTTGACGTGGAAATCCCCTGAGCTGGCAGTTAAGGACTTTCTTCAGTCATTGTGACAAAAAAAAAAATTAAAAACAATCACGAGAACAGGGAAGGCAGCAATTATACCATCAATTTATGCTCGCTGTCACAGTACTTACTGTGGGACAAACTTCTACAACGCAAAAACAAGCACAACCACTTACAATCCATTACAGCAGAAAGTACATAATTTCTCTTAATCTAAGAATGCGGCCTCACCAGTCCTTGGCATCAAGGATTCTGGATTTATATGTAGAGTTACCACCTGCATTATGGATGATGGGTATTTGTGAAACTCTGCTCTCCATTTCAGCTGTTACTTGCACCTTCCTTACAAGCCACTTGCATCAGCCACACGTACAGTCTTAGTGGGGATTAGCCTTTAGAGCTGGGCCTGCCCAGTTCTTCACAGAAATCTTGCTTTTACATGTTTCCAATCCACATTGAAGTATCTGAAGGCATCTTCTTATAAAGTCGATTTTCATCCCAGACAATGCTGCAGGAAGCAGGAATTGTATCTCAGACATAAAAGCATCTCTCCCTGACTACGATGAGATACTCAGCACAGCAGACTACTCGTTTCCTTCACCTGGGGAGCAGCAGTAGCCATGTCAGGGGCAGCCAGTGTTGAACCTTCTGCTTAATATTTATTGATGCCAAAGATTCGAACCCCATGCAACTGTGGCAGCTTGGGGATAAGCACGGTCAGGAGAGAGGCTGTGTTGAGGATAAAGTGTGTTGGATCATACTTCGTATAGAAACTCGTCAGGAAGTACCTGCAGGAGAAAATGGAGCAAGCTTAGCAGACGACAGCCTTGTCTAAAACACATACAAAGCATAGTTGAAAGAAGTGCTTCAGTGATTAGTAAGGTTTTACTGACTAACATCTATATCTGTACTAAATATCTCACCTGAAGTTCTAGAGTAACTACAGTAAAATTATGGTCTATAGACTTATAGACTATAGACTCATCTTTCTATACCTCTCAAGGTGCTGAAAAGCAACTCCTAGTCTATTGTTTTCTTCCAGCTGTTTTCTTCCAGCAGTTCTCCCCACCTTGAGGAGTTATATATATTTTCTCAGTTTCTGTCCATTATGAGCCAACTTTCTGAACATTATGCAGGATCTTTCCTCCCCTCTCACTCTGCCATGTAAGTAGACATGTAAACTTTCTTCAGGAATAAACACAAAGACTTTCAGAGTCAGATATTAAATATGTATCTGATTTTTCTTAGTTACACAACCACACTTTTGTCAACACAGACAGGTGTATAGAATTCCTAAGCTATTTGCATAGTGTAAATAGAAGATAATATGTGCAAAGGAAAACTGACAACAGATCCCATTCATAGAGGACTGACATATTTCTAGCTCACAAGTTGCAAAATGGTTAATAAACGCTGTCACAAAAGCAATTAGTTTAGATTTTCAACATTTATGACTTCACAATCTCTTAAAGAACTTCAAGAGCTAACAGTAAGTTTTCCTCACAGCATTTCTAATCTTTAAAACCTGCCCCATTAATAACTGTCTGCAAACTTTGACTTCAGTATGTGGAGTGTCAAAAGCAGAAGAAAGATTGTTGATTACACAGCATGTAAATAAATAGTGCCTACAGCTGTGATGTAGAAATAAACAAACAAGAAAAAAAGACAGAACATGCTTTTAGACTGTGAATTGCAACCCATTATTGCAGCTTTTGAAATCATGGCTTTATGTGTCAATTGATCTATAGCACAGTTTTGAACTCACAGAATTATAGGAGAAATTGTGAAGAACTTCCTTGAAGATGTGAATTGTACTCCATAATCCAGTTGTTCCCAGTGTGTTAGTAGCCTAGCTTTGCCCTGATCAGGTGTTTCAAAAGGAGTTCCCTTTACTGCATGCAAAAACACATACATTCCCTGGGGAAAATAAAAAGTGAATACAGAGGCAATTTTAGTAATAATTGAAAATAACTGTTACATTGTTCAATGCATTAAAAAATCTAAAAAAAAAAAAAAAACCAAAAAATAAAAAAGAGTGAGTGAATTCTCACCTAGAAGAGCTGCTAGCCTGTAATGACAAATTATTGAAGAGGAAGGAAGAGACAAGAACTGATTTGCCTGAGACTGTGCAGTCATTGGCAGAGTCAGAATTAAAGCCCAAGTCTGTGTGACGTCCAATCCATTCCCCTGCCTTCTACAAGTAGAAGGCAAAAGTTCCATGAATTCAACAGAATTTTAGCAAGCACTGTAACAAGTGTGGGGCTGCTGATTTGTATCAGCACTTTCCTAGCACGAAGTTAACAGTGTTGAGCAGAGTGTGCACAAAGCAAAAATCTAACTACAAACACTGACAATATCACACGAACTTCTGAAAGCTTTCTCAGCCCCTCAACAGCTTCAAATCCTTAGAAGCTGACTAAGCACTCTGCTGAATACATCTGTCCACCTCTTTGCTGCTTCCCCTTAAACATGCTGGACTTTCCTTGTGACTGTTCCTGTTTGATGGCAACATGCCATGCCTGGTTTGTTCTGAAAGAGCAATTTGGGCCTCTTGGTTTCAAATAGGGGAGTACACCCTTTTCCAGTTTTAAAAAACACTTGTTTTCTATCAAAGAGATCACACTAACTCAAAGGAACAGTCTCTATGAGACAGTATCAAAGATTTCCTTCTCTTTCTTATGCAAATACAAAAATTTTTATAGAAAGCTTTCTATAGAAAAAAAATCACATTTTTTCCAAATTCTTAAAATGGAGGTGAAATCTCAGCAAATCACTTCATGTCTCCGTCCACCTTTTTTTGGAACAGCCTCCAGACCAGAGCCCTGTGAACCTAGGACAATTGATTTGTTTAATTAATGTTTTGATTAATGACGTTTGCAGTGTCTCAGTTTTAATAACCGTAAGGACACTTTCAGCACAGATCCAAATGCTTACTCCACATTTCATTTCCCAGTGGTGCTTGCAGAAAGAACCACCAAAAATGCTTTCAAAGTTAGCTAAAAGTTTTCCATTAGTGGAAATCCAAGGTTTTTTTCTTTGTCAAACCATTTGAGAATTTGTTTCCAAAAGAAGTGCCATTTAAATTCTGAAATATCCAACAGTGCAATTTATACTCATCTTCTAGTGGTCCATTACAAAACTACTTGCCAGTGCATGCTCTCATCCCTGTTGTCACTACAGCTACTTGCAATGAGTTCAGTAAGGCATGTGGAAAATATTTAGTAATACTTGTCTCTGCCAACATCTTCTGAAGTCAGACATGTCTGATGCTGTCAAAGATAACACACAAAACGCTCTAGTGACTGTTACAATTCCACCAGTAGTTTTAAACCTATCTACAAAACCAAAAAGCTCAAATAAAACTACATTCAAGAAGATATTACCCATCCTCAGTGAAGTACCATTTTTCTAAATAAGGAAGGAGCTATCTTTTTGTCAAGTCTTCTTTGCTGGTAATGTTAGACAGCTGAGCTAGCAAACCTCAAGTATGATGTAAATTGCTGGGTTATGGCCCTTTTTTCTCTAAGCATGGCAGGACCAATATAGATAGCTGCAGTACTTGAAGTAATTACAAGAAAATTATAGCAACCTGGGGAGAGGAGCAGAAAGCAGCTCACAAAATCTTTTGCATGAAAAAGTATAATGCAAATCACAACCCTCTGAATAACAAATGGTTTCAGGGCTGGGGTCAGAGTAGTTCAGCTTTTCCCACTGCTTTCAAGCAAGATTTCTCTAATGTCCTTTATGGTGACAACATTGTATGATGAAGTCATTCTGAGTTACGTAGCTTGGCCAGAAATCAAAATTAGAATGAAAGAAATAGAATACAAATAGTTCTCTTAAAGAAAATAGGTAAGATGCTAAAATTAAACATTTTGGGATACTAACAGATATATGTGGAAAAATTAGTAGATAGTGTCCAAGAATTTAAAATGTGATCGTTTATGGATTCAGCACAGCTCTCTAGTAACATACAGAACACTGTGAAAGTTGGCTGGCATGATGATTTTATGTCTGCAATCTTCCAGCCTAATTAAACGCCATTTAAAAGAATATATAACCACATAAAGAATATTTCATGTCTTGTATCACTCCTCCTTCCCCAAAACAACCAATCATTTGTGGACAGGCCAAGGAGCAGTGGTGTTTTGGATAGCAGGATTTCATTGTCCAGACAGACTGGTTACTTTCCTCTTCCCTGGCTACTGAAAATAAGGACATATGAACAACATCTGTTCAAATTCTGTCCCAAGAGAGGGCACTCACCAGGTTGTGAATGACATTGGTTAAAGTCCAGGCGACAGGGACACTGAAGAAGGGAATGCTGAGCAGGACAATGTGCAGCATGCCGACTCCGAGCGCGTATGTCAGCCACATTCCACGGCTGTTCATCACTCGAGTGTTTGGATTTACCTCGCTGTGGGCAACTCCTACGTTCATTTTTACCCTATAAAACAGATCTGTTTGAAGACTGAGACTACTGTTACAGAGGAGTACTTAACACATGCAATTTTCAAAGGTGGGGAAAAGCTGCTTTAAGGAAGCAGGTCTGGAGAGAACACAGTGTGTGAACCAGGATGTACCTCAAGATCTTCAAACTATGGTTTATAGAAAAATCAGTACAAAGGGACAGTTGAGAACTGTTTGTTCAAAAGAAGTCCAAACAAATAAAACTCACAAGCCTGCTACAGAAGGGATATTTAAAAAAAATAGTAAGCTGTGATGTCAGAAGCTAAAGCTGCAAAGCTGTAAGAAACCAAGCTAGTAACTTCTATCCTCTGAGTTAAGTTTCTCCATCCATGACAATATCCAGAATTCCATTTCCCACATCAGACAATCTTCCTCCTCTTCCTTGTTCATGTGGTGGTTAATGAAGAATTCTGCATATACCAACTGCTCAGCCACCTACTTCTAGAAAGAACAATGAAGGAGTAATCTACACCTCTTTTTCTTAAAGAAAAGTGCAGATTTCCTCCCTTCCCTATCTGTTAGTTTCCAGACACATATTTCCATCTTTTAAATCTGCTGAAATTAGAGAAGAGGTTCTAAAGTTTTCTAAGCAACAGACACATGCAGAGATACACCAGATATTCAGACGCTGATATATCCTAGAAATTGACAGAATTTACCTACAGTGCCACTCTTGTGCCATTGCAGTAAAATTTGTAATGATAATTTAAAAAAATCCCTAAACTATTGCTTACTTCAAACTCACGTGATCTCCGGGACTATGGATATTCATTTATGGGAGTGGGACGAAGTTTCTTTTTTTTGCAATCATCTGAGTCAGAATACAAAAGCACTGTTTAACCAGCAAAAGCAAGCCTGCTTTTGGTAGGAAGTTTGATTCTGACGAGGTATAGAGCACAAAATAAATATAAAATACCCGAGCATTCTGCAATATGAACAGCGCTAGACTAAAAACAGATACGCTGAAGCCGAACCGGGGCACTGCCGACCTTAACCAGTACCTGCCGCGAAGCATTCCAAGCCGAGCACCGGCAGGGCACACACCGGACACGTTACCTGGGACGGGCGAGGCGAGGCCCTTCCTCTCTCGCTGGGACGCAGC
>WBMY01003423.1:38590-126922 GCA_013397315.1 Donacobius atricapilla
AGAAAGGCGGTGCTGGGATGGGGGGCTGGTTCTTGGTGTGGCTCCAGACCGTCAGTGGGGGCCGGAGCCGTGAAGTTTAGGGCGGTTTTATTCCCCGTTTAGCTGAGGGTGTGTGCAATCGCAGTTGCTGGCCTGTGGGACTTGCTGTAGAGGATGCAAGGGTCAGATTAGCGATGGGGCTCCCGCGCAGAAAATGCTGTGCTTTCCCACCGAGCGCAGTGGTAGCGCGTGAAGAGTTACCGTAATAAGGGGGCTTGAGCTGAACTAAAGTGTCTTTTAGCCTCTTAGCTAAAAGGCGTCACAGGCTGAATGCTTTTCCATGAGCAGGACGTCCCAGAGGTCCCTCTCTGCCTCCCACCAGGTGTTCTGAGACGTGGGCAGCGTTTCGTCCCTCGGTTTGGATCCAGGGCAGGGGAGGGCACAGCAGGACTTGCTTCCTCCCCAGACTGTCTGCACCAGTCACACCTCACGGAAAATTTGTCTTTGAAGTCTGCAGCATTTCTGTTTTAAGACTCTCCCGTATCTTAGTCAGTGTCTTTGGATGGAGAGACATCCAGCTCCCATCTGATTTACTGCCATGAGTAAATCATGAAGCACTTGGCACAAGAGTCCTGTACAGTGTGTGAATGCCTCAAAACCTGCCTCTCTGAACAAGTGGACATGGCATTAACATGGGTTCGTCTTCAGCAGCGCACCTTTTCTCCTGCTCCTGTTGTTTTCCAGCTGGTGGGAAAACCATTTGTCCGATACTTTTACCACACTAGAAAGGCAAACTTCCTTTGCAATGTAAATAACAATAATAAAGAGAAAACCCCTTTGTAGCTGTTCTAGAGAAGTTTCAGTGCTGCTTGTGCTGCATAACACTGTACTTCCTCCCCTCCAACCCAAGTAACCACATTTTTACTTTGTCTTTTATGTTTAAAGACTAGCTGCCTTTAGAAGGATGTTGAGGCAGAGAAATGTCCTGTAATTGTTGTATCAGCTCATATACCCTGCAGGGCAGTGATGCTTGGGGGTGTTGGCTGCAATCCCTCACCAGGTCCTGGCTGTGTCAGGAGATCTGGGTTTGTCCCATTCCTCCACGTGTGCTCATATCCCTGGGACAGGTGCTGAGTGTGCAGTCTATGTTCTTCAGCAGATACCTTGGACTAAATCAGTGGGGAAACCAGGACTGTCAGGATTGTTTGCCTTTCAATGTAAACAGCATTATGTAACATAACCCAGGGAAGAGAAGCTTGTCTGAATCATTCTTGAGGTGCAAAGTGCTGCCTCGCACTGCTTTTTCCCCTGGCTGTCTCATATGCCTAAAAAACTGTGGTTGAATTCTTCTGTGGCAGGCTACAAGGATCAGCAGAATAGTTTTCCTGGGGCTTGGCAGTTTGTGTCAATGTAGGTACTTCAACAGAAAGGTATGCTAAAATTCACAGATCTGTGTACAATCTCTTCATGGGAGAGCGTCTCTATAGTATAGCAAGAATTTTATAACTCTTTGTATTTCCAATAATTAAGAAAAAGAAATCTCCGCTGGTTTATAAGGCATCTTCATTTTCAAGTGAGAGACAGAGTGACATAGAAATAAAATGAACAGCCTGAGGGCACACAGTACATCAGATCAGAGAGGCAAGACTGTAATGAAGAACTTTTTGGGTTTGGTTTTCATTTTTGCCAGTAGATCCCATTGCCATTGAATATGGCTTTTCCTCAGCACCACTGGGTTGCTTCCCCATTTCTCACCCAAGACCTGTTGACTGCAGAGGAAGCTGGCTCCTACTGTAACTTGAACATTTCCCTTTCCAGCCATAATGCTGTGTTTTTCTACGTTTAAAAGTTCCTGTGAAACAGTTTCTTAGAAATGTGTAATTGTAGCTTTACATTCTTTTTCTGTTATTTTTCTGTGCAGTGTCCCTGAATCTTATTCCACCATGAAACAGCTGCCTGGCGAGACGATTCGGCTCCTTTCAAGTTCTCAGGTGATTACTTCAGTTGTCAGCGTGGTGAAGGAGCTGATAGAGAATTCCTTGGATGCCAGTGCCACAGGCATTGATATTAAGCTGGTAAGTATTAAACTGGTAAGCCTTTCTCTCAAAAAGAATTGGATATCAAATAAGATGCAAGGAAAGCTATTTCACTGCAGGTGTGGTTTATTTATGCTCTTGTGGTTTGGGGAACGGTGATGATTATTATATATTTATGCATACATATTTTTACCTTAAGTAAAAGTGGTACAAAATTAGTTTCTATTTGTGTTTTTGAGGCCCTGCTCTGAAACAGTAAAGTGTATTAGTGCTTCTGAGTGTATCATGGGGAAAAAACTGTCAGCTTTCTTAATCCTCCCTTTCCTGCTTAAAATTTACATTTGCTGATTAATAGCCTGTTTTAAAAGGTGTTGGACTTAGGTTTGCTCTTAGGCTGACATATTTAATGGTCATTGCAAAGTATTGTAAGAAAGGTGAAAATGGAGACAGTGGAAAATCTTGATTACAAAAACAAAAGATGTTTTTGTTATACAAATCACCACCCTGTCTCTAATTGGCATGGTGAACTCTGGCTACTTCTAACTCTTTAAAAACTGTTCAAAAAGTTGACGTGTCACTCAAGGATAGTTTCTGACAGTAGGAAATACTACTTTTAATAAAGAATTTGAGCTTTTTTCCCCAACAAATTGGGTAAAATAGGTAGCTGGTCAGCCTCTCTTGCTGTCCTATTTCTGCTCTTGCAGTGTTTTGTCAGCAGCTGTATAATAGCAGTATCTCGTGTTTAGTAAGAAAGAAGTGTTGTTATGTCCTGTATAAATGTATTCAGAAGTGTATCCAATTTCCTTTCTGCAAATAACAGTGAATGCATAGGATATTCTGGAATTAAGCATTAGACAAATGCTCTTAACTAGGAGGGCAGTTCAGTTTCTCCTTGTTTCTTCGTCCATGTCTGCTATATTTTCTGAAGGAGTCTAGAGTTTTTCCATCTGAGAATACTTTCCTGTAGATGCCAAGAACATGTTTGTTTACTGCTTTGAGTGAGCTGAAGGTGTTTTGTCTTTGCTGTGGTTTCTCATATTCTCTGTCTTCTCAATGTTTAGACTGCAGAGTATCTTGCTTCATGAGTAACTCCAAAGTGAGCAGTGTGTGCACAGTGCAGGTAGAGGGTGTTAGGATCATATCCTGACAGCTGATCAGGAACTGCAAGGAGTGAACAGAAAGGTTTTGGAGTGTTCCAGAATGGTTGGAACAAACCTTGCAGAGGAGAGACCCCTCTAACCAGTGTGGGTTTCACAGCACAGGGACCAGCTGTGTCCCAAATAGATTAAAAGAACATTTTTAACCATTTTCAGTGCATGAGTCATCTACATTACCCTTACATTCTTGTGGCAGTCCAGCCCAGTCCAAAACACTGTAGTTCCAAACAAACAAACCTGGTTTTACCCAAGTTGTCAGCAATTGAGAGGGATTTGATGGTTATTCTTCTGTGGGTACTAGGGGAGAAGACAAAACCTGCACTCTGCAGAACTCTAGACAGTAATACTGTAAAACGATGGAATTTTTTTTCTGGTATTTGTTAATGGGAAATTAAAATAACTCTGACCATGTAATAGAGGTCAACAACCACATTAATTCTGGATTAGTTCAAAAGCATAACAGAGAAGAGAAACTTTGAAAATCCGTTTTACAGCTTGATGGGTTTTGCCTGAAACTGCAGAATTTTCGTTGTTCTACTCTTTTTCAGATGGAATAGGAGGGCATAGTTTATCCCATTTGCCTGAACAAAGATAACAGTTCATTTTAGACAGACAGGAATTACCCTGAAGATGGAATGGGTCTCAGATAAGAGTCATGGCAGTGGTGAACTGTGGTGGGAAGCTTTGGCTGGTGTTTAAGTCTCGACTGACCAAACGCCCATAGGTGATGTTATTTGGCATCTTTGCACTGTGTGTCAAAGCTGAATCATACTGATTGGCATCAGTGACCTGGCAGAGCAATCTGAACATTTCATGGGTTCATGACCTTGGTAAGATTCAGCTCATGGAGGAAAGTGTTACAAAATACAAAGTTTAAGCGCTGTAATATTTATATAAAACTTGCAGAAGTGAAAATTAATAAGATTGGAAGAGAACTAGAGAATCATTTATGTAACATTTTGATTCAAGATAAATCTCACTTTTCTTAAGCAGCTAACTGGTCTGGAAGTAAAAATGAGAACGGAAAATAGGGGGTCATGGTAAGATTCTCAAACCTTTCATTAGCACGTACAGCAGCAAGGTAGAGGGTTTCCTGCCTCTGTTTCCTTACGTGTTTTTGTGCTCAGGTGAGGTGTATTGCTTAGTTCTGTTTTGCTGCCCAGTAGGAGGTTGACTCAAACAAAAGCATTGTTTTTTCACCTGAAGACAGCTTTTGCCCCATTCATTACCACAGAAAGTGAAATGTACCTGTATTTCTGTTGTGCTTTGTGTATTGTGGTTCTGAGCCTACCTAGAGGCTTTTGATGTTTCCTAAAGCAGATTATTTGTGAATACAGATGGTTTCTTTAGATACCTTTCTTTTGGTTTTGATTCCATCATTTTTTTTACTTCAAGAAATAACCTTGTGAGTACATAATAAGTTTTCATTACTGTTTTCAGGATAGGCCTAGGTAGGACAGTGAAGTTTGTTCTGTTTAGTCCATCTGTTTTCAGTGATCAGCCATCACATGCGCTGTCCAGCATCAGTGGTGGCAGCTGCTGTTTTAAGTTATTCTTTCTAGGCAAAACTAGTTTTAAGGTCACCTAGATGTGTTGCACGCTACAGCCCATTTTTTGGGTGATGCATCATAATCTTTTCAAAGAGCAAGTCTTGCTTCTGTGAAAGAAGCTTAGTTAGTGATCCTGCAGCTCTGATTACTTTCTCCTCCTGGCCTGTGGTTCTTCTGGGTGCTGCTCACTTGTGCAGACTGTATTGTAGCTGGAAAGAGGAATTTTTTGCTGCACTTGTTTGAGATGTTACAGAACCTAAATTTCATCTTTTATTTAGCTGTTTAAATATCTGGGTTTCAGAGTTTTGTCCTATTTATGCTGGTGCTTACTAGGATGACGTATTTAAACTGGAATATAATAAAATATGCATTGCATGTATGTAAAGGTAAATCACAAAGATTGAACTTTGCTTCCTTGAAGGCTGTTTTAAAAGAGCTTCTAGGAACCTTTACTTCTTTTTGCAAAGTACTGTATCTCTTTACAAGTGTTTTTATCACCCTCACCATTCATGCCTTGCTCCCCGTTAGAATTTCAGCTCCTGTATATTGAACTTGAAAAACAGAACTTGGAAAATGTAGTGGAATCACATCAATCAAAATTGGAACTGAAAATGGCATGAAGTGAGGGGCTACTGAATTCAATGGATGCAGAACTGCATTCAAAAAAATTGATACCAAGTCGGTAAGAGAGGTGCAAAGAGGCAAAAAATCTTCAGCTTTCCAGCTATAGGTCTCCTTTGGAGCTTAGGTTTTGCTGTTTCCAAATCACAGGATATGAGTTATGTTATTTAATGGGAGAAACCATTACTGTTGTCCTAACTTGATGTATTTTTCCTTTTCTTTTTTTTTTTTTCCCTTAAACAGAGACATTTAATGATTGCTCAGTTCCCCAAACACGCAAAACTTCCACTTCTGTATGGATAGTTAGAAGCTGTAACCTTCGCAGCTTCAAACTTATGTCTTAATTAATTTGGTTGTTTTACTGCTCCTTTGTGTTTTCTTCTTTTTTTTAGGAGAATTACGGGTTTAGCAAAATAGAAGTAAGAGACAATGGCAGTGGAATCAAGGTTGATGATGTTCCAGTTATGGCAATTAAACACTACACCTCAAAAATCAGCTCTTCTGAGGACCTTGAGAGGCTGACAACGTATGGTTTCCGTGGGGAGGCTTTGGGATCGATTTGCAGCATATCAGAGGTGAGCACTTGCTATAAATGTGTAGCGTTTGTGTCACAGTTTTTGTTGTCCGTACGTGTTCATGAAGGTTTTATTCGAAGCAAAGAGTTTCAATGTCCCAGCGACTTGCCGGGGATGTGCTTGTGTTTGCTGCCTTTCTCCTCAGCCGCAGAAGCCATGTCATCTGAACTTGTTTGTGTCACTCCTGCCTTTCTGTCACACAGGTCACGGCAGTGCTCTGTGTATTTTGCTCAGTCAGAACAGGTAACAAATTGTGTTGTAGTCTCTGTCCTTTTGTATCAGGGGTATCATGTTGAAGGGTATGGCTGGCTTTGCTACTTGAGTGAGGGTAACTCAAGAGAGGAGCAGCAGGTGATGGCCAGAAGAAGTAATTTCAGGGAACCGATGGCCCACATAGCCACTAAGGATTTCTGCCTTGTTATCTAGGTGATCAGCAGTCATGGGATCCTGCTGGGCTCCTTATTGCTCTTTGACATGTATGTGACGGCAATTGCTCAAACTTTGTCCCTGGGAGTAAACAGGGACCTGCTACCTGACCTATCTGGGCCTGAGCCATATGTTTGTGTTAAGAGGATTGGCAATGTACTAATATTTGCCACTTAACTTGGTGGCTGAAAGTAAATATATTTGCTCAAAACCATCTGAAAAGTGTTCAGGCTGCTTAAGGCGCAGCATCTGCCAGATCTCCTGTGCGCTCCCTTTCTGAATTCATGCTGCACCACGATCAAGTTTTGGATTGAAGTCTGGTGAGGATTAGCCCGTGCAGGAAGATCCCAATGCCTGTGTCTGGCTGGAACCGTGAGCTGTTGAGGTGAGGAGAGGTGATGTTGCAGCTTCACTCCTTGGCACCTTGGGCTGCATTTGCATTGCACTGAGCAGGAGTGGGTTGTGTATCTGCATGGAGATTTCTAAAGATGCTTTCAAAAGTGTTGGTGTTTCGACAGATGATGACAGACCTCAATCATTGGTCCCTTCTAATGAGCTCTCAGAGCAGAATGCCATCTGTTCTGAGCTTCTAATCAGCTCTGTGGTACGTTTCATAAGAGATGGGAGGTGGCCTGAGTGTATGAAGTGCTTTAATAGGTATTACTCCTTGTAGCAGTAATTATGTTAATTAGCACTCCTGGTATTAATTGTATTCTGCCTACCCAAACTGCCCCTTGAAATTTCAGTTTGAAGGTATTTTGCTATTGGCCCTTAAGTAGGTCTGCAATACTGTAGTTTCCAGTTAATCAATTATTGTTTTTCTTTCCAGGGGCATGACTAAATGCTGAATGAGTCATGTGAGACACTAAAATAACCCAGAATATCCTGAAACTCTGTATGTGTGTTAAACTTTGTCTTCCAGGTGGTTAAAAGGCAGTGGTTCTGTTATTCACAATGTCGGAATCTGAACTCTGATTTATGACTGCTCTTGCTAAAGCAATCTGTCTGTTACCTTAATAGCTTACAAAACTTGCTGGGACTGATTGCCCGATATGTTTAGGTGTGGAGAAATAATATATTGTTTGTTTGAAAGTAGTTTTTAGGTTTGTGGAATCTCACATGAATTTAAGTTGTCATAGTGTGTTTGTCTCACTGAAGGTAAAAATGCAGAATTGATAAAGTTTATTTAATCTGTGCTAGAATAGAAAATAGAGCAGTGTGTGTTGTAGATAGGAACTGCTGTGCTTTGTGAATTAGTGTGATAGAAATGCTTTTTGTTAAATGGCAGGAAAGATGCAGAATAATACATAATGTTTCTGTGCCTGCAAGAAACACCTGTTGAAGAAAGATTTTTATAAACTAATTAAATGTAATTATGGTGAGTAAAGTAACAGAGCGGTGAGTGTGGTAACAAAGCTTATCTAAGCTAATTCTGAACTTTGTCTATCCCTGATTAATGTAAGGTTTTTTTTAAATCATTCTTTTCAGGTTTTGGTCACAACAAAGACAGCTGCTGATGATTTCAGCATTCAGTATGCTTTGGATAGCAATGGGCATGTAACCTCTAAAAAGCCTTCCCATCTTGGGCAAGGTAGGCTATCACTGTTGTGTTGTTGCAAGGTCACAGATGTATTTTGTGTTTCTCTGAGGCTCTATCTGATGTTGAAATACCTGTTGGGTACTTAAAGACTGAGTATGAAATCTTTGCAGCTGTAAATGTTTCTTGCCTTGTGTCTGTCAGCTGAGAATGTGTTGTCATAGCTTAAGAAATGATGTGTCTTGGAAGTTGTTCTAGATTGTAATTATAAACTAGTTTCTCCTTCTCTGACTCACTTCTTCAAGCTGACAGTGGCAGTAAAACCTGTAAAAATTAAACGCTCCAAGTCTGTATAAGTATATGAAAGATCTCTTCAGGACCAAAGTAATGTTTCTGTATGTGGCAAAATCCTTGCTTAAAGGAGGAAGAGTTGCCCTGCTGCCACGTGTAGGAATTGCTGGAAGCAGTGTGGCTGTAGGACCAGGCAAAGTCACAATTCCTTCTAACCTGCAGGAAGGGTGTGTACCTAATTTTTACTGAGGATTCTTTTTAAGATTTAGCTTGTACAGTGTTTTCCACAGCCAGAAAGCCTGCAGGTTGCAATGCCTTGTCTTTCATTGAAATTGTTGAATTCTCTGACGTATTTAATGCTTTGCAGTATCCTTATGGGCTAGAAATTTATGTGGTTATGTTGGTAGATGAATATTTCTCCTCCTACTGTGTACTGTACATTGAGTAGAGATATTTGGCACTTCAGGTACTACCCTAAAGCAAATGCTCGTGAAGGCCCTTAATGAAGCACGGTGCTCATTTGCCTCCAGATATGTGTGATTAGATTCTAGTCTGTTAATTAATTGTTTTGCTAATGTAGGCTGACTTTTGCATTGAGACAGTCTTCAGCTTTATTTAGTGCTGATTCTTGCTATTGTTAGTGTGTATGAAATAAAGCTTAATGCAGCAATCATAACTCTAAATAAAGGAAAAGAATCAAAATTCTTGAGATACCTTTTGGTGGGAGGATGACTGCTAATTTGGTATATTTCTTCTCATGCTAATAACCTCATTTAGTGCAGTAGCATACAAACATGTCTGTTGAAGTAAAAATGGTTTCCTCAATATCCAGTCAATGATTTGCTTTCAGTGTAATTTCTATTTTATTTTTTATCACCTGCTTGCAGGTACTACAGTAACAGTCCTAAATTTGTTTAAGAATCTTCCTGTAAGAAAGCAGTTTTACTCAACAAATAGAAAATGTAAGGAAGAACTGAAAAAAGTCCAAGATCTACTGACAGCATATGGTATCATAAAACCAGACCTGAGGATAACATTAACACATAATAAGGTAATAATGAGGTTTTTTCTGTCAGCTGTCTAAAGGATCCGTTTCTGATGAATCCATGCAGTTCATGTAGTACTTATATAAATCTTTCATTTCTAAAATTTTTCTTTCATCATAGCTTTGCTTTGGACTTCCACTTTTTCCTTTCATGGGTGTATATTTATAATGGCTACAGGCTTTGATGTTAAACTCGTAAAACTCAGGCTCAGGTATTTTAGGTCTCTTGCAACAGATGCCTGGTTAGATATATGAAATATAAAAATTATTTTGTGTGTTAGTGGTTAGTAAAGATGGTGGTGATGTTTTGCAAACAAGGAAGTGAGACCTTACTAGACCATGGGGCCTGATAAAGTGTTAACCAAAGCCGCCTGAAAAAGGTTGCAAAACTTACTTACTGTTTTAGGCTGTCCACTTGGACAGAAGCTATAGTTCACACAGGCACCTTGCTGTATTCTGAGTCATAAGAGCTCAGTACATAGCAATAATTTTATTTGAAAAGGCTGGAAAGTTCAAAACAATTTGTGTCATTGATGTAAGAACAGTGCCATACATTATAACCAGAGGCTTTTGTTGAACTGGTTGCTCTTGGTTTAGACTTGGGAGGATGAATGCAGAGGTTACTTGGAAGTTACTCTGACCTCACTGCATGCTGATTGGTAATTCTGCATCACAGCTACAGAAATGACACGTTGGGCAGTTTGCCTAACCTGACCCAAATTTAACAGAACAGATTTCATTGGCTGTACCCCGGCTTTTCACCCCGAGGGGGAAGCTGGGCTAGTGAACTGCCAAGTTGCCACAAAGTAGAGAGTGACATCTCGTGGCCAGATCCCTCAGCGATTCTGTTTCTGTTCTAAAATAATGCTGTTTGTTGATATTTGTCATGCTCATTGAGACTTGATCAGTTACCCCGTCAATCAAACATTCTCACTTCAGTTCCTTTTCAGTGGGAGTGGGAAAAGGCACTGTGTGCTTTTCTGAAATGACAACAGATTTCCTTTTTTTTTTCTGGACTCGTTAACCATGCTTTGATTGTATTCATGGATGTATTTTTAAATATCACTGTGTAGGTACTGTGAAAAACCAAAGCTGGCTACAGAATTAGTATTTCAAGGCTGAGAAAGAGTAGCTACTTGCAGTCTTATTTCACTGAGGTCACTGAGAATTTGAAACCGGACATCTCGGGGGGTGTCTGCTTCCAAGGTTGTGTTGGGCTTCTCGACATATCCACCAGTAGTTCACAATACTGGCCTTAAATGTTGGTTAATAAAACTAATTTTGTCCTCTTGGTCTTTGTTTTTGTCCTCTCCAACAAGTCACAAATGCTGTCTTCTTCATGGTTTTTTGATTTCATCCCTTTGATCAGACTATTGAGTATCTTGGAGTGGGTTTTTTTTCTCTGCTTATTCTAATACAGTGGCAGTAAGGTAGAAGAAGGTGATCACATATATTTGTCTCAACACTTCCTGAAAAAATGGTGTGAAGAGTGGCATGACAATTGCCGTTGCACGTTGCAGGTTTTTTTGCACCTCTCTTATTAGCTTCAGCGGTACTTTCTTCAATACCCAATTTGAGGGGCTATATAAATGGCTAAAAAAGTTTCATTCATTGTAATGACAGATGGTGCTGGTTTTCTGTACTCTTCATTTTGCACTGCCAGCCTTTTGTTCATTTAATTTATTTTTCTAAAAAGGAAGTGAGAAAGTGCTCAAACATTTCATCACAAGAGGTCGCTCAGTAGCTATTGCTGAGACAGGAAAATGAAAGGCTTAAGTAGACAGAAAGTGTAGTCTGTCTCTGCACATGGAGATGCTTTGAAGTTAAAAACTGAACTGAACATAAAAAAAATTGAATTCAGATTCCTGTCTTTCTACAGCCACTGGCATTCTGTGTAAAATAAAAAGCCACTTGTTGTATCCCACCCTTTAAAAAATCTGAAATTCTGAATTTCCAGTGTGTAGCAACTTGCAGTAGGTCAATGGTGCATTTGTTTTGCCTTATCGCCGAACATGAATATTCTTTACTTCTTTTGCATTATATGCTAAATGTTGTTGTCATTACAGTTATTAATTTGGATCAGGAAGGTGTTTTTTCTATACAGACACTACAGCATATCTGAGCTATAGTAATACTCTGCTGAATAGTGTTGTTGGTGATTTTTTTGGTGTGTGTGTCTGTTATATTTTTGTAAAATATACTAGGAGAAAGAATCAACTCCTTAGAGTGGCTTTATTTTTTATGTAGCTCATAGATTATGAGTCATTTAAAAGACAAATTGTATACGCAATTATTCAGAGGACTTCTTAGAACCCCAGATTCTTGAGGCTGAGCCAGTACTTTCTGTTGCAATGGAAGAAGACCCATGTGGGGAGTACGATCAGGTTCCGGGGCTTAAAAGAGCAAGAAGAGAGCAGAGATGAGCTGTTACAGAAAGAGACAAGGAAAGATGGATTGAAAGACTAGAAAAGATAGTAAGTGAAAGAAGTGTAGATGAAAATGTATTTCAAGAAAGTTTTCTAAATAAATTACAAAACCAGCACTTAAAAAAAAAAAGCCACACCAGAAAACAAAACCAAAAACAACCCTCCCCCAGAAAAACCAAATCTCCCCAGGTTTTAAAGTCCTGTATTTTATATGAAGTTGAAAGAGAGCAGTGGGTTGGATGGGGTTCGAGCAGCTGGTCTTAAGAAAGGTGCCCATGGCTGGGGAGTTGGAAGCAGATGATCTGCAAGGTCCCTTTCAACCCAAACCATTCTGTGAAAGCTTAGATTCTGTGAAAGGCTTTAGTGGAGAAGAATGCAGTAAGGCTGAAGCAGTCATGAAGTATCTGAGGTTATGCATCTGAAAATGGTTGCCTGACTGATTCCAGCAGAAACTTTCTTTGGCCGGTCAGGCCTCTTATTGAGCTGTTGAGGTATAGATGGTTTTAGAATGCATGCTACATTGTGCATGTTGAATTTCCACCTTGTTTGATTGGGGTTTTTTGGAAAGATTAGTGCCTTATGCTTTTGAATGAAATTTCCAGAATTTTTTTTCTTCTTTCTACATTTCATGTCTGTGTTAGTTTGGAAAATATTGATTGCCATTAAGTGTGGTTCTTCACAGGAAAGAAATCAGACAATCCTCTTCCAGCCTTTGGTTGATTTTTAGTGGGTAAGAAAATAGATCTCTATTCCTCCTCAAATTTATTTATTGTGGACTCTCCATCAATGGCTTGCCAAGATAGGAAACACTCAATTACTCATTCTGCTCAGAATGTTTTGTTTGCATTAGCAATAAATAATGAATCACTTTGCAGATCAACCCTTGAAGTACTATTGCTATTTTGACAACTCGGATTAGCTAGTGCTCCTTCTTTTTTATGAAGGTTTATCCTGCCAAGACATTCTTTGAATACTGATAATGTTGATCCTCTTGCCAGTATGGTTATGTTAGAAAGAGGTATTTTTCTTCTTTCATCACCATGTTCCTTGAAAGCATATTGAATAATGAGACAGCCAAATGGAAATAATTTACATGGGTATTCAGCAAGTTTATTTAAAGTTAATGTTATCTGAAGGCGTGTTAAGAACATTTCAAAGTCAGCTACTGCTTAAACTGCCTCAAACCCTTCAGCCCCAAATGCTGTGTTCTAGCAACCTGTGAGCTCTGGCTGGGCTTTACCTAAGGTGGTAAAACACAGCTTTTAGTAGTTCCAGCTCTTTTCTGGAACTGCAGTTTTCACACTCTTCCCTGTTTAATACCAGTAGCCCTTGGCTCAGTGTCTATAAACCACTGATGTTGAAGAAATACCCTTCTGTTTTGTAGGACTGATGATATGGAATGCTTTAATTCTTTCTCAGTTGCCTTTATTCCACAAATGCCAAAATGAGCAAGGACACCCAGTAACTATGCCTATTTTAACAATACTAGGTATTAGAGAGCCAAAAAAATTTCAGCAACAGATGGTTTAGATGGTGCCTATCAGCAGGTCGTTCTGTGCACAACTGCTCCCGTGTCTCGTGCAAAGTACAGATGGGCCATACATAGGCTCAGTAAATTTTCCAGTTCCTGTTGAGGAAAACTTGGCATAACTGAATATTTTTTTCCAGTGTTTTTCACACGTAACATTTTGGAGCTTGGTCACACACAGTTCTGCCTAGAACTGTTTCTTGTTTGTTTCTTAAGAGAGTCACGAGTCAGAACTTAGGGAAGCAAAAGCCATTTTAAAAGTCTTGTAATAACTGTGGTTAGTATTCTTTCCCAAGACCCTTTTCGTTGGTGGTGCTGACTTAAAGGATGCCATCTTTTATGTTTTCTTTACAGTAAGTCTCCTCTATTTTCCAAAGTTGCATAATCTTAACCAAGAGTTTGTATAAAATAATCCAAATCCAGGGGATTTTTTTCTGTCTCTCTGTCCTCTGTAATAAGTGAGTGTGTTAGGGTACATTTACCATTTTTAATAATGTCAATATACTTTGCATTTATTCATTGTGCTTCCGAACTCTGCTGTAGCTGCATGTTGAGGAGAAATTTGCATTGAGCAGAAATAGCAGCACATAAACTCTATCTTGATTTGGAAAGGCTACTCTCTTTAATGATGATGAATGAAATCCCTCCCAAATCTGTGAGTCTTAAAATATAAAGAGGAATTATGATTAAGAATCTGCAGTGCTTTGCAGCCAACATGCCTCCATGCTAACCTGGAACACAGCTCAGCCTTTGCTTCTGTTCGTTGTTCAGTGGCTTTGCTGAAAAAGCCAAACAGAGAGTTAATTATGGTGTTTTTTTGTGCTGAGGACACCTGTCCACTAGGAAATGCGCTGAGACCCTCAACTCAATTTACATCAGCCAGAGAACAGCTGCCAGATGGTAACTACTTTTGGTCACTACCAACCTGGTTGAATTTGAACTGGTGACCCAGAGGTGAAATGCTTTATATCCTATTACTAATTCCTTGAGGTTTCCAGTTTCTCATCCATCACTTTTTTCAAATGACAGCGCAGTAAATGTCTAAAATCTCAAAACAATTACTGTTTCACATAGGCAGTGTGTGTTGCAGAATCTGAGATGTGCCTTTGCAAGGCTTTTGCACTCACACTGTCAGCTTAAAAATGTTAGTGGGAAAAAGGTTATTTCCAAAGCTGCATGGGAATTTTCTCTCTTCTTTAGCAATGTACTTTATCACTGTTATATGTTATTTGTGTTCACTGCTGGTTTACAAAAGGCTTTTAAACATCCCTTTATTTCAATAGAATTCACTATGATGTTGTACCTTTTCTGAATCACAATTTTGGATTGGAAACTGGGTTTTGACAGTAGTTGGATTGTCTGGGAGGCTGTATTTATTTTTTCCTCCTGCTAGGGAAGTGGAATTTAGTAGAATCTTAGAATATCTTGAGTTGGAAGGGACCCACAGGGATCATGGAGTCCAACTGCTGGCCCTGCACAGGATGCCCCAAGAATCCCACCATGTGCCTGAGAGCGTTGTCCAAATGCTTCTGGAACTCTGTCATGCTTGGTGCTGTGACCACAGGCCTGGGGAGTCTGTTTCAGTGCCCAACCACCCTCCTGGGGAAAAGAACCTTTTCATATAATCAGAGAATCATTAGGGTTGGAAAAGACCTCCAAGAGTATCAGGTCTAACCTTTAATTAAATACCACCATGCCTACTAAACAGCATTGTGAGGTGCCACGTCTGCTCCGTGTTTGAACATTTCCAGGGACGGTGACTCCACTGCTTCCCTGGTGAGCCTGTTTCAATACTTAACCAGTCTTTTGGTGAAGAATTTTTCCCTAACACCTAACCTGGGCCTCCCTGGTGCACCCTGAGGCCATTTCCCCTGTCCTGTTGCTGGTTGCCTGGGAGAAGAGCCTGAACCCTACCTGGCTATGTCCTCCTGTGCAGCAGTGTGATAAGATCACCTCTGAGCCTCCTTTTCTCCAGGCTAACCACCCCCAGCTCCCTCAGGCTCTACTGTCACACTTGTGTTCTAGCTCCACTGCCCTTCTCTGGACACGCTCCAGCCCCTCCATGTCTTTTTTGTAGTGAGGAGCCCAAGACTGCCCACAGGACTTGGGGTGCAGCCTCACCAATGCTGAGTGCAGAAAGACAATCACTGCTCTGGTCCTGCTGGCTGCACTATTCCTCATAGAGGGCAGGGTGCCATTGGTCTTCTTGTCCACCTGGACACACACTGGCTCGTGTTCAGCTGCAGTCAACCAGCAGCCCCAGGTCCTTTTCCAATGGGCACCTTAACAGCCACTCTTCCCCCTGCCTATAGTGCTGCAGGGGCTGTTGTGATCCAGTTCAGGACCTGGCACTTCATCTTCTTGAACTGCACACCATTGGCCTTGACCCATCAGTTCAGCCTGTGCAGATCCCTCTGCAGAGCCTTCCTGCCCTCTAGCAGATCAACACTTCCACCTAACTTGAGGCTACCTGCAAACTGACTGAGGGTGCACTCAGTCCCCTTCTCCAGATCATTGGGAAAGATGCTAAACAGGCCTGGCTGTGCTGCTGAGCCCTGGAGAACACCAGCAGTGACCAGTTGCCAACTGTATTTCATTCCATTCACCACCACGCTCTGGGCTTGGCCATCCAGAGCGCATCCAAAAAGAGTGCACCTGTCCAAGCCATGGCTTTCAGTTTCTCAAGGGGAATGCTGTGGGAGACAGTGTCCAGGACTTTGATGAAGTTGAGGTTACAACCACAGCCTTCCTTCCCCTCATCTGCTAGGTGGGTCACCTGGTCATAAGAGGAGATCAGGTTCTCTGAACACCTGTGGCTGAACTTGTGTGATTAAAGCAATCAAAAAGCATATGACTCTCAATAGTCTTTGGAATTCTTGAAATGCTTCAAAGACAGGTATAACCAGATGAACTTCCTTGTCTCCTTGTAATATCTGTTAGCTCCTCTCCTAACTCCTAAATCCAAGCATTTCTCCACTGTCTCATGCTCAAGAAAGTCTTTTTCGTTGAGAGGGTGCTCTTGTGTCATGAAAGGAAAATCTGAGTAAGGAATACACTGGAATTTGTAGAATGAACAGTGCTGTGGAACATGGCTGTCTTTCAACAAATCCCCTCGATCGCTCTAATATCCAATGCCCATGGGAGAGACAGGGTAGCTGCATCTGATGAAGGGGAAAATGGTGCCTTGAGTTTCGCTATGGCACATATCCACTGGTAAGTGTCCCAGCATCACATACTAAATGGAGGGATCCCTGATTCCTTAGGGATAAGTATAAAATATCTAGGAAACTGATTGATAATTTGCTTAATTTTTTAATAAGCTAAATTGAAAAACTGTTGTGATTTCTGTTTTTAAGGGCAATTTATGTAAGGGTTCTCTTTTAGTAAGGTAACTTGCAATTGGTTTTAAAGCAGGACACCAGTTAAGGTGTGGAGATGAAAAATGGCAGTACTTTTCAAGGCTGGCATTCTAGAAAATGTGGTGAATACTTCATATTGCTCAGTTTTGGTCTTAGCAGATAGGTTTTCTTCCACTGCAGAGAATGTGCCAGCCCTTGGAGCTGGGTGTCTGTGCATCATTAAGATGAAGAGGTTATAGACATTGTACTGGATGATGTGGTTTTGTTTCCCTTGAGCTCAATTCAAACTTGGGATACTGCTGCCTGGTTTTGTTCCTGTTTGTGTACTCTCTGAACAGGTAGGCAGCAATGCTTTCAGTTGAAGCCTAATAAGCTGTTAGGTTTTAAGTCAAGAAGCTAAGGAATGTACTGGCCCAAAGAGCTATCTGCAGGGAGATCTCAGATGCCGGGGTGGCAGGGTTTTTGAAGCATGTAGCACGAAACTAGAGAGACTGTGAAATGCAGTGCTCTCCTGAGGAGCTAACTCAGGTTTACATTACCAGCCTACAGCTCACGTACAACTGCTTGCTCAACTAGACTTTTACACCCTCAAACTTCATTGCAGGGTAAATAATATGACTGTCATGAAATAAATAAAGAAAATAGGTGGGGTTTGGGTACTAACTGCACTGCCATTATGTAGTAATAAGGTAAATGGAAGGAGTCAGTTTAGCTCATAGCATCGTAATTGTGCTGAAGTAGCCACAGTCGGAAATGGCATCTGGTCCCAGCTCTAATTAAGATTTTCCTTTTATCTGGAATTGCAAATCACTGTAGTTGCTGGTAGAAGTTCTAAAATACGAGAGATAGTTAGGGACGCAGAGCAACTGCTTTTTTTTTCCTCTGGTCTTCCTTGGGGTCTTAGAAGAAACAAATACTGAGCAGCTCTTCATTCTCTCTAGTGCTGTATAGTAGGGACCCCAGTGGGAAGAGGTTGCACACTCTTTCCCCACACTTTACACATTTTTCAAGGAATCTTTCTGCACTGTATGTGTTCATCCTGAAATACCAGGTGCCTAGTCTGTATGTGTGTGGAATCATAGAATCATTGAGGTTGGAATGTACATCGTCATCCTCCACAGAAGCGTGCCTGTGTCCTAGGGCTGCATGGGGTGGAGAAATAGGTACACACAGACACACACATTGTTATCTCCTGCATATGTGCAACACATTTTATATGCTTGTGACATTTTGTAAGATCTGGATCGTGCAATCCCCTTCAATGAAACAGAGAGGTGGAATATATTTGGCCAGCTCTTGCAGAACCTAAGATGGGCCATATGTAATAATATCTTTGAGTAGGCTGTTTCTGCAGCATCATCATACTGACTAGAGTCAGATTCTTCCTTGGCTCATCCAAGACACCCGCTTTATATGACCTAGAAAAAAAATATGGGGGGTGTGTGAGGGGTGTATTTTTAGCAAAACTAAAGGGTATAAGCAAGGTTAAAAAAATAGGGTATTGCAGGAACGTCATGGCAACACTTTCCAAAATAAATTAATTGGAACAGGCATTGTTTCTCTGATTTTTTTAATGCCTGTTGATACATCTGGGGAACCTAGAAAAATAATTTTCTGTAAATTACCAGCTCTTCCTATGTTGTTGCTTCATAATATGCAGTCAGGTCTTAAAATGAATACACGCTCTATTCTGTCTTTATATAGTATACAAATTTAGGAGTTGCATGGCCTCTTTAGTTTCTGGCTTTAACCTACAGTGGTAACTATTTCCTGAATTCTGTCTATAATACTGAGCATAAATATCTGGCAAGTATGTGACTATTTAAAAGACCAATCTGAACCTATTACAGTATCTACTTTTAGTAGGTTTGCATTTAGTAAGTTCTTATTTTCCCCAGCTTTCTTAAAACGGCCTTACTCAAGTGATCTTTTCATGGTTCTGTGTATCAGCCATTCTAGCAGGTCAAGCCGTGTAATAACCTTGCATTAATCAGCAGCTAAGATTTATATCTGTACCTGCAGCATCACACTAGGATACCCCAAAATAAACAGCATGATGTTTATATTAGTCATGTAACAAGTGTCTTTCTCAGTTTGGTCACATGCATTTAATTTAAAATACATCCAGTAAAGAAAAAAATCACTTGGCACTTTCTGTTTCCATTTTAAGTAATCAATTTTAAAATAGAAGCAGTACAGGATATGTTTTATAAGAGGAGCTATAAAGAAGAGGACAGATTCTTTCATCACTCTAGAATGTCTTTGAGGAGGCTTAGAGCAGGTGTAGAGGAGAGAGGATGAGAGGCAGCCCCAGGCTGTATTTCACCTCTGCCTCCTCTGGAGCATGGGGGGACTCCCTGCCAGGGCTGTGGACACCCGGCCCATGGCTCTGCTTACTCATTTCTCCTTCTCCCCATTTTCTGTTTGCTGCCTCCCCGATGTAAATTGTGCTTTATGTTGGGGGGTTCACCTCACTGTAGAATAACTGAGCTGTGATCCAGAATGTGCAAGGGGCTGGCAGGCTGCTACACAGGAGATTATTTACATTCAGGCAGGACTAAAAAACCCCACTTCACAAATGCTGCAGAATGTACATGAAACTGGAAAATTAAAGGTTTGGGAAATGCTTTAGGGTCAACAGTATCAAAGCTTTACAACTCCACCTGTCCTGTAGAAAGGGAATATCATGTTCCAGGAGAACCGTGTTCTTCTGTGGAATTCACCCCTGAAGGCCAGCAAATATTCCACTGAACAGGTGGAATTTTAAGGCTATGTATAGCATTTCTTGAGATGGGTGCATGTGTATTTTTTGCTCTCTCACCATCCTTTCACTTAACAGCCTGTACTTGAATACTGTGAGCTCATTTTGAATTTACTGGACACCTAGTACCTACTGAAAGTATAAATTTTAACAGCACTGTAACATCCAACTTAACATGCTGCATTATTTTTCCTTTTGTGTTTAAAGGTTGCACATTGAATACACTCAGGCAGCTAACAGTGGCAGAAATGAAGTGGACCTGAGTATACCAGTCTCAGTTGCCTAGAAGCAGAAAACCAACCAAGGATAACATTTTTGTTGTTGATACACAGCAATGAAAGTCAGCAGATTCAGAATTAAATCTGTGACTATTTGGCATGGGACTTCTAATTAGTGACAGACCAAATTTCACCTCCCAAAGTATCTAATACCTTCTGTATGCATAAGTGGACTTGACAAGTAACTTCTATTGCAAGTTGCAGTTCATATTGCCTTACTGTATTTATTAAGTCTTTGTAATAATGTTTCAAGACATGTAGCTAATACAGCAGATGGTCCTCCATCCTTCTAACTTGTACAAAGTTTTCATTAGACAAATAACTGCTTTCCTAATAAATAGTTCCTTAGAAACTGCTTTTCTTTCTAAACAGCAGGCTTGTCATAGACCTAAAGTATCCCAGTGAGAGCTGTGGATGGACTACTGGTAGCCTGATCTCTACCAAAACAACCCCTTTGGTATAAGTGACTTAAGCATTGCAGTGCCCACCTTCAGATCCTGACCAGCCTGTGAGAGACGTCATAAACCCTCACTTCAACTGCTCAGGAAAAGCACAAAGCCCACTGCTGTATATGGAGGAGGAGAAGTAATATCTCTATTGATTTGGTTTTAACAGTTGCCCCCAGGTACAGAAGTCCAGCATAGCCACAAAACATGCACGAATACAAGCTTTGCTTAGTTTTCCAATTGCTGTGTGTCTAAATAAGTAATACAATATGAGGACGTGTCAAAAGGTACCATATCGAATCTGTTAACACTGAAAGTTGTGATTTTCAGAGGGTCAAGGTACAGAATGTTACATATACAGTGTGTGTGCAGTTGCATATGCATGTTCATAGACATGACATGAGTTCAACAAATATAATGTCAAAAATTTGACTCGGTGCCATTTGTTTCAGGCAGTTATTTGGCAGAAGACCAGGGTATCAGATCACAAAATGGCCTGTATGTCAGTTCTGGGAACAGCCGTTATGAGCAGTATGGTACCTTTTCAACACTGCTGCGAATATCCTGAGGTGAGTTTAAGCTTCCTTCTCCCAAATCTACTTCAGGTCTGTCAAGGAAGAGAGCTGAAGAAACACTCAAAAAGAAGGAGACACTGAAAAAGAAGCCACATCTCCAGATTGACATCTGATTAATGCATTTGATTCTATTACTGTCCTCTCCGTAAAATTAATTGGTTTGGTGATTGAAAATCCACTCCAAGAATCATCTCGTCAGGACTCATGTGGCACTGATCAGATGGCAGTAAAAACAGTTGTGATGACAAATGCAGAATTGCTGATTGCTCAGAGCTGTCTTAGTTGGGATTCCTGGCCCACAGGCAGGTTGTGCTCTGATTAATATCCAAGCATTTAGATGGTTCTCATCTTCATGGCCTCTTAGCCTTGTACTCTAAAGAGTATCCCCTTAATTTCAGTGGAGACACCTGAACAGCAAAAGAAATACATACTTAGAAGGGCAAGTTATGCAAATTTCCACCAAACACGTATTTCAATGAAATACTTTCTGGTTTTCAAAAAATTCTGTGTTCTTGGCTTCTTTTGCCATTCTGAAAATGAGGGAATTCCCCATGATACCCTCCTTTGTCTGATGTTTTGAAAAAATGTTTTACTCTGCTTCCATTGTTGTTGGAGACATTGTTATTAAAAGGGGAATCTTGCTACCTTTGAACCTTCTAAGCTGAATTGTCCTGTATCATGCAGTAAGAAACTTTGATAGGATGAGATGAATGCCTGTAAAGTCACAGTGGCTCTTAGACACAACTTACCAATGCTGCATTTGGCATGGTGCTTAATAATATTATTCAGACTTTAAAGTTTCACTGTTTATGTGTGCAGCTTAATAGCATTATTCAGACTTAAATGTTGAATTTGCCAGAATGCTTTTATACATGGAGGAGGAACAAAGCTAAGTCACTTCTTGTACTTTTTACAAAGTTTCAGTTGTTCATGTCTGAGCAGAACGTCCAGAGCTGTTCTTACCTGGATGTAGCTTGGATGTGCCCCCAGGACAAGTGCAGGGGGCTCCAAAGGGAAGATAAGGGGGTATCTAGAAGGGACTGGCCTGGAGGAGGCACTTAGGTTCTCACATTACTTCTCTGCTATATCGTGAGGCATCCATATTCCTTGAATAGAAGTTGGGGAACATTCCATCTCTCTCTCTGTCTCTAAATAGTGTGTAAAATACCACGTGCATCATTTATAGGTGTATAAGTGACCCATGCTTAATGTTGACGTTCAGAAACTGTGGACATTTCTAAACTAGGCAGCCAAACACTATGAAGTGACAGAGTTAAGTTGCCTGTGTAATGATCTTCTCCTCCCTTGTGTGCAGGTATTGGAACAGGTATTTAAGGGCAAGAAATATACTGCTTTTTTTCCTTCCTGTTTGGTCTTGTGTCTCGTTTGCTATACAGATCAGAGGGCAGCTCTTTAATTCTTTTAACTACTGTTTGTTCACTGTGTAGCTTCATACTCCTTTGCTGCAAAGTCTACTCTGAAGACAAAACTTACCTTGCTGTTCCTCACTGCAGAGTTAAAACTTTTTCAGCAAGTGAACCAGGGATTTTAAAGACTGGCCTTGAAAGCATCTCCATTATGAGCACAGAATGAAACAGGAACACATTTCAGATTAGCTTTGAAGCTTGCAAACTTAGAAGCTATTTGTAAAAATGAAAAGAAAACCAAGAAAATAAATAACCGACCCAATTTTTTACAGGTACAAGACAGTATTTACACTTTTCAGATCCTCAGTCTTGTAAATGGATAGATTTATTTGGGCTGAAAACTTTCACACAGGAAATTTCCCTAGTATCTTCTTTTCTTATGAAGGTTAAGTTTAGCAGCTACACGTGCCCCTGGGAGAAAGATAAGTATCAAAGAAAGGCGTTCTGCTGTCCACCCATCACAGATATATTTTAATGCTTATATAAGTATGGTTTTCATTAAAGTATTAATTTTGAAAAGAGTTGATCTAGTATGAAATCAAAGTTTCATTCATATTTTCCAGTCTCTGTAATTTTGTCTTCATACTTCCTGTATTTTCATCTATAAAAATTCTATTAAGACTAGTATTATAAATTGTAGATAACTTTTAATGAGCATATTGATTTTCTACATGGCTGTAAATAGTAACAGCAGTCAGCCATTTCTAAATCTGGCAACTTGTTAAATGAGTTATTTAGAGACTTTCAGTTCTGCTTTAATGTTTTCTGTATATAAAAATACTGTTTAAAGTGAAAGACTTGTACAAATATTTATGAATTAGAAAAAGAGCTTGAAGTGTAGAGGAGGAACATTGAGGGAGGATGTGCTAAGGTTGCAGAATAAAATGTAGAAGTGCTGCATGTTGTTTTCTGATAATCATCCAACAGATACTTGACACCTCTTTAATTTGACCAGTGGTGTTTGGTTCTGTGCGACGTTGCTGACCAGAACACGCCAGCTTTAGCACAGAATGCTTGGTACAAGGTCAAGAGGGAATCAGGAGCACATGAGCAGATAGCTGCGTGACGTAGATGAATGGGAAGGATAGGCCAAATCCCATGGATCTTAAATTCCATTTCAAATGCATGATAATTTGGATTTTAGTAAATACAAGGGGTTCTGCCAAAAGCAGAGCTTATGAGGACTCGTTTCCGTGTTCAGTGATCCACCCTGCTACCAGAACATTCTCCAGACATACTCATATCTCCAAAATCTCCATCCTCATGCTGCCCCAGTGTTCTTTCACCTGTTAGTTTGGGAAGGTGATGGAGGGCAATGTGTGGGGCAGGAGGTTGGGTGCCCGGGATGTCAGTTCTTGCATTCTGCTGGTCCCTGGCTTTTGAAAAGTTACAGTTGCCTTTACTTTAGTAAGGTCATTATCTTGAAGCTGTTCTCTCCAAACAGCTGCCAGTTATCACAGAAACTGTGGAAATACATCTTTGGGATTTCTGCTTCTTTATCAGATTGATGTGAAATCTATCCAACAGTTTCAAAGTTGCTTAGTGGGGAGAGGAGGAAGAGATGGGACAAGCAGCGTGAGTAATTGGCCTTATTTTGACCTGAAAAACCTGTTAAAGAATCTCAACAGAAAAATCTTAAAACTTGGAGTTCATGTTAGGTACACAAATCATGTGCTGTTTCCAAGGCTCCCTGGCAGTGCTGTGCTCACAGGTTCTGCTGCAGCCTGTGAATCGTGGGTGCTCAGCACTCTTGAGAGTCAGATGATTTGGATACAGGTGGCGTAGGTAAATTTAGGTGCCCTGAATAAATGCCCTGTGACAGGCTATTTAAGGTGCTCTGTGCGTAGAAAGGGAGGGATTGTGTGCTTTGGGCTTTCCCTTTAGGGGTGATTCACTGCTGCCCTGGCCAGGTTGAGCAGCACTCCGTGCCTTTGGCTTGGACAGGGCGTTTATGTTGGCAACCCCACAGTCAGCAAGCCAAGAGCTGCTGGCCTGGCCCTCCACAGCCTCAGCTCCAGGCAGCATCCTGCGGCAACTGGCAGTCCAAATGGGAAGTATGTCAAGAAATTGATCAAGGGAAATAGATACAAACCCATCTTTCTCAGCTTCTTTTTTTTTTTCCTTCCTCTAACTGCCTTTGTCTTTATATATTGTAACTGTCAAGAAGCAGTGCATGCATTTGAATGACTTGGATTCCTGTACAGTTTTGTTTTACTAGCTCACCTCTATAAATAAACATTTTGGTTCTGTAAGAGACTTTTGCACTGTATTTGTTTAATCATTGCAGGTAAATATTTCTGGATTTCTCCCAAAAGCTGAGTCAGACAGTTCTTTGACAAGCCTTTCAAGTTCAGAAAGGAGTTTCATTTTTATAAATAATCGTCCAGTTCTTCAGAAGGAAATACTGAAGGTAACATCCTCTAGCTTTTAATTCAAGGAATAGAAATGTGATTTCTTTAAGGACAGAGACACCTAAGCAATCTACTACTTTTTTTCCCCCATGAAATAATGAAGAGTATTACAGGTGAAAATACTAGCATTTACAACAGAAAGCCCTTCTACAAGTCTGACACTGCTGGTGCCTCAGTTCTATTCCATTTGCTGCAGTCAGACCACAGAGCTGGAGGCTGTGTTTTTGGCTGTTTAACAAAATTAATTTCAGATGCTCTATGCTAGACACCAGAATAGTTGATTCTTTGTATTAGCCTGTAGAAATCACCTGTGCAGTTTCCCATAAGGGAACTTGATGTAGTTTCTTGTAAGAGAACTCTTCTGTAAAAGAGTTTTAATTCTATTCACTTCCAGCTGTGGGCTTACCAGGCAAACCCCCATACTTTCCCTTTAAATTTGTGTGTGCATTGGGTAGAAATGAAAGTGACAGTGCAGCAGCATTGGCTACAGCTAGGCATTGTGTAGGCAGAATTTGATACTCTTGGGTTTCTCTCACTACTGAACCTTGCAGCACTTCACTTGGAGCAGCCTTGCTGTCCTAATCCTTGTCATCGCCAGGGCAGAAAATCATGCTCATGCCAAAGTGTTCCTGCAGGCTTTAAAGTGGACACAACGGTCGTTTTCAATTGGCAGGCAAAGCTTTGTAGATGGAAACCCTGAACTTATGTTGGTATATTAAATGCTGAGTAAGGGTAATCCATCTCCATGCGTTATTTGATGTGCCTGGCTCTTCTGGGAGTTCAAAGCTTAGCTTGAATCCCATGACAGAGATGGTTCCTTAACAAGAGCTGGGAATTCTGACTTCAAGGTGGGATTCAGCATACAAAATAAAAAATACAGTGCCCTGCATGGAAAATAGGCTGTATATCACTTTTACCTCCACGCTGTGAAGACGTGGAAACCACCAGGAGCTGCCCTTTTGGTGATTATTATGGCATACACACATATGAGGACCTTTTAAGCATTTCTTTAACTTGAAAAACCAACAAAACCAGCAAACCAGTTACGCTTTTATAGTGTCAGATTTGGTTTCTGTGCATTTTTGTCTATTTTATTACCTTTACTGACATCTCTTTATTAAATCAATCTCTAGTTAATTCGACAATACTACAGTCACGCGACACAAAAGGAGTGTACTCGTTTATATCCTGTTTTCTTTTTGAGTGTTACTGTACCTCCCTCTGCTGTGGATGTGAATATAACACCTGATAAAACACAAGTTTTGCTGCAATATAAGGTAATTAAGGTTTTACTCTGTTTTTGAGTTGTCGGTCTTTATATAAGCATAATAAGGGCCTTGGGACTACCAAAATGTTCAAAAATAAACACTGTCGCTGGGTTTGGGTTTTTTTTTTTTTTAGTTATGTGACAACTTGCCTTTGTCAGAGCACGGTTTTGATCAAAAAGTACTGAACAGGCTGACTGGGGGGTTCTTCAAAATTAGTTTCCCAGTTCATTTAAAAGATTTTGATGCTGTCAGATATACGCATGTACCACTTTGCTCTCAAATGGCTTTATAGTGAGAGAAGCTAAATGGAATTGATATGTGGCCGTGTATAAATCTCATGCTTAACTTCATATTTTAACCAAGTAATCATTTAAACACCACCATTAAGGTGAGGGTGGGCAGGAGGGGAGTTGATTTCTCATCAAAGGACTATTTTGTCATTATGTGTATAGATTATTGATGGCATCAAGTAAGTGCCACAGAAATTAGAAAGGTTGCATTGGTGGTTATTAATGTGCTTATTCAAAGGGAATATAGGTAGCCACACCAGTATGTTAATCTTCTTCTTCATAAAAACCTTTTGTATTTGTCTGTGTTACTCTGTAAATGTACTGCCTCTTAGGGGTCACTTGTATGAAAATTAATACAGCATTTTTGCATTTGATCTAGTTTTCCTTTGGCATTAGAAAAAGGGTTGGAGTTTCTTCTATATGTTTGTTTTTTGTTGTTGTTGTTTTTTTTTTTTAATTTTTTTCTATTCATCCATTCATGGGTATTTTATCTTGCTCATTTCCATCACTTGGTGCAAAGTTGATTTGGAAACATGCGCCACAAAAGCACCTACACAAGCACATTCACATGAAATTGGATGTTGCTGGTGCACCTGTTTTGGCTGTAAACTTTTAACTCCGTATTAGGTAGGAATAACTTCACCTGATAGTGGTTTACGAAGTCAAAACCCTGTTATAAAGAAAGCATTTAATTGGTTTTATGACATCAGAGTAAACTAGTGAAGCAGAATACATGTTAAAAAATATTTGAGGCTGAAAGTGTCCAGTGCAGAGTTTTTTGGAATGTGTGAACAACTGAAATGCAATAATCTGCCCAGATTTGTCTAAAAATCATTCCAAATATGAGCACTTTGTGTATTGCTCTGTATTCTTGGTATCTGGCAGTTACATTTTCAGGTGCACTTGTGCATGTATATTTTCTTCTTTTTTTTCCAGGAATCTGTCTTACTTGCAGTTGAAAATGTGTTGAAATCACTGTATGGGCCACTACCTGCTGCAGTCTCTGGTGAAAGTAATAAAACAGATGTTACCTCAGAAGACATGTTTGTTCATAGAACAGACCAAACAGATGTGGCTGTTAATGAGATGGGACCATCTGGAAGTGATGAGCTACATGCTCATACTTCATTCCTTTCACTCAGCAGTGATGTGCAAAACTGTCAAGCAGGAAAAAACGCTGAGATCTGCTTAAATCATCAGACATTTAGTGGTGATAATGTACACAGTCGCCTGGACAAAAGTGAGGTTTCTAAGAGTGATGCCTTTCCAGACAGCTCCTTAAATTTATTGCGTGAGGAGGAACAGAATGGACAGAATATGGCTGATATTCAAAGTAATAATGCTCCTCTGGACCCCGAGTCTAAAAAAGCCAATGAGCATCTTTTGAGTTCTGATAATACTGACAAAATAGATAAAAATGAGGAAGGCCTAGTTCCTAAGGACTTACCTGAAATCTCTGCTGATACTTGGAGTATGGGAAGTGCATTTAAAGACAGTCTGGGAGACAAGCTGGAACCTGTTAAGATCTTGATTCCTGAAGTTGGAGGGACAACTAAAAAGCAAAATGAATACATTGGTGAAAAAAGCAATGATCTACAAAGCTCAAATCAAAGCATAAAGAAAAAAAATGTGATAAGTGAAAAATTTGGACGTGTGACAGCTTATGACTTAATTAATAGCAGAATAATAAAGAAACCAAAGTCTGCATTTGAATTTTTCACACATGAATGTCGTCCAAAATTGATAAATGATAATCCAAAGACCAGCATGAATGACATCCTGCTGACAATTGAAGAGCAGTGGAAGAATTTGAATGAAGAGGAAAGACAGAAGTAAGTTCAGGCTGTGTCTTGCTTCTGAATCTGGAAGCTACCAAAGAGTCACCTGTAATGAATTTAAAAAATCATAATATTCCAGTTATTTATGAAAAAGTAGATAATGTTTTTTGACTTCTCAAGATCAGAATCAGTATTGTGAGTTGTGTTTTGCTGTGTGCAGTTGTGCACTGCAGATTGGAATTACTCATTTTGCCACTGTGCTGTGCAGCAGTTAGATTAGGGACAGCAGTAGTTAGGGACAGTTCTGCTGAATAGTTATTTAAGATAACAGGCAAGAAAGTGACTGCTTAAATCCTACAAACTCCTAAGGACAGCCTGTACTCTGTCACTCCCAGTGCACTGTCCGTGAAAACCAGCACGGCGATGGATGAGGCACTGTAGAGTTCTTCAGAGGTTTTCCAACTTTTATTACTATAAAGTGAGAATTCTCTTTCAGGAATTTTGGTACTCAAACGTCGGGTAAATTCCATTCCTCTAAATTTAATTTGTATCCCAACCTAGGCTACCTCAGAATTGTATTTGCAAAACCCAATCAAATGACACAAGGAATTACTTTTTCCCCTGAGCAGCTATTCCAATGCCAGAACAGAAACCATAGCACAGTCTAAATTTTAATCTGTTTCAAACAAGACCAAGTCTCTTCCTAGGTTGCAATCTGAGCAGCTAAATTCCATATTTTTCTAGAATGAATTGTCCCTGAGTTTTGGAAATCCATCTGCAAGAAAAGGAAATATTTTAATAAGACATCTGCATTGTTCTGGATGTCAGCTATGTCAGAATTAAGTGTAACTTTTTCACCTAGCTTCTGGTTTACCTGATTTAAAGTTTACTATGCAAGCAACATGCCACGGTCACAAACCCATACATGTAAGAAAGTGTTTTGTCCATCTCTGCATAAGCAGAAATACTAATGTAATAGTAGAAATCTACTCCAATTATATTCATGCTTTTAATGAAATGAAACAAAAGGTTCTGCCAGCTGTTTCAGAAAATTTTAATTTGCTCTGCTTTAGCTTTTGAGATTTTATGGTTGCTTTCCTGGCACAACTGTTATGTTAAAGAGTGTGCCTACAGATTAACTTTGCATTAGTTCAGGAAGGTGACCTCTCTGGTAATCAAGTTTTCCTTATATGTAGGATTGAATGCAATATATTATACACAGTATATCTATATTTTCTTTATATGTAGGATTGAATCCCATGGCTGTTGAAGGAAATGAATTCACCACTAGTTGTAGCTGTAGATACCAGCTTTGGTTTACCTTTCCACATTTGTGGTCTTAAAATTGCCTCAGAGAATAGCAAATAGGAATTGAAACGCAGACATATAAAACAGAAGCACAGACAACTTTTCCTGCAGACCAGCAATCCAGAAGGACTTGTGGCAGAGAGCATAAGTCTTGCCTCCAGGTACTCTGGATAAATTGGGCCACCTAGAGGTAACAACAAACGTGAATGCATCAGGGCAGCCAAGTACCACAGCTCTCCTTCAGGCATCCTTGCTGGCATAACCCCACAGTTCCTGGGCTCCAGTGCTCCATCCTTCTGTGATAAAATCCTGCCTTGTGCAAAGGGTGTGCATGGTTTCAGCATCTCCGTTTCTCTCTGTGGCCCCTCCATCGGGTCTAAATTAATTTAAATCCCTTTTGGGAGCAGTACAAGCACCAGATGTCTGGTAGTGACACAGGATGGCCTTTTCAAAACAAGCCAGCATTTATTACACAACCGGAATGTCAAATGTTACGGTCTTTAGGTTCTAATAGAGGAGGAAAGCTCCGTGCATGTCCACACTGGCAGCGTCACATATCCCCCTGCTTTGCAAAGGGTTTCATTCCTTGCACTCACTCGGCTCCTACTTCATACAGCTCGCATGTGTTTCTGGCCTTAATGTTTCCTGCGTATCAGGCTCAGGTAGGAGTGGGAGAAATCCTGCCAAGTGCCATAACAGTGGCAGGAATAGTTACCCTGAAGGTGTAGGAAAGGTTCAAAGCTGCACACGTTGTCATGGGACTAACAAATCACCTTGTCAGCACTCTGCAGTAAATCTTCATGAGTAGATTTGTACCTTGGGAGAAACATTTTTTCAGGTAGCGTGGTCTTTGCTGTCAGAGTTTGCAACAAATACTCAAATTCAGATTATTTGTCTTACTTGAGGGCTGAGAGACATATATTGAAAGGGTTTTTTCATGGGTCCATTTTTCTAGTTAAACCAAAGCTACATTTGAAACTAGTCTTCATTCTAGTCTTCCACTCTCTGCTTGTATCCAGTTTTGCATATTTTCTTGGCTTTAGGTTTTGTGGCATCAGAAAAAGATCCTTAATTTGCAGTGTTAATTCGCAAAGCAGAGAAACACTATTCTTGTAGCACTTGTTGATTATATCTTCCTCTGTGGAAGGATATTCAGAAGGGCAAAGGTATTCCCCCATGGTTTGTAAATCTGCAGTTTTTCTTTGGTTCTGGGCAAATCGCTGATACTGATGTGTATGAAGATGCTCACAGTCAAGGTTTGTAAGACTAGAATTTTTTTGTGCTAGCCTAAACTGACAGAAAACTTGGACTTTGTTTGGAAGTGCCTTCGTTTTGGATTATCAGTAATCACTAAAGGCTCAGTTTTCTTACACTTAAATATTTTTCTGCATTACAGTTAGGTCTATTCAAAACAAAGTATTTGTTGATCTGGTCAAAGCTGTAAATGAATTTGGGATTAAAAAAATTTCATCCATTCATTTTAAAAGGAGCAGATGTTTTTTATCTTAATGTTTGCTCCATATTTCCTAGGATGTGATTTATTGCAAGAAACTATTTAAGCTGACTTTTTTAGTTAACTAAATATTGGTACCATATGTGAATGCTAGCACATCATAATTAATTGCAAATGGTGACCCTTTTGTTGACCTTAATTTTCCAGCGTGCATACACATAATTGAATCAAACTGTTCCAGCAAGTAGCAATAAATAAATATGACCAGCTAAAATACTTATTTCCAATACTAAACTATGATAGTACTGCTTTTTTTTGTTTTGTTTTAATTGAAGATTAGGCTGGTTTGAATTACCTTCTAGAATTCAGAATATCAAATAAGGGCAAAAAGGGGGAGTCAGCAAATCACATCCTTTGCTTTCAGAAAAGTAAAATTCATATGCAGTAGACAGGCATAAACCTGGGACCTATAAAAGTTTAGTTATCTCCCTGACATTTATAAACTCATTAAGACTCCATTCATGTTGTAGAAGTTTAGTATGTAGTAATGATTTAACCATTTAGGCAGCATTTAGGAGTAGTTTTTTTATTGACTGTTTTTGAAAAATGTGTAAGACTGATTATTACTTACAGAATTCTGTGATAATCATACATATTCTGTATTCTTACACTTTGTATGGCTAATTTTAGGCCATTTGAAATCAAATACGCTTTTATTGAATAAGACCTGGGGCTTGGGAAATTATTCAAGCTCCAAAGTCCTGCCAACCCCATGGCCTCCCCTGGAAGGCTGTAGAGCTCAAGAAGCTTAAAGTACTTTGTGAATTGAGTTGGATGTGCCTATGATAAAAAACTCCATCCAAAACTCTGTATTTGATTGCAAATTAAACAAGGGAATGAGGGGAAAAGAACCTTGCTGTAGATCTTTATATGATGCATTCTATTCCTTACAGTAATAGATCCTCCCCCTTACAGTAATTGAGGTTTTGCTGTCTCTCTGGATGAAGGAAATTTCCAGCTTTTGCTCAAGCTGTGATGTAAAAGAGGCACAGTCACCATCTCCATCGCAGTGAGCAGCATATTGACGTGGGTACTTGAATGGACTGTGGATGTGATTCTTGGCTGTTGAAATGGTTTCCTTTCCTTCTACTTTAGTGTGTTAGGGGTTGGAGTCTGGGGCTTTTTATCTGCTGATGCTGCTGGTTTGTTTTCTCCTTTAAGTTATGAAATGAAAGCCACTAAGGACCAGGAGCGGTACAACAGAGAGGTCAAGAAAGCCAATGCACAGCCAATGCACCGACCAGCAAAGGAGGCAGAAAAACACAAAGCCAAGCTGAAGAGTTCTGCATCTGACCAGCAGAAGCTGGACAAGATATTTCATGACCAGATTGAAAAGAAGGGGAAACTGGAACAGCCTGTGAAAATTGTGACAGTGCCGTTTTCTCTGAGTTCCTGTAGACGTTACCTTCAGAGACAAGAGAGAAATGTTTCAGATGAGCACCAGCTTTTCCTGATCCGGCGTCAGAGCTTTCCTGATGTCTGGATACTTGCTACTGAAAAAAACGTAAAGCTGCTGAATCCATACAGATTGGAAGAGGCCCTGCTATGTAAGAGATTATTGGTGAACCACAAGCTTCCAGTGGAGAAGCTGGACAATCCAATTGTGTTAACAGACAGGTATAGTACTATTGAGCAAAAATGTGTGTGTTACTAGAAACAACATCTGATAATTATTTACAGTAAACTCTGGCAAGGCCCTGTTTGCTAATGCTGTGCATGTTTGTGCACTGGTCTATTAAAAGAGATTTTTTGTTTTTAGACTTTGTTCTTGAAGTAATGACTGCACTTGGTCTTGTTCTAGTTGAAATAAGTATGATTTTTGACCAGTTTCATTGGCAGTGCAGCAAATACAAATTTCCTCCTCCAGAAGAAAATTAAATGCTCCACATTTTCACAATTTCACTCTAGCCAACTTTCCCCCAAGAATTAGGAAATGGCTGATAGAATTATTATTACTGTATGCCTAAGTTCAATCCCTTACTCAGGTAAGTGAATAGTTCTCATTTTGTTTCTTTAAACAAATTTCTTTTCCAAAATATTTTTAAAAATCTTGATCACTCCTTAGCACTTGCTACCTTTTTCTGTGGTTTTTGCACACTTGTAATTTTCACATAGGGGATGTTGATTTTTAATGCTTTGGGGATTTTTCTTCCAGTCTTATTGGTGGATCTCAGTATATGGCTGCTCTTTATAAAATGCAGAAGAATTACCAGAGTGTCCATGGATCAGGTTATGTGTCAGATCCAAGGCTTGTAGCAAACGGATTCCAGATAAAAGTGATAGAAGGTATGATGGTTTTAAAATCTATTAGTTGCACTGGAGCGTGTTTCCTATGATTTAATGATTTTGATTGTTGTTAATGTGGATCATGTTATTCTGCATCACCTTGTTGTTTAAAGCACTAGCATTCTGCTTTCCCTAACACTGAGATTTTATTCCTTGGCGAAGAATGTGATCTTCCACACAGAACATGAGTAATGGAAACTGACGACTGAACAGAAAACTTTATTAGTATTTCAAAGAATGCTCTGAAATCCAAGTTTTCCTCACTCTTTTCTCAAAATGCTCAATGCCTATATCTTTAATTGCCGTTTTGACATGATTTAAATTAAACTAAGAATTCCTTAGCCCTGCCACCTACTGCAAGTATGAGCTTTAGCTGACTACTCCTGTACTGTTGAGCAGTTGAGGAGGTCCAGTAAGGAGCTGAATCCTGGTTAATGTCATACTTTACTATTAAAATTGTAACCTAGAGCCCAAAGAGGCCAGCAAAGAGATGGTCAAAGGATCACCACACCTTTTTTCAGAGTTTGATCTGAACATATTTTGAAGGAGTATACTTTTCAGTATTTTAGTATCCTCTCTGTTGATGACAGAATAAATGCATTTCATATATGATTCTTTAACTTTATCAAGAGAGCTCAAATACTTTTACATCTTTTGGAAGAATGATTTTTAGGGATGCGCTGGAGACACAGGGGTGACCCAGTGTTGGTTCTGCAGATCACGAATTCTATAGCAGAATTCTAAGAAAAGCAAACGTCTTTGGGGGTAGCACCTAGCTGACAGCTCAGGGAAAAGATTGGCCATAAGAGCTGTTAGAAATGCTATAGCTTCATGTGTTACAGATCCCCACATATGTACAGTGATGACAGATGTACCATAACATATGGGATCTTTTAAGGGTAGGTACAAAAAAGGGATGTAGACCAACTCCTTCACTCAGAAGCTGGCTCTTGTGAAGAACAGAGCCAAAGCTGGTTTCCTTACGAAATCATGCACAGCAAAACCAAGGAAACTTCTTTCTGACTGACTAGATCTCTACATAAATACCAACACTGTAGTAGAAGAGATGTTGGTATTCATCATGATTTTAATCATGGAGTGAATGATTAGGGAAATAAAGCATATACTTTAGGCAGCTCTTACATGGTTTATTCAGACAAGCAGATCAAAAGCTGAGGAAGTCTATTTTATGTCCCTAGGTGAATATGGGAGAGAGGGATTGTGGCTTAACAATTTTGCTCACCAACTTTTGTTTTGTTTTGTTTTTTAGCTCCTGATATTCTAAGTTTGCTCAAAATCTAGTTAATGTAAACTAGATGTGAATAAATTGAATGTGAAAATTTGAAGACAATTCGTTTTTCATCCTGGCTGAAGAGTTTAATTTCTAGTTTATTTCTAGGCAACAAAAGAGAGTTTTTGACCAATCTCATAGTACTGCAGATGTGCCACGGTTTAACCCCAGCCAGCAGCTCAGCCCCACACAGCCACTCATTCACCCCCCACTCAGCAGGATGGGGAGAGAATTGGAAGGGTAAAACTGAGAAAACTTGTGGGTTGGGATATAAAGACAGTTTAACAGGTAAAGCAAAAGTTGTGTACAGATGTGAAACAAAAAAAGAAATTAATTTACTGCTTCCCTTGGGCAAAGGGAAGAAAAGCCCAGAAAATCTGGGCTCCATCCCATGTAATGGTGACTTAGGAGGACAAACATCCTCACAGCACCCCACTTCCTTCTCCTTCCCCACCTCTATGTGCTGAGCTTGATGCCATGTGGTCTGGAATGTCCCTTTGGTCAGCTGCCCAGCTGTGTCCCCTCCCAACTCCTTGTGCACCCCCAGCCTCATCCTGGTGGGGTGGAGTGAGGAGCAGAAAGGGCCTTGATGCTGTGAGAGCCCTGCTCAGCTGCAACAAAAACTTCCCTGTGTTACCAACACTGTTTCCTGCACAAATCCAAAACAGCCCCAAACTAGCTGCTGTGAACAAAATTGGCTGTCTTGGCCAAAACCAAATGGGAAACTACTTTTAGGACTGCTTGGTTAGTTTAAGAGTAGCATTGTAACACTCTAATAGCAAAAGACTTGACACAGTAACTGGGAAGTAGTCTTCCCATCCCTAGTTCCTAAGATGTAACTTTAAGAAAATGAAATCTCAAGGAAACTGTTCTCCTTTGGTTTACAGTTAGTGGAAGTGCTTTGTAAGCACTGTGGAGGTTGATGAACCATAGCCATAGCCCAGTAAAGACTGGGAATCCAATCCAGTCCTTTGTCCCACTCTTCTATTTTAACTGCCTGAGTGAAAAGTTAATAACATCTGAGCCTTGTCAGTCATGTTTATAAGCTTTTGCCGATGACATTATAGCACTCACAGCCTCTTTTATTAAAAGAGCATGCCACTGCAGATGAAAGTAGAAATATCAGCAAACAAATGGAATTTCTCTCAGCTTTTTTCCAACTGACACAAGGATTTCTACTTAATCCATTTCTCCTCTATTTCTTAAACTTGTCCCTGAAATACAGTGTCTTCTACAAATACTTACTAGAGTTCAGTTTTAGACACGGATATTAATTTTTAACATTCCTAATGTGTCCTTCTCTGGGAATTTCACTATGAAGTTTAGAGTTAATGAATTCATAGGTTCTTGTATAATCTCTACAGAAAGGGACCTGCATACCAGGAGTGATTTGTCCCACTTAGACCTGAGTATTTTGTAGGATTTCTCAGCTCTGAGAGCACCAGTTTGTTTCATAAAACGTATTTCACAATCCCCATAGAAGCATTACCTTTTTTCACTGTCTGTATTCAGTGTCTGTTTTTGTGGGGTTTTTGAAATTCAGACACGTCTCGAAAGAGAGACATTCTGATATTTTTAAGCTAGAATTTCCTTCAGAAAGGTTTTGTTTCTTCAGGATACTCTGTTAATTTTTTGGGCCAGAGGTTCCTGCTTTGCATGGTGGATGATAAAGTCACAGCTTGCTGTGGAGAGGGCCTAGAATGGAAATGTGCTGTTAACCCATGGGAACTGAGGAGTTTCTCCTTAGCAGCACCCACAGGAGCACCCCATTCTCTGTGCACATAACCTTTGAAATAATTTTCTCCTAACTTTTTGGATTAATTGGATCAGTCCTAGTATTTGCTGTTTCTCAACTGAACTGAACTGTCAACTCTTCCTCTCTGTCAGGGTGTGCTGCAGAACATTCAGAAATCTGTTTTCCTCTGGGACTTCAGCCCTGATACGGTCATAATAGATATTCCTTTCTGACTGCTGATTGATTTCTCATTAATAGACACTTATTAGCACTTGTTAATATGCATGGCTTCCTTTTTCATCCTGAGTGAAGAGTTTTATTATCTGTAGTAGGAAGTTTACTTTTTCTGACAGAGAGATCCTCTCATGTCACAAGCAAATTGGTTGATTGATTGATTTCTTAAGATTTGAATTTCAACGTGCAGGTCATATTTCTGGTATTTTCTTCTTGCAAAATAACAAGCTTTTCTGTTGAACCATGCAAATAAGTCTGTGATGCCATCACTAGCTCCAAGATACTTCGCAAAACAAGAGCACAGGAAATATAGCTGCTCCAATTTGACATTCAGTAGTGTTAGTCATAGAAAGGGCTTTCCTTGACCTATGGTGGTCTCTGAAGAGGACTGTAAGTCTAGTAGGTTGCACTGATTATTTGTTTAAATCTCTAGATTTAAATCTAAATACTCTTCTACAAAAGAAGAAGAGAAGGACCCAGAGTGTTGCTACTCGTTGCCATATATTAAGTCTACTCATAATACCCAGATACTAATTTAGAACACAGGACCTCTTGCCTTTGGTATTTTACACTGGGACAGTTTCCTAGATGACTATAATGATTTAAATTTAAGTATAGGACCATAGATTTATTCCTTATTTCTTTGTGGTGTTGGGGTGTTTTACTGACTGCTTATTTATTAAAAAAACCTCTGAGCAACTGCCTTAATTGAGAAGGTGATCGGTGATTCCTGTGCTGCATTAGGCTTGCATCTCAACTGATCTTTTTTAAAAATGCTTCTTTGCAGTTCAGAATCTTAGCTTCTGGCAATTTGTGCCACAGAGGGGCTTTTTTGAAGTTTTTCATTCTTATGGTTTCTTACTTGAAAAACAACCCACCCATGAAGTATTAATTTTTCCTTATTTGGATGACATGTTAGGAGCAGTGTCATTCATAGGGTAAAAAATGAGTCATTCATTAATCTTGCATTAATCTTGGGATTAATACTCAGAAATTGAATCTTACTCTCTTGCAGTGCTTGGAATTCATAGAAATATAACTCTATTCTTTAATGACCAATACCTTTTAGCTAGTGGGGTGGTTCTGCGCGTTACTTACTCATAATTTACCTGGAGTCTTTCTCACAGGCCTTGCTCTGAACCCCACTGCACCATGTGGTTCTAGATACACTACTCCTAGTACATTTTTGAAAGATCTAATTAGCTGGTGTTTCCCTGGCAAAAACTCAGTTCCACATGGAGTTTTTTTCTTGTTCTGCCATTTTGGTGGGAAAACTGCTTAAACATCTGTATTTTCACAAATGCACCTTTGGATGTTAATTTTTGCAAGAGTATGGGAGTCAGAGGCCTTACTTGCCTGTTGTTTCTTTTGAGGATAAGTCTGACTTTTGAATGTGTTCTTGCTAGAAGGCAGAAAGGTAATTTACCTTTACTCTCTTCAGAGACTCTATAGGACTGCATACAAAGTTGTTCCAAGTATCCTATATTTTAGAAGTGCCCCATCTGCTTCATATTTGTGGTAGGCTAAGATCTTTGTATTGCCTCCCTGTTTCTCTGAATATTAACTGCACATCAGTCTAAGGAGTTTTCAACTAGATTTTTCTCTGGATAGCTCACAGTGAAAAACATGTTGTGAAATAGCCAAGAAAACACTTCTTGCTGTCAGTGTGTCAGTTAGGCAAAATCAATGGTTTCTTTGTGGAATGTACCAGTTGTTGTAATTTGCAAAGCTGTGACGCTGAGCTCCAGTCTGTCTTCCACTGCCCTCACACCCCCTCATGTTCTGGCCTTACTGAGGCTTCAAGTGATGCTACCTTTGGGAGAGCAGTCTGTTTGCTTTTACTTAATAAAGCAAATTACTTAATACTCGGTGTTCTGGGACCTGCCAGGCATTTGTTTGCTCACAGTGACCCCTGCGTGCAGAGAACATTTCAAGAAGCAAGATGGATTACTTTCTGTCCAGTTCTTCTTAAGATGTGTTTATTATATGTGCCTTCAGTGCACATCTGTCTGCTTGCCTTTGGGGAAGGCCTAGAGAGAGATGGGAATTCTTGGCTGGAGAGGAACTGAGCCCAAGGAACACACCTTAGCTGGTTTTGTTTCAGTGCTGGGTCTTGGGCCATGCTCCAGGCAGGCTTTTAGGGTAGAATTGTCTGCCTCATGTAGTCAACATGAGAATGCACAAAGAATGTGCTTGTAAGGCCTCAAAGGGCAGTAATAGGTAAAGAACCCATTGTTCTTGGTGATACAAACTGCCTCAGCTCGTGTAACCCACCAGTGGAGAACCATGCTGCAGTTTAATTTCAGTTTGATTTTGACAATCGGCTGGGAGATGGCAGTGTTATAGTGTCACCTGATCTAGGTGGCAGCTGGAAGGGAACAGTTTTTCCTGGCCATCAAGAAGGAATGATCCAAAGATGATTGTAAATGCTTTGTTTGGAAGGAGAAAGGGGAAATTTGTAACAATGAGGAATCCACATTTTTACTCATTTCAAAGCTAGTTTATTTGTTCATGGAAATAACTTTCCTTGGAAGTTGCAAAGTATTTCAGAGAAACTACCATGGCAACTGTTTGAGGACTGCTGTTTGAATACTCAAAAATCTTAATATATATTTTGTCAAAAATTTACAAGTACACTGAGGCTTGGACATCTGCTTATATCATCAAGTGTTGCCAATATCAGAGTTCCTGCAGAGACTTGCAGATAAATACTTGTTAATCAGCATGCAACTGGGCTACTTCGCAGTTTAAAGAATGTTAGCAGAAAAGGAGAATGGCACACAAACAGGAATACCAATGAGATAAACCTCCCTTAGACAGGGTTTCTATTGTTTGTTCTTATTTTAAACTCTCTCAAGCCCACTTTGACTTTCCGAACAAAAAGGAAAACAGTGAAGTCAAATCTGGCAGTCAGAATTTGCAGATGGAACAATGGCTGTTGGTGAAACTGAAAAGTATATGACGAAATGTTTTGCAAATCCAGAACTTCACTGTTACAAAATTTTAAAAGGAAGCACAGGAAATACAAGTTTTTAAACTGAATGTCTAAATACTTGAAACTTAAAAAAAAATTCTGTCCTGTCTTTGGTAGCAAATCGAGGGGTAATTGCTGAAAGCTTTTGAAACAGACTAAGTTCTAATTTTACAGAGAAAGCAGCATAATCAAATGGTCTGGAATAGTTCCTCAAATCTAATCTGTTATTAAACCAAAAACTAAGAGAAAAGAACTGAAGGAAATTTTAAGGAAAGACCTTCTTTTCCTCCTGTCCCTTACTGGCAGGCTTGCCATGGGGAAATATTAACATGGTACATCATCTTTCCTCACCTTTATATCTGACAAACTTTCATATAATCAAACATCTTCCTTGAAGCTGAATCTGAACACAGGTTTACAGTATTATAAAAGTATGTCTCTGCTTGCTGGCCACAGTTAAGGAAAGGCAGCTTGAAAAAGAGAAGGAAGACAAGGCTGGGTGAAAAATGAAAAAAGTTTTAGATATAATGCAGTGTTGAATACATAGCTGGAAGAAGATTATCTGATTTTTGGGGGGAGGGGGGATGAGGGGCTGTTCGTCATATCAAATTTCCACTGGTCAAAGTATCTCATGCCATGAAGCCTAAAAAGGCACAAGAACATTATTTACCCAGTGACACACCCATATTTAGGAAAAGTTTCAACCTGCGCAGTTATCCTGCTCATCTGTGCTGTTATTTAATGACTGTCAAATAAATAGTGCCTGGACATGGATTACTGAGCTTCATTCTAGCAGCTAATGAAAGTACATTTTGCTGACTAATGTTGCATATATATTTCCTCTCACTTCTGAAATATTTCATGTTGTTGTTTGGATTAGAAACAGGAATTATCCCTTGTGACAGTTTGTTAGTGTAATCTACCTTGGAGCAATCTATTTGTCTCCAGTTCTTTTGACTTTACAAAAACCATGTGAGACTTGTGCTGAAGGTAATTTATCCTACCTGGAGCCATTACACCACAGTGGAATTATTTCATTAGTTACTCAGTTTTTCTATGCTATCTGTATCAAAGTTTGTACTTGTTAGACTTGTAGTGGAAGAAAAGGAAAGGTAGCTGTGCAGGTTGGGCTGAGGTTTCTGTGCACCCAACATGAATGAGAGGATAGTCTGAAGGACTGAATGAGAATATGTGACCACCAGAGAACTTCTGACCACCAGAGAATTTGCTTCTAACTGGGAGTGGAAAAAAGTTGTTGTACAGGAACAACTTCAATCAATTTTTTTTCCTGTAATGTGAATAAGAAGGGAAATCGTATAGACCTTGATGCTTTAATAGATACTCTGTTAGAAAGGCTGTTTAATTTTTTGTTCATCATTCCTACTCAGAGTGTTACCTGCTTCAGCAGTAATACCATATGAATTATAATATGAAGTCAGCCACAGAGCCTCTAGTTTTATGGGTTTGATTTTTTCCTCAGATGTGGTAGGAGAAAAAACTGCTTTTTATTTCAGTAGAATCCGAATTTGTTATGATAACATTTGAACTCTAAAGATACTTAAACCAGTTACGTAGGAAAAAGTGCCAACACTGTTTTAATTTTTTTCAAACTAAATTGTGTTTTATTGCTAGCTTCAACTTTAATTTTATGTATGTTTAATTAAAGTCACAGAAGCTTTAATTAAAGCTGTGCTCAGAACTGGGAATGCTGCAAATGTTTTAGGGATTAAACAGTGCCAACTAGGATTTGGATTAATGTAAGCTGAGACATTTGTGATGTGAATAAACACACATCATCATAATGAAACATTGTGCAAATAAATGCTTTTCATTCTAAGGGAGGAGCAAAAAAGTTTCCTAACTGTATTGGACTAAAGTACTAAATGACTTTGCATCAGTTTAATTCTCTGTGAATTGTTGTAGAATAGAAATCAAAGCAGTGCATCAATTACTGTTTTGTTTTTGTATTTTCAGGTGTTTCGGCTACAGAAAGTCATCTGGAAATAGAAGGGATGGCAAATTGTCTGCCATATTATGGAATTTCTGATTTGAAAGAAATTCTGAATGCAGTAGTTAACAGAAATGCAAAGGAAGTATGTGAATGTAGGCCTCTCAAAGTGATAAATTACTTGGAGGTGAGACAGAAGCTTTCTTTTAGTATTAGCCAGTCAAACTTGCAATAATTCCTGAAACGTCTTGGAAATCTTTCTTCAGCTTCATGTTTTAATTAGTGTCATTGTGTTCTAAACAGAAGTTACTCTTGAAAAAGAGAGTATCATATCCTCTCTGAGTTGTGTATTCCTTAGCAAAATACTTCCAATCAGATACACCCAAAAGTAGTTACGCAGTGTGATACAACACATGCCAAATCTGATGTTCACCAAGTGCTTCTGCTGTAAGGCACTTTCCAGACTAGAAAGGCATTCCTCCATCCATGTTAGGATACAGAACTGCCACAGAATGGCAGTGACTCATGTTAATATTCTCTGTGCAAATAAAGAAATTGTCCATCCAGAGACAATAATGGCATGACGTTTGAGACAACTAACAGATGTGGTACTAGTTAAAGCTGGAGTAACCAGCAGTAGTAATTATTTCTTTTTCTAGCTGTTTCACTAATGCTCTCTAATACCAATTCTCTTCAAAAAGGTTACCAAAATAGTCTCTTCTTATTTAAGCATTTATAACATGCCTTCCTGAATGGGGTTACTTCATACTCACACAGGGTATGTGTTTTATCTTTTAAGCATTACTACACAAATCTTTCCCTGTCTATTGGGGATGGTAAGCTGTCTTTGCAGCAAGTGATTCTGTTATGTACTACTGAACCACTCTAATGCACTAAGGAAAGAAGCTTAAAGGAAGGATAAGTTCAGTGTTGAGACAGGAATGGTTTGTAAAAAACTCCAGTCAGCTATAAAAGCTGTTATTCAGAAATAAGCACTGAATTTCTTGACCATTCTGGGAGGTAAACACTGGAAATGCCTTTCACTTTCATGTTCAGAATCACAACTTTAATCATTCATTTCATGTTTGAGCGGGCAGCATGTCTGCAGCTTTTGCTGTCAGTCCATAGATGCAGAAGAAAGAACTGGGTAATGGTTGAAGCAGCAGCCTTCCAGGGCATAAAACAGTCCACAGTGATCTTTTTCCCACTTGTAGGAGTGGGAGAAAATCTCAGACAAAGAAAATGAGATGATTTAGATTAAATCGTTATGAATGGTGCTCAGGTTTGTGCAGTGTGAAGGGAGGTCATTTCTGTCTAGGCAACATGACTTAAGTACAGAAGAGAAGGCAGTGGCAGGAAGGCCCATCTTGGAGGAGGAAACAACTTCTTTTTGAAGTTCCTTAGTTCTTTGAGGGTGGGTGCGTTAGCAGTCACTTCTGCTTTCTAGTGTTAAGTGGATGCAATAGACCACAGTAAATACAAATTAATCTATGAAGTTTTGCTATAGTATTTTTCAAATTTTACTTAGTGACTGCTTGAATTAATTTATGATACTTCCAAAATCTGTGGTGTGAAATGTGTCTTGTGAACTGGTAAACAGGTACAGCCGATGCTGGTGACAACAGGAAATAAGAAACACAAAGCATCTTGCAAAAGTAGGCTAAAAGAGTGCAAACTTAACCAGGGGGCTGTGTGTGTATGCCTCCATTGTAGAAATGTCATGAACTGACCAGTAAGATATGTTTAAAGTTATATTTAGATTGCTGAGATTTGGAATATTTAGCAGGAGAAAAGGATGACCTTTAAACAGTGAGTGCTTAATTCCTGCTTTCTGGTAGCCCCTGGCTAATGTGCTAAAAAGTGGTACTTCAAAACTATTGGGGTTTTGGTTTTGTTTTTCCTTTCCACAGGGAGAAGCAGTGCGTTTAGTTCGGCAGCTGCCCTTACATTTGTCAAAAGAAGATGTGCAAAACACAATTTACAGGATGAAGCAACAGCTTGGAAAGGAAAATAAAGGCTGCGTTCACGGTCGTCCTTTTTTTCATCACTTAACAGATATTCCAGAAGCTGACAAGCACAACTCCATGGAAATTATTCAGTAAATGGAACATTTTGTTTGGGGTCATACTTCTCTTGCTTAATTTTGATCACTACTCTGTAATTTCAGTATGTTTTGTGCAAAGCTTTTCTGTAGTGACTTCTTCATTTTTCCATGTTCACCTCCTAAAGGCTTTATTTAAATAAAAATGCTGCTTGAAAACTGGAAATAAATACTGTAGAGAAACAACTCACCACTATTTTTTAAAAAAGAATTTATTAAAGAAATGTTGTCAACTGGTTTCCTCCTTCTCTTATTGCTGCAGGTTTAAGATACACCAGTATGTCAGAACTTCTTAGATGTGAAGTGGTTAGAAGTTGCTTTCAACAGAGCATGGCAAAGTTTATTATACTAAGGACATCAGCTGTTGATTTTCAAAGGAATGCCAGATAGCTGTAAGTATTTAAATACGGCATTGCCATATGCAGTTATTAGAGTTGTTGTTGTATTTCTATTTGGAAGTTCTTAGCTCATTAGTACTGACAGTCCTAGTGTCCAATCTCCAAAAATTCTACACTTACAGAAGTATGGTTCTTAAAAGTACAGTACAAAAGTTTAAAAACTCCAGATCAACAAAAACTGGCCAGTGACTTCCAAGCAGAGTGGATGTGAGTCACAGGAGCACAGGTTAGCACTGAAATCAGGTGCCCATGAATATTTATTGGTGCAGTGCCATACACAAACTGTTTGGGGGTGGGAAACATAAACTGTCCTCCCTCAGAGACAATGTGGCATAACTAGGGCATAGTCTGCTATATAGGGAGCTACTGATTTTGGTAAACTGGTTCATTCTCTCTCTACCAGAACACAGTGTTTACTCCTCTATTTCAAGTAGTGGCCTACTTCTGTAAACCTACCCTGCTAGGCCTTCTGTGCGCAACACATGCCTTGTCTCTGGAAGAGTATGTTTTAAATTTTCAAGCTCACCTGAAGATTCCTATCCATCCCCAGCTGTTGGTTGCCAATCTTGGCGCTGTGAAAATGTGGTAGGACCTAGCTGTGCAGTGTTTCTGTGGCTGCTGGGTAAATGGTGGAAGGCTGCTGAAAGACCCAAGTGCAAGCTAGTTTGTGGACAGGAGTGTTGGACCGGACAAGCAAATGTAGTGCTTGAATATGTAAATCACTGATGCTGAACTGGTGAACTAATTTAAGAAATCACATCACAGCTGTACATCACAACATGTAAATTCTAACCTGAAAGGCAATGATTCTCTTTTTCACAGAGCCTGTTGCAACAGAGCAAGAGGTAGTTGATTTAAACTAAAGGAGGATCAAGAAGTTATGAGAGAAGTTTTTTACAATGAGGGTGGTAAAACACTAGAACAGGTTACCCAGCTACACAGGAGATGCCCCGTTGTCATTGTTTGACACACAAAACACACACACACACTCTCACTTTGGTGAGAAGGCATGAACTGTTTCTTAAAAGATCTGCCTCCACTTTATATGGTGTTTCTACAAAGGCCAGGGATTGGGGAGAAGGTTGACACCTCTCCCCATGCCATTGGTCAAGACAACTGTCCATCAGCTGTCCATATCTCTAAAACAAAGACTGTAAACTACCTAGATTTAAGGAAAACATTGCTTCTATTTATAACACCCGTGCGTGAGAAACAAGAACTATGAAACTGTGAGAGACAAAGAAGGCTGAAAAATCAGGGCGACACCCTATCAGTGGAAGTACTCAAGGTCAAGTTGGACGGGGCTTTAGGCAACTCAGTCTAGTGAAGATACCCCTGCTCACTACAGAGGAGTTACTCTAGGTGACCTTTAAAAAGTCCAACTCAAACTATTCTGCAATTTTATGATTATTTCTTTATGCCATTAAAGTAAGTTTGTCCTTTTCATAAAGAGCAAGGATGATCAGAGGGCACAAGCCGGATATCTTTCCAAGCTTAATGGTAGCAAGGTACAAAATGAGAATGTCACTTGCAAACTGGACACTTGGCTCTAAATGTCACTCAGTGCAGAAGATGTGAATTTTTAGAATCGAAGTGAGAAGGTGGATGGAGACAGAGGAAGGAGATGTGACCCTTGGCTCTGATGGGGAAACAGGATCCCAGCCTTGCATGGGATACAGAAGGTTATAGTTTGTTTATTTTTATTCTTGTTGGAACACAAATTCTGAAAGTTTAGAGAGGTACCATTACAGTGAGAGAAGCCAGAAGCAAGCTGCAGAATGGAAGTTTATCTCCTGACTAAGGTTGTTGGAAATTAAATTAATGTGCACCACTTTTAGTCAGTTTGGAGTATAACATGCAATATTTATTGAGATTAATAATTGCTAGTTCTTTTCCAAAAGGCAAGATAGCTGTATCCTAATTGTACTGAAGCCAGTACTAGTATCTTTGGTAACACTTCAGTCTACATCGAGAGGACAAGTTTTAATAGGTATTCAGGCCCTAGACTGAGGACAAAACGTGATTAGCAAATGGTGTTCACAGGTGCCAGGGTGGGTTTAGTTGCTGTGGAAGCAAATTAGCATCAGGATTTTCAGTGGGTGCAGGTGCACCAGGTTAGGCAATTGAGAGCTGGGTCTTCCCTCCTTTCCTGGTTATTTTTGCTGCACTTATGCCTTGGAGAGCTGCTCTGGATTTCTTCCTTAGGTATGTGTACATGCAGTTTGTTTTCTGTCTCTGGAGGATACTGGGCGATGTTGTATGGCTGGGTGCCATCAGCCAGAGCTGGAGCACGGCTTCGGGGCTGTAAGTCTGGGTGTCTCCCCACTACAGTACTCATGGTTGGGACTGCAAGCTGAAATTGGGAGTTATACTGATATTCTGCTGATGGGAGATGGCTTTAGACAGGACAGGTGGAGGTCTCTCCTTGCTTTATCCGGTGTGAACAAGAAGAAACGTTACTTTCTGTTTCTAGAGGTGTTCTCTCTGCTGCCTCTAAGCGATGCATCCATTTCATGTTCTTTGTTTAAACAACAGAAGTACCCCCGAACAGAAGTTCTAGGTTTACGAGTTTGAAGAAGTTGAATGGTGTGCCCGAGGTAGGAGTTCTGGAGAAGGAAGGCACGTCAGCTCCTGCCACTGCGTCAGCACGGGGTGCTACACGGTGAACCCCACGGGGCTCTCGGGGAAGCGCACCAAGGCTGCCCCTGCTCGCAGCCAGTCTGTCCCCAGCTCCGTGGGCAGTCCGTTAAAAAGGAAGGGGAAATCCTGCGGTGTGCAGTGTTGGGTGGAGTTGGATATTGCTGTCCGTGAGCTGTCCCCACGGAAGAAGAGCTGCGGGGCAAGGCGCGGTGGGTGCGTGTCCCCGCGGCCGCCGCCTTGTCCCCCACGAGTGGCCGGGCCGGGGCACGCCGGGGACTTCTCGGATTTGCACTGCCCTCTGCTGGCATTTCGGTTTTGTACAATTTGGCCTTGACTCGAGTCTGGGGCTCAATGGGTGAGCATCGTTCCCTCGTTACTTGGCGTCCCCAGCAGGTCAAAGCGTCATTGCTTACCGTGCTCCTCGTGGGGTGCTCGCTTGCTTTCCTAAAGTACGCCTAGTGCAGGTAGCAGTGCTCCACAGGGGACTCGGGAGCTTTCCAGATCTCCTGGTAAAACTTCCCAAGCCTTTTGGTTGTATGGAGCTTTGCTTTTCCAGAGGATCGATCGTTTCTGTGATTGGTTGGGGCGGCTTTGGTTCTGGTAGTGTGTTTGCAGCTCAGGTGCCCCCTTCACCCAAATTCTGAGAAGTTGCGCGTTCCTTTAATGGGAAACCTCTGAATATCAATTTGTCTTTATAAATACAGGAAAATCTCATTGAAAAAAGATATTTTTCCTTGCACGTAAGTATGGGTATAAACATGAAATGGAGGTAGCACATTTTACATGTGTCTTCTCTGAATGTAGAAGGAATCTTATTAATGAAGTTTCTGTTTCAGTTAACCAGTGTGTGTGTGAAGGTGTTTGGACTACTTCTTGTTCAGGTTTGGTTTTTTTTCACTTTATCATGAAGAGTATAGTCCAGAGATCTCTAGCAAAAACCAGAGGAACATTGAAGCTATTTCAGGAGCACCTAACAGTCATTGGCAACGGTAAAATCTAGATGATGGAATTTGGGATTTGTTAGAATGGATTCTTCTCTTCTTCCAGATTTTGATATGGAATTTTTAAAATATCTATCAATAGAATCTATATTCCCCAACACTTTATTTAGTTATACAAGCAAACATTCCCCACAGTCAAGGATTTCATTCCTTTTTTTTCCCCTGCAAACTTACTGGTATTGCTTTAATGAAAAGTAATGTCAACAAACAACATCTTGAGTTTTTGAAAGGGTTGTAATATTTGGTCTTCGGGATTTGTTTTATCTTCTGTAAAGCGGCTCTTGGTTTTGTTTTGGGGTATGGTTTCTTTTGTTAAATAAATTTATAATTTTGAATTTATGTTTTGACAGCAATAGAATATTGAAGGGTTCTTCAGAATTTTGTTTCATTTGCACCCAGCATTTAACAGGATAGGTTAGGAATTATGAGAAACTTCAGGTACATCCATTTAATTTTGCAAATGGAAGGCTACTAGAACTTCCTTTTATTTTTTTTCCCCTCTCTCCCTCTCTCTATAAGTATGGAGTACCATATCTAAAATTATGGAGAGTATAAATGTGGAAATGTTAAATCTTTTGTTAATGGCCTCGAATTAAGCACACATTGTTGCAGATGATTTGGAGGACTTATTTAAAGTAAATATACAATTTCAAGCTCAATTATCATTCATAGTTTAACCGAACATAGTGAGATATTCAGTCTGTGAATTTGATACAGTGTTACTTCATAATTACGATGCTTTTTTACAGTAAATTTGATATAGAACAGTTGCTAAAGGAAAGCTGCTGAACAGTGTGACCAATCATTTTATGGGACACATCTGGTGCATTAGTTCAGGATGTGCAGTGCAGGAGAACAGAGCCTTTTGCCCAAGAGGAGAAGGAAGCTAACTCCACATGTATACATTTTGGGGACATGCAGAGAGGTTAAATAATTACGAGTTAATTGTGTAAGCTAATAGGAGGGGTGTTTGTAATGTCATTTCAGAATAATAGCTAAGGAGGAAACAGAAAAGAATTATTGTTTTAAAATCTCAAATGAATGGTTTACACCTGTTAATGTTACATTTAGAACAGCTGTTTCTTTTATTATCAGTAAACAGATGCAGAAAGTAATGGAATGTTTTAAAGCAATATGTTAATCCTTTCTTCCACTACTCAATATTCTCACAATGTCATGATTAAATATTAACTGTAATGCTGCTGTCATCTGCAGTTAAAGAATATTTACTTATTATTTTAATCACATTTTATCTGAAGTTGTAAATGTTTATCCAAAGTTACTGTAGTCTTTCATTAACCCAGCCTAAGTGGTTTTTCACATCAGTAATTTTATTGATGATTTCATTGGACTGAACTACTCAGTCAAAGTAACCCTGATTTTGGTTTTGCTTGAAGGTTATTTCTGTGTTTGAAATTTCACCTGAAATGAGACAAGCTGTATTTATAAGGGGAGGTGGGGGGTAGGGGGGGAATTGCTCTCAAGGGCCCAGGCCAGCACACATTTTATATGAACTCCATGTGAAGTTGATTATAGGTGAAGCTTTCCCAGAGTCTACTCAGGTTAAGCACTGCAATTAGAATAGAACTCGTCAGGTGGTACCGGAGAGGGTCTTTGTTTGTTTGTTTGCGTGAAAATAGTTTTAGTTTGTTTATTTTCAAATGTGTTGTGCTGCCTCTGTTTTAAAAGAAAGAGAAACTATGACTATGACAATCTCTCGGAAAGAAATATGTCAAAACTGCAGACACAATATCGTGTATTTAGAAAACAAAACCAAAACAAGTATTTCAAAATGTTTACAAATCAGTGCCTAAACTGACCTGAAGTTTCCTAGAAACCTATAATGGCCACTCAGATGCTCCGAGGTAACAGTAAGAGTTCTTCAGCTGGAAAATGTGTGTCTTCACTTTAGCATTGCAGTATGTGTCAATGTTCTGAAGCATGTAGCGTTTCATGGTGGAGCATTACTAACTCACCCTCGAAGAACGGAAGCGCAGAAGGTTCATGCTGTATAACTTGTTTGGCAGATTAGTTTTCAGGAAATGCAGAGACCAACGAATATGGCAGCTGCGTTATTAAAAATACTGTATTCAAGCCCAGGTCAAATTGTTCATTCATGCATGGAGTAACTCAGCATTAATTGAATCATTGCATTTTTTACATATTTGAGATACCGATATTTTTTGCTTCAGCACTTGAAATGCCTGATAAATTACTATATTCGCAAGGGACAAGCGTTTTGACAGAGGAATGCTTTATAAAGCATTTATGTGTGAGTGTTTGCTCATCAGGTCATTGCAGTAATAAAATTGCATTGGTAGAACTAAGATTCTGTCTTAATTCTAATGTCAGGCAATATATTTTTGGAGGATTTCAAGATGCTTAGATAAAATTATCTAAAATTATACAAAATAATTAAAGGGGAATGTCTTCCTTTGTTCTTATTAGCTTAATACTGCTTAAAGTAGATAAATTAGAGATTTTCCTGATGAAAGGTAAGAGAGTTTATTTTCTCAGTTTAAATAAAAGGGGAGGAGAGTAGGGAGAAACCCTCTTGTGTCCATTAAGTAGATTTAAGATTCCTGTCATCTCACTTCAATAGCATGGAAAGGAAAAATATTTTTGAAATAATTTGAGTTTTCCTTTTGAAATACTTTTTGAAAGGCAAATAATTCCAGCTTGTGAGGAGCAAATCTAGGTATGATCCTTGTCAGACTTTGCCAAAACAGACTAGTAGTAAATAGATTATTTCAAAGGCATGTTTTGTTGGAGGGGTCTTATTCTTCCCTTAAGCAGGCAGAGTAAAAATATTATTTAGTCAGTTAACATTCCTGATGCTCCCTGACACCTTAGGTATGTATAATTTAAAACAGGAACCATTTAATAGTTCCTAAGACAAGCAGAACTGTAGAAAACTGTTCCCTCATCAGAGGAATTCACTCAGTTGCTTCTCCCATTAGAGAGCTACAGAACCTTTCCCTAAAGCTTCACATTGAGCTTCAAAATGCCTTTTTCCAAAAGTGGTTGTCCCAGATCCCATTGCCATTTAGGAGAACCATATCTTCTATGCTTTATTTACAATGACCTTTGAGCAACTGAAAATGCTGCCAGCTCCTTTAGAAAATGTGGCTTTGAAATTTCAATTTTGATCTATGTTTGCAAATGAGCAACTGTGATTATGCATCAACTATAGCAGCAATAAAATGGATACTGACCTTTTACAATAATAGTGTTTTATACTCGTAGCTTCACTGTAGAATCTGAAAATGCTTAATAGTGCACCAGCCACTTGTAGGTGATGGAAACTGAAGAAACAGCTCAGTCAGCCATGAGAGGGATGCAGAGTTTGCTTGGGTGAAAACTCCAAATGCTGCAATTCAGATTTACACTTGTATTTTTACTATGATCAGCATGAGCCTAATGTTTAATGGGTGTGTGCCGTTCATTCTTGCCCCATTTGCAAACTTCTTGTGGAGTCCTCTGTATAATTTCTTACTCTGTTAATCCAAGTCATCAGAAGTTATGCATCTTTTCGTTATTGTGTCCTGCTTCTTCCGAGTTTATTTAGGTGCTCTACAGCAACAAAGTGTTATGTTAAATTCCTTAATCATAATAAGTAATGAAGGTTTCAAGCACCACGAGATTTATTTTTATTTTTTTAAGCCTGTGTAGATGCAGAGCTAATTAAAATCAAGTCCATCTAAAGAAAGGTTTAAATTACAATATATAATGCAATAACTCTCTTGCAGTTTTCTTCTGGTTACCAGTCTAAGTCTTTTAACTGTAGCTCAAAAATCTGGAGCAAGTATTTTGGCATAGCAGTTTGTTGTAAGGAAGATTTAATAGCTTGTTATGTCCTATTTCTATAAACAGAAGTCATTTAGAGTTCAGCAGATATATTTAGAATCAGCATTTGTGCTGGTGGTTGCAAGCTGAATAAAATAATCTTTGAAAAGCTCAATATGCAGAAGGGAATATTCAGATTCAAATTTACCTCACAAGTAATTCTCTATTAGGAGACTTAGGGATTTTCACAAATAGGAACCTACAAAATTGAGTATCACACTTATTACTTTAAGTCTTTTTAATAATGAGGTTTTGTTGTGTGCAAATGTTAATAGTTTTAAGAGAACTATGTGGCTACTGCTGTTCAGGAGGTCAGGTCCTGTACTCTTTACTCTGGCAAAATTCCCTAACCTTCAGAGAGGGAGAGATCCCTGTCTCAGGGAGTACAGAGAAAGGCCCCATAAAGTGGCCAGCCAGAAGCTTTGGGGAGGTCTTCTCTACTCTCAGCTGGTTTGGGACAGAATATTACTACAAGGTTACACTGAGTGATTTGTAATCTAACCTCTGATTTGTTGACTTCAAGGTATGCGTGATAACTGGGAAACATATGCAAAGTCAGTTTAAGATATGAGTTTTATAGCAAATAGTAAATTAAAACCATAGTGACCTTTTAGTCTTGCTGATCATGTGCAGAAGGATGTTCATGTGGTGCCCTGTACTAATCACAGTAACAGGGCTCTTGCTCAGGGAAAAGCAGGCACAAGCAGTACTCTTGTGTATTTGTTCTTCTACTGCATTTTTAATTGAAAAAAACCTGCAATTAAAATGTTATAATCATACTTTGATGCAATTTTTGCATATCCTGTTCTGGAAAAGATAGCAGTTCTTTTTCTTATGAAAAACATTTTTACTTAGTGGTGCAAATAGTCATCAATGCCTTAGTACAAATTTCAGTTGTTATTGCTGTCCTGATTGCTGGCTTTGGCCATGATTGATGCAAAGTCTAATAATTTTTATTGTATCAATTCTTGTATAGATTTTGCCAAACACTCCAGGAGCTTGAAAATTACTAATTAAAAGCATGTTAGATATAACGTAAATATATTTTTCGTCCTGTATTTTAACACAGTAATAACTGCTATAATTTCTTTTATCTTGAGAGTCCATGTTTTCAGCATCACAAAAAGTTGCACCCAATTTATGATCACGCCATCCTTAAAGAAGTGTCTTGTAAGGATGGTTTTGGAAACACAAAACCCTTCATTTTCTGTTCTCATATCTAAGCAGGTAATTTTTCAGTTTTTATCATGTTTTAATTCTGATTGTTTCAGTAAGCCTTGGAGAAGCGTTCATGTAGGTGTATTTTTTTTTAATGTCAGTGCTGAAGAGGGAGAAAACATTATCACTTCTTTTTTTCATGTTTTCATTTTTTACAATGTTGGTTGTCGTTCATCCGAGAGTCAGAAGCATGAAGTTGTGAACACAAATGATCCTTATGACGCCCCTTTGTCCCCTCATCAAAGTGGAGTATTGGGAGGAGGACTGGCCATGTGGCTGGCCCTTGGCAAATGTGGGACCTGAACACACTGATAGTTTCCCCATTTTAACTGCATGGGGACTCTACTTGAGGGGAAACGTATATGCTGGTACCAGATGATCTATATGATGTGCAACACAAAAGTTTTCCTGTTTTGGGGGGTTTCTGTGACATGACCTGTGGGCTAACTGAAGAAAACATCACTGAGAAAGTGCTACATATACAGATACAAGTGCTCCTATTGATACGTTATTTTTCTAAGATTTTGCTGAGTAAAGCTCTTTCCATACATAAGCGTTTTGGCCATCTGCAACTGCTTGTCAGTGAGGCTGGTTTGAGAACACTAGCTGTAATTGTAACCTCAGGAATGTGTGACCAGCTCGCGGCCAGCTGTGCATGCCCTGACTTTTCCCAGGTGTTAAGATACATGGCCACTTTTGTTCCCCTTAACCAATGGGGCAAAATACGGTCCTTGTTTTTCTGCACCTTGTATTAAGCCTCAAAACTGCTGGGTTTTGTTATTTTTTCAATAGGTCATAGCAAGCGACTACATGAAGTTGCCCACGTTGTTTAAGTATTGGGCATCTGTGACACAGTGTGCTGCTTCTGTAGGATAGCATGTATTTTGAGACACGCAAAAAGGGTTCTCAGTTCAGCATGGTCTTGCTATAAATTAGCAGTGCTGACCCTGCAAATCACATAAGTGCTCCTTTTTTATTGTTGTTGCTTGGAAAAGATTTTACTTCTGTTTTGATGGTATAGATAGTTCTGTAGTTTAAGCCTCTTGAGCCAGAGTGAGTTTTGATGCATTTTTCAATTGGTTTTCAGTTGATCTTATTTTAATGATCCATTTCATCTGCAGAGGAACACTTAGTAGCTGTTTTTTACACAGAAGCCTAATTGGAACTCCTCTTAAATCTGACCTGGAGTTGTCTACAGAGTGTTCTGCATTTTGTCACTACCTGTGTAGCACTTTCTCTGCTTGTGTAGCATTTACTACATTCAAGGTGAGGCACATTGCCTGAAAGCAGTGTGTATGCCCACAGGTCTCCCCCTGAGAGGTGCTGGGAGGGGCAGCGTTTCTAGTAATCATGAGGACAAAAATTGCTCCATGGCCTGTGACACTTCAGTCAAGTAAAAAGTGAAAACATGAGACTAATTTATGTACATGATACTTTGCACAGTGTGATCATTATAAAGGGATAAATCCATGTCTCAAGTCATTGCTTTTTGCTCTTATTTGCCAACAAACTGATGTGATCTCCACATTGTAGATATGGAGAAGGTTTTAACTTAAGTTTTAAAAACTAAGTTTTTAGCTTAGACCAATTCTTTATATAGTCAAAGTCACACATACCATCCATAAAAGTAACCTATCCATTCATATTAGTTTCTGTCCATGGAATGAACTCAGACCTTAGAGCAGATCTGTGTTCTGTAACACATTCTGAGTTCTTGAATTACAAATTTCTGCCTTTTATGGACTTTCAAAGGTTGCACTTTTGGAATTGGTCATCCTTGAACATAGGAAGGACACATAGATTCTATAGCAGCACTGGGGCTTTCCCTAAATGCTCAGAAGTCAGGGATGAGCGCATGTGAAAAGCTTCATGTGCCTAAATGCTTTTCAAGAGCTAGTTCTTAAGGACTCAAAAAAGATCGTGTAATCTTGAGACTCAGTGAAATATATTAGGCTCCTAAACACTAAACCCTTGAGAAATACGCCAGAGCTGTTTGGGAAGAGGAGGACCATACCAATCCAGTGCTGAGACCTGTTTGAACATTAACACCTGCAGGGAGAGAAGTTCTCCCTTACAGCTGCAGGCTTGTGGAGCAATCTTGCATGATGGGCTTACATAAGACTGAAGGATGTGCTCTTTCAAAGGTTTTTCTGTAGATAAAGTCCTGGTCTGTGAATCCTCTTAAAAAAGCAGAGGCTGTCCACTCTTCCCCAGAGTACACAGGGCTGATGAGTCCTGGGATAAGGCTGCATGATACAAATCACTCATGATTTGTGCCTCTGACTGACACTCCTCCAGCGAGGACTCCCAGATATGTACCAGCATTGTGAGATTCCTGTAACCACTGGTCTTCGGTATTTCCTGTGAAACTTAAACCTAATGTCGAAATCTGCATCAGCACTGAACTGTTCTGCCCTTTGTTTTCTGTTCGTCAAGGTGGCTTTTCTAATTAGCATAAATCAAAAAGCTCCTGCAGCACTAGTGTTGTCCATGTGATATACAGCATCTCTGCTGTGCCCAAGGAATATTTACAAGCCAAAGGGCTCTGCTTTACTTGATTTGGAGAAGCCTCTTGTTTCTTCTTTCAGTTTCTCATTATAAGATAAAACAAATAAGGGGCTTTAAGAGAAAATAATGTACAATACCATGATACTTCTATTGTTATGCATGTCAGAAGTGAACAAAATAAATCAGCTAAAGGCAAAGGAAATGCAACCCTGTGGACATTCAGAAGTTTAAAAACAACGAAGTAACAATGTCTGCACTACATTATGTTAGACTACAATAAAAAAGTTAAGTGACTCTGAATTGTGTGTAACCTAGTTGAAGAAATAAGACACTTCTGTGGGGTACGGATACATAACGTAAACAATTTCAAAGAGTATTTGGTAGTCTCCTGGAATTTGCTCCAAATGCTTTTGGTTCAATGGGCGTGAAAAGCCATGCTCCATTATAGCTTCACTTGATGTTTTATTTTAGAGGAAAGAAGCTTGGAAGAAAGTCTAATATGGTTGTTTTTTTTTTTAATTGCTTTAAGGTGACAGTGACAAAAAAGTAAGATGAACTGCATGCTTATGTTTCTTTTACCTACTCATCTTTCTTATTTTCATTGTTGCCTTTAATTGTCTTTCCCTTAAAAAATGAAAATGTACATGCATCAGATGTATTAGTTAGAATAATAGGTGACAACTGCTCCCTTCATTTAAGAAACTAATTGGTCTGTACATGTGCTTTAGTTTCCTGCTCTTTCTCAGAGGCTGATGTTGGAGAGGGAATAGGTGTTTCTGATGTTGTATTCCTAAGCTGTATATCTTTATAATGTTTGTTTATTGTTACACCATCTGAGATGATCTCGAGTGCTTTGTGTATGAAGAGTTAGGACTTTGGAGTAGGAAACATCTTTTTCCTCTATGGCTTTTGAAAGATAAATTAAGAACAGCTCTGATTCTATGCAGCATTCTATTCCTGTTGCCTTCTGCTGCATTTTCAAGAGAAATTGCAGCCTAAGTAGTATTAATCTGCTTAGTAGTTGGGTGGAAGCAGAGAACAGCTAGAAGTTGATTTTCCCTGTTTCCTGCAGCGCACAAACCCAGTTGAGCAGAGCAGTTAGCCTTGCTCCTGAGGGCTAATATAAATTAAAGGTCCTGAGCACCAGGGGTTGTTAAAATTCTCAGAGGGCTCTTTATAAGATGTTAACCCCCATGGTCTGGCCAGGCTCCAAACGGGGTAATTACATTCTTCCTACCTAAATTCCCCCTGCAATTGCAATTCGATGTGCTGGTATTCCTCACTTCCTCTCCTCTGCCGTGCCCCGTGGAACAGTTGTTGCATTTCATCCCAGAGGTACTTGCTTTCGGTGACTGATGGAGTGATCTGTGTGTAGAGTCTATAAAGCATTTTAAGAGCCTTTTGGATGAAATGTAATTTATGATGCTTATTTTTTTTTTTTTAATTATCTCCTGTTTAAAATGAACTAGGTTAATCTGAGCCCTGAATGAGTGTGAACTGTGTGCAACAGACCTGGAATGAAAAAGCATCAACAACTGTTCTCATTCCTTGTTGAAGTTCTTCACAGAGGTTTTTTAGATAAAAAAAGGTAAAAGATCAAACTAAAAGCATAGGAAGCTTTTCTAAGGGGTTCGTTACAAAATAGGAAGAATAGGAACTATATAAAAAGGCTAATGTGACTTTTGCCTCGATTGAAGTACAAATTTAAATGTGTGTGTGTGTGTGTGTATATCTATATGTGGAGATAACATTCCTCCTGCTTAGGAGCAGGATTCTGTTGTAACCTTAAGACCAGCAACTAAAAACTCATTTTCTAAAAGTTACTCTTTTTCTACCACTTTTTATACTAGAAAAGCTTTTTATTATAAAGACACTATATTTTTCATCCAAGTTCTAGATCGTAATTGTAAGTGGACTTGTGTAAATATAAGTGTTGCTTATAAGCAGAAAAACATGTAGTTAGCAGTCAATGTTTAACAAGATAGTGGGGAATATCTACATGTGCCAAATATACAGAGACTTCAAATACAGTCTTCTCTAAATATGGGATTTGCATGTCAGATATGTGCAATGCAAGTAGGGTAAAGTGTGGCTGGGGGAGACATCTTTCTGTTTCATTTAACACTGGTTTCTCTCCACTCTTGGAGTGTCTCATACTAAGCTTAACTGTACTACAAATGGAATCTTTGTACAGGTGCTAGCCTGAATGTGCTGAACACTTGTTTCAAGAGGTCACTTAGTCTGGTCTAACAGCCTAAAAGGTTGTTTATGTCAGGTATTTTTCTCCTAGAACATCGGAGATAGAAACAAAGGAACCGTGTTGGTCTGTGCCGTAATGTCCTCACTGATGAAGGGACATGCCTGAAGGTGAGCTACTCACCATGCTGCATGCAGTTGAAGGTTTTGCAGGTGACTTTTCTGGTAGCACAAGAAATGTATTTCCAGTCCCAGATGGGAAAAATCAATGTCTGAGCCAACGCAAGTGAATGTGATGCCCTACCTGAGTTTCTGAGGGGATTCTTTGTGTTGCCTTCTGAGTCAGGGTGCTTGAAGATCTGCCCTCACCTGGCATTAGCCATTTTCTGTTGCTGCTGAGGAAGGTTAAAGAAGTAAAAACAGCCAATAAAAAAACCGAAAAAACTCTTCTTTACATAAAAAAATTTAAAATACATGTCTAATACAATACAGGTAGTTTGAAAGTCTGAAGCTTAAAATGTCCTTGCAAGGTCTTCCATTGTATAGTTTTTAGTGAAAACTATACTATGACAAAGATATCTTCCTTTCTGATCTGTGATAAAAGCTGAAATAAATTTAAATATTTGACACTAAATAGCTGACTGTGCTCTGCTGCTTGTTGCTTAGGAAGGACCCTGCACTAACAACGTAGCCAGATGTTCTTACGAGTTATACCTATGGAATCCCACTCAGTGTGTCTTTATTTAGATTTTAACTTAGAATAAGAAATTTAGTTCTCTTGCCTGTACTCTATTCAGACATATTCTTATTTAAAAACAGATTGCCATTTAGAATGCAAAATAAGCTCTTTGTATAGTTTTATTACTGTAACCAACGTGTTTTTCTAATTGCAATGTGTGATAGTAAATATTTGCATAAAATACAGCTGTGTTCTGAAGCATTTCTCTTTTGATGCTTTCTTGTTGCTATTACCAACGCACTTTTAAAATACATTTAGTTTGTAAATATATTACAGAAGGAAATTCGTTATTTTTAGTCAGTTTGTGTAAATGAGTATAAATAGCTTTCTTCACACTGATGGTCTCTTGACAGGCACAAGAGCTCTGTACTTGCTCTTCATGTCAACACACATCTCTTCACATCTTCTAAACCTAGAGTATTTATGTTATTTGTTAGAGCTTTGGAAAACCAGCATCCTTTCAGTTTTGTACTAGGTTCTGTTGCCAAAACGAGACACAAATTGCTGGGAACTTTCATGCAGAAAAAGAAATGCCTGTATTTTAATACCTAAGAAACGTATAATTTATTGAATCGTGGTTTTAGGTAATCTGTTAGAATAAGGTGGAACGTGACTCATAGCAGATATTGCAGAGATGCATAAACCATAATTTTGTGCATTTGTGATCTTTCTAGCTCTTTTATGTTTTGTATTTTTTCTTTTCATGATATTTGCAACTGTTTTCCATTAATTTAAGTGCCTTAAATGTAAAGTTTACTTAAATTTAAGTAATTTAATTTTTCAGAAATTAATATCAGAAATTTAATAAATATTTCTGTATTTTGAATTTTTTTTAATCCTGGTATTCATTCAGCAGATAGTCCCTTCTGTTTGTGCTTTGCCCCTCAAAGCTATCACACTTTATTTTTCTCCAGTAAATTCTCTCCTTTGTTTTCTGTTGGCTGTTCCTGCTTCTTGCATCCTTGCCTTCTGTAAAGGAGCAATGTGCTCTTTTTTCTCCTACTCATTCATAACTTTTTCATTTTCTTTTGCTCTTTCCTTTTCTTACCCACAACTGTCTGCATGTTCATTTTAAACTCTCCATCTAGAGCTTCGTTCCCCATAGCATTCTCTGGCCTAATTAACTTTAATGAGACATTCCTTCTTGTTGCACTCTAAATTCAGTTTTATAGCACTCAGTAGAAGCTTTATTATCTAAGGTTGAAAGAAAAAGGGTTGTTCCTATTTCACCCAGTCTCCTACATATTTCTTCTTTCTTTTTCTTTTTTTCTTTTTTTCATTGATACCATTTTCTTCTTTCTCTACCTGTATCTTTAGTACTCCAACCTCAAATTTCCTTCTGTGGTTGTATTTAGTTAAAGGCACAGTCTGAAAATTAAATATTCTAAAACATGTTTTAAAATAAGTGAATTTACATTAAGGAGTTTTGTGGTTTGGGTTTCGTTTTGGTTTTTTTTTTTTTTTTTACTAGTTTTCAGTACTAGTGTCCTAGTCATTGCAGGAAACATACTTGAGAAGTTTCAAAAAAAGCATTAGAGTGAATTTTCTCAAAGCCCCAACCACCTCATATTTAGGAGATTTTGTACTTTACCCAGAATAATAGATTATTATTGCAATTCATTAGAGTGAAACTGTAGAAGTATCTGTAGCTTCTCCAAAAATTCATCATCATTATGGGATGTTGTCTTTAATGACTACTCTAAATTCCATTTCTTTACAAGTATTTTGTTAACTTGGTTGTGGAGACAGGTGGATTTTTACACAAAAATTTTGTTGTGCTCTTGGGGAAACCAGCCATGCCAGTAATACTCACTTTAACTGACATTGAGATAAGTAACCTGAGGGTGACTTACTTAAGGTTGGAAACAGTTAACACTCTCTTAGGAGGAGATGAGGAGTAGATAAATGGTGAACAACTGGGAAGCTGGCTCTGAAGGACATGCTCGTGAATTTGGACACCGACTAATCTGCTTTGGCTGTTGCTGGCATGGCAAATAATAGCATAATGCAAAACCTTCCTGTCTCTTCCCACTCTGGCTCTTTAACTTTCCACTGAGGGCAAGCAGCGGCCACGGGCCAAAGCCTCCACTGGCAGAAATGGGAGCAGCAACCTCCCTCTCCCCTGTGGCTCTTCTGGCTCTTGTGCTGACCAGTGCACAGCAGAACACAGCCTGGGGAGGTTTCCCCCCTTCTTGGCCAGCCTGGAGTCAAGCTGGGAGCTCAGCTGAGGCCTATGGCCTGGGATGGGGTGTAAGCTACAGCCACGTGGCTTGTGGGTGGCCAGGAGCAAAACCAGACACCTGTGACTGTATTAGGTTGTACCATCACCCCAGTTTGCCTTGGCAGAGCTGCTGGGCTCATAAAATCGCCTAAAGAGAATTGTTGATGTGGAGGTGTTACCATCAGGATTTCCTCCTGCTGTGTTCCTATTTACTGGTCCCACTCTTGAGTGCTGTCAGTTTTAGGGGTTGGGTGGGTGTTTTTCCTTTTGATTGTCTATGAAGATAAGCTGGCTAAGTGACTTGTTCAAAAAGCTCATTCACTGGGAAGAATATTATGGGCTGCCTCACCCTCAGGTCTGATCATCTCCTTCATGGTCCTGTTCTTGCCTTACGAGCAGCAAATCCCTTTCTAGCACTGCAAACTCTTTTGGCTCTGTCCCACAGAGCATCTACAGGCAATGTTTACTGGACAGCTTCTCATCTTCCACTCAGCCTGGTTTGGTGGTTTGGTGGTTTTCTCACCCTCTGCTCAGTGTAGGTGTAGGACAGAGTCCCCACTGTCCATGCCCTTTCCAGATGTTCCTGATGGCAGCTCTGGAGAGCCGCAGCTCCATCAGTCTGGCAGCCTCTGAGGACTCTCACGTGTCTGTTGTGTCTCTGGCCTGAGAAACCACTTACCCTCTACTGGGAACTTTAGATCAGTGGAGTCTTCTTTATGGCTATTGCCTCAAATGGAGGAGATGTTAAGGAAAGGATCTTGTGGAAAATATCTCATATCCTGTGTTGTGATAATCTTTAGGTATGTTCTCAAGTTTCTGTAAAAGATAGTTTTAGGCTTTCAATGTAACCAAATTACTTGTACTTTTTCCCCCCTCTCAAAGCCCCTGTTTTATTCTGAACCATGCTAAATTTTGTGCTTGCTGTGTGGAAAGGTTTTTGTTTCAACGTAGAGAAAAATGAATTTTCATTTTTTCCTAGAACTTTTTCATACCCTCCATGTCTTTTGCCTACTCCATAAAAGTACTAAGTTTTACCAATCCTGTCTTGATAAAGTCAGCCTTCATCTGTTTCAGACTCTTCTAACTATATTAAGACTAGCTATCAAATAACAAGGAAGGTGTTAAAGTCCTGTTCCTCTGAGGCTCACACAGTCCATGCTGCTTCCCTTCAGCAGTTCCTTGGAGTTTTTTGGATTCTGTTTAGAATCAGATTTATGCATGAAAATTTTACCTGTTGATGCAGAACTGTAGAAAAGATTTGTTGTCCGCTCTCTTCAGTCTTCAAAGTGCACTGTTGTGTCTGGAGCTCAATATAGAATGCCTTTGAATCTCCTAGATGAGATCTGTGGGGAATAAATTTCATTTCTTCTGAAACATGTATATACCTTCAAAGTAAATTTGTGTATATTTGCAATGATCCTTGCTCTGTCACCCACCCTGCCCCATCATCCCAATTTGCTGAAGAAAGATCGGTTCAAAACTCTGAAGTCTAAAACATCTGTCTTGTTAAAAACAAAACAACCAATCAGCCAACCTTCCTGGAGTGCAGTTAAAGCTCTGCTACCCTTATAAAGCAATAGGGAGGGCAAACAAGGTACAATCACACCCAAAGGAATATTCATGCCAAGAAAATCTAATTGCAGGCATCTATCAAATGTGCAGTTTATACAGATCAGTGTGTGCAAAACATTTTGAAGACTATTCCTCTATAAATTACTTAGGTTTTCTCTTAGCATTTCCCTTAAGAACAGGAGATACTTTGACAAATAAGGGAAAATTGATTGATCATAGTTGGTAAATGCTGACTGGAATTGATGAGAATCTTGGGGTGGTGAAATTCTTACATTATCCTTATGGTCCAATTTGCTCCTCAAATAACCTCCCATATTTTTTCTGTTTTAGCAATGATGTCAATATTTTGGACAAAGCTTAGCAAAGGAGCTACATACGTTTTAAATTTTCCCAGTAGTTCCTTACATCATATCATGGCTCTAAAATAACTAAATTTCATCACCATGTTTGGTTTGTACTTTTTGATTTCAATTCCCAGGTTACGTAACTCTGTCAAAACACCTCAAGCCTGATTCAAACTCCTAGAGCAGTTGTGATACTAAAAATGAGAAGAGGGATTGGTCAGTGTTGGCAGAAGTAAAAGCATCCTTTGCCTTCATGCCTGCAGTTGGAACGATGCTTGTGTAAGTTACTGATACTGAGGAGTAAGATCAGTAGCAGAAGACAATCCTCGGGAGTGAAGTTTCTGCAGGACATGGGCAGCTAGGAGAAGTTTGCTTATGTGTGTTTGGTGTAGGCCAGCAGATGGGTGACTTCAAAGATCTTCAAGAAAATGTTAAATGAGTGCATATTAGGGGTTCTTTAAATCACAGAAGATTGGGTTTGCATGGCATGGTCCTTGTAGTGGGGGTGCTGCAGTGTCCTACTCCGATTTGATTGGTGATAAATTCAGCTCATTTCCTCAAGTCCTGTCTGTTTTTGCCTGCGATGGCAATGGGCGAGTGATCTCTTCCTGCCTTTCAGGCGATGAACCTTTCATTATATTTTGTATTACATCTTCTCTCCCCTGTCCAGATGAGGGAAGGGAGTGATAGAGCAGATTTGTTGGGCACCTGGCATCCAGCCAGGGTCAACCCACCACACTGAGCCAGGAAAGCAAAATGGCAAGGGCCTTTGGGGGTTCCCTGTCCTTCACAAAGTGAAGACCTAAGACTGTAAGAGGGCATTGAAGCAGGCATAAAGGAAAGTGAGTCTTGCATGAATGCATTTAATCAAGTGTAGAGTCAAGGTAATGATGAATAATGCCTAAATAAATTTCTAAACAGGTGCAAAACACTCTTTTCCCCTGCCTGAAGAGCTGCCACTGTTATGTGATAGCTTAATATTTCAGCTGGAACTACAGCTGAAAGGCAATGGTATTGACTGATTTTCATTATCCATTCAGTGTGGTTGAAATGAGCATGGCCATGTAAAAATATTTCTAAAACTCATCAAACAGACTTTGCAAAACTGGAATTATTTTTTTATTTGTAAATAATGTATATTTGTGGAAACCCCCTCTAAAGAGCTCTGGGTTGCTGATTAAGTTTTCAGGTAATTTTTAAAAACCTGTTTAAAACTCTGATCTACAGCTATAAAAGGCTATACCCCTGAATTTGCAGCTGCTGCTGCTCTCCCATATGCCAAGTGGAGTTTGGGAGTGCACCACTCACCAGGGCAGTGTAATAGCAGCTCGTGATTGTATTCTTGTGTTGCTCTTACAGCACTGGGACTCTGGTGAAGATGCTGCATGAACTGCAACACAGGTGCTGCTCCTAATATAGGACAGATATGGACAGTAGCTACACTAAAGTTAATTATAAAATTAGCTATAATTTGTTTTCAAACGACATTTCTTGGCTTTGCTAGGTCCATGCTAAAGGTGTTCAGTTTTGGTTAGATCATCACGTTGACTTGGGGTCTTGGGTTTTTTGTACTTCCTTATATTCAGAGCATCTATTTTTATGATTGAGCATGTATAAGCCTTAAACAAACTTGCATGGCAGAGATTGTAATATTCCTGAGGATGGAAGAAAAGCAAGAAAGCAAAAACATCACTGGCTAACTGAGGATTGCTATTTTAAGTTCAGTATCGTTTACATAAGCAAACTTGAACAGAACCACTTGGTTTAAACATCTATAAGAGGTTCTTAATAATAAATATTTCTTCTAGCCCTGGACTTTTGGACCTGGGAAACAGCTTAGTGTTCAAGGGCTAAATATATCATGTAGTTCAGATTTCCACCCATGTTTTTAATTTCTTAGCTGTTTCTAAATGTTTGGTTCAACATGTAACAATGTGAACAAATGACATATAAACATCATCTTTAGAGTGCAGGATATTATCTTGCCTTGTCTGAGCTGTGTTTCTGCTTGAATAGTAGAATGTCAATCTGAGAAAGCAGGATATCAAAATACGACCCACCAATTACCAGGTATTTAGAAAGCTGCACTTAACTTTGTAAAGCCAAACTTGTAAAAAAAAACTTATGTTAATAATAGATAATTTATTACCTCAGAAAATCCATTCTGTATTTTAAATAGGATTACCACTGGATTCAGAAGTATGAAAGCCCCTGCTGAAATGTATCAGATTATTCATGGCCCATAGGGGAACTGTGCACTATGGAAAAGCAGGTGTCTCCTTTCACTAAGAAGGCTTCCCATTACAGGAATAGGATGCAGAAGGACACGTGGATCTTTGAAGAATCTTTAAAGTTTCTGTTTCCTACTCCTCTACATGTTTTTCAACAAACTTTTGGAAGGATGAGGGAAAGTTGTGTTTACTTGAGTTTTGTACTTACAGAGCACAATAGCATTCTCTTTCAAGTAATTTTATTTTGGGAAGCTGCTTCTTTCTGCTGATGATTTAAAAACTGATATGATTTGGGTTTTTTTTCCTGTCACTTTTTCACTATACATGGAGTATAGTGATAAAACCATGCAAACTTCTTCCAAGTCAACCATATTCAAATAATTGCAGTAGGCATTATACAAAAAAAAGCTGAATTCAGTGTTAAGTGTCCATCAGTGCTCAACATAAGACAAATTGTGTGTCTTTGTGGAAAGACAATAATTACCAAACACTGTGTGAAGGTCCTAGGGGAAGGCTAAGAAGGTGGCAACTGTACAAAACATGCCTGCCTGTTACAGGTTAGGTGATGGTGTGTTATCCATCCTTGTCCCATCAAGGAATAATGCGTATTTGCTAGATTTTCTTCCCTTTCTTCTGTATGTTACACTTGAAAGGAGTAATTCTTCCAGAATTAATGTACATTTTGTCCTTGAAACAAATGTCCACGTGCAGAGGTTATTCTGGAGTGGCTCTCTGGTAATGTTTTATACTGAAGAAGTGTTAGTAGTTTGTCTTCTTGATGAGTAGCACTAGTTCTCTGCCATTACTAAGTCTCTTGCGATAGTGTTCTTGAAGCAATGAGTTGGGTTTTTTATCACCTGATAGGTTTTTAGCTCTAGGGATGAAAATTGAATTTCCAGTTGAATATGGGGTGGTAATCACCTGGTGACAAAGAGCTTCAGAGAAACGGACAGATTGGAAAATGTGGACAGATTGGAAAATGTCTGGCACTCGGTGCTCTGAGATTAGGTGTTGACAGCATTCTTTTGAGGTGATGTGAAGTCTCTGAGGAAACACCCTGGCGCTTTTTTTATCCAAATCACAGAGGGGTGTTTGGAAACAGAGCAAATCCTGGGGGAATCTTCGCAGTACTATGCTCAGAGTAGATGTATCACTTCCAGGTACAGCGCTGGGCTTGCCACACCATGATTTATTTCAGGTTATCTGTTTGGACCTTGGATTTCCACAGCAGGCTCCCCATTGTACACTGATACATAAACTCTACAGGACAGTTAAACTGTGGTAAATTATAATGATGGTGGAGGGAGGAGGAAAAAATGTTTTAGGGTGTTTCAGTTTCCTGCTGCTTATGAAGTCAGTTCATCTTCTGGAATAGTACTTTCAAAAGCAAACTATTTCCATTACTAGTGTATCCTCACTAAAAGGCTTAATATATTCTACACTTCTCATTCAGTAGGAAATTTCTTTTTTTCTCAAAGGCATTTGGTGGTGTAGGATCCTTGTGCTATAGGACTTTGCACATTCAGTAAGGAGCCTAATTTAATCCAGGAGTATAGAGCTGGTCAAAACTCACAAATCTAATCTATACTCTAAGTAGTGCATATTAGGAGTTTGAGAAATTATTTAATATTTATATCTCTAGAATTTTCAATAATCTGAGTGTGTTGCATACCTGTGGTGGGTTTACCCTGGCTGGATGCCAGGTGCCCACCAAATTTGCTGTATCTGCTCCTCTGGACAGGGAAGAGAAAATACAATAAAAGGCTCATGGGTTGGCATAAGGACAGGGAGATCTCACTCACCTGTTACAGTCATGGGCAAAACAGATGGGACTTGAGGAAATGAGTTGAATTTATCACCAATCAAATCTGAATAGGGTAATGAGAAATAAAAACAAATCATGAAAACACCTTTCCCCCACCCTCCCTTCTTCACAGCCTCAACTGCCTTCCCAATTTTCTCTGCCTTTTCCCCCAGCAGTTCAGGGGGGTGGGCAATGAGGGTTGCAGTCAGTTCATCCCATTACTCAGGGAAACACCGGGTGTATTACCAGGAATTGCTAGAAGATGAGGCTGTTTGTGTCCCCCCACCGTCACAGTCACCCCAAAAGAGCAAGTCTGGAGCATGGATTAGCTTCTAACCCACCTTTCACCATTCTATGGTCAGAGTAGTTTTGAATGTTTTTATGATTTAGTCTTTAAAGTAGACTTTTGCATAGTTTTTGTTTAAGAAGATAGCTGGGAATTCAAGTGTGAATTAGGGTGACACAGAGGTTGCTGCTTCAAATTTCATAACTCTTCTGGTGGGGTTAGGAACAGCTACCATAGCCAGAGGTACATTTCCAGATCTCAGCATTTCATACAGGGTTTCTTGAAAAGAGGAATGGAAAAATCTTTCAGTGACTGTACCATTAGTGTAGGATTGCCCTAATTTCATTGTGAAGTCTTCAGCTGGATACAGAAGCTCTTTTATGCTTCAATTTTTCATTAAAGTTATTTTTGTTAGTCCCACCTTCTGATTGGTGGTGCATATTTGTATTTACAATACATACTTAGGGAGGATGGACTTTGTTAAGTCATTTAAAAATATTCTATAAATCAATCAAAATCTGTGTATCTAATATTTTTTGTTTTCAGTGTGGAAATTATTAGATTATTACTGATGAAGGGATTAATATTGGTAAAACATCTGTGGGTTTTTTTTTTAAATTATGTTTCAGTTTGTTTGTATGGTACTTCATGTGGCTCTACTATGATAGCTACAAGCCACGAAGTATGCTTTTAGCATCTGGAAACATCTGGGGGTTTTGAGCAGTGTCTCAGAAGACAACAGGGTATCCCTTTGTGAGAGTGCATGTGTATCCCAGTCTGTGGCAGTCAGAGTTCATGCTCACAGTGATACAAAACACAGATTTTTGAAATACACAGCTAATTATGGGTTTGATTAAGAAGTAATCATTGTGCTATATGATAGACAGTTTTGGTGCAAATGTGAGTTGTAAGGGACAAATACATGGTAGAATTTTCTCCCAATATTTATTTCAGCTGATGGGTCTTTCTCATTTCTTCATTTGTGTAGCATTAGTTCGGGTAACAGGAACACGGGGTTGTTGTGCTGCCCTTTTTTAGAGCTAGCCTGCCCTGTCCTGCTGAGTGAGGCCATGCATTAGCTGAGAAAAATCTGCTGTACTTCCCAAGGGTGCCAGGTCAACAGCCTCATGATAGGGTCACTTTGTGCATTGAACAACACAGGAGTAAAACTGTCAGAATTTTGTAGTCTTAAGTGTAATTTACTATAAATTATAGCCTGCTCTGTTGAACTCTCAAGCAGGAATGAAACCATGGAATAATGCTGAAGTCAAAGCCGTGTGTTAAAGCCACTTTCTCACCTAAAGGTTTATTCACGGTCAGATTGTCCTTTAAACACAAATCTGTGAAATATAAAAAAGCGTTCAAAATGTCCAAATAAAAATTTGCCTTTGAGCAGCCAAATTCTGCCATCTTCCTACCAGTGAGAGTGGAACTTCTTTGTTGTTAACAGGTATAGCCAAAGGAAAAGGGGCTAAAAACACATACACAAAAAATCCAACCAGAAATCTAGGCTCCTGGTTTCTGAATAGCAGTCTAAATCAGTGTTTGTGTGTTTCCATCCATTTGCTCATGTGGGTTTCCTGGAATTCCCAAAAAATTCCTGGGATAAAATACATTTATTTGTAATAATCTCTGTAGCGTGTTAAGGCAAACCATCCCAATGGCAATATTCTCTCACATTCTTTCCACGTGTATAGAATAAAGATTGCTTGAGTATTTTAGCACAACTGAAATCTGGAATTTAAGACTTTTGTCTCACTTGTAAAATAATGGTCATGAAATTCAGATTCCAGTCCAGGATTTTGTTATTGAGTGCAAGGGGGTTTTATTCATTATTTTACTGTTTGCTTAAATACGACCATCTGGGCAGAGGGGGAAAAAAAGAATTTTCCTGTGACTTTTTTTAGTAATAATGCCAATAATTCTTCCTCTTATTCATGCTAGTCAAGCATTATTGGAAAAGGTTAAATAATTTTAAAAATCATAAAACAATATAGTTATTTCTACCAAAAAAATTATGTAACTTTATTGTCTGAAGTCCACACAGCTCACAGAGTTTGGGTGCTTGTTGGGAGTCTCATGATCTCCACCAGTGAAAAATGGTGAGAGATGATTTCAAAATTAATTGGAGCAAAGCATGAAAATAATGTTCCTCCTGGTGAATGAGGCTGTACCATTCTCCCATCACCCCAAGTACTATCTAATTATTTATCCACATTAGGTAGTAGTACTTTATCAGGAGAGTTCTCCCACAGCTTGAGAGTGCATTCATCCAGAAGAAAAAAATACAGAATTTAGAGAGCTTCTCCATACTTAAAAAAAACAACCAAACAAAAAATCAAACAAAGAGAAAAGCAAACAGAAATGTATTTCTCTATGGAATACAAGTTTAAAGTGAGACCCTTCCATGCAGTAGGAGAACCAGTGCAAAAGGGAAATTTCAGATCCAGTAAACGCCTACTTTTCTGTCATCATTGTAGCAATAATCAAAAATTCTGGCTATTCACGGTGCCTGATTCTGATTTCCGTATTGATGCCACAAAACCTTATTTTTGCCAAAGCTGCTCCTCTATTATTCTGCCTCCCTCATTTCTTTTGCCCTACTTTGTCAATTACAGAATCACCAAATGGCTTGGGCTGGGACAAAACAGTTACCCTGGGTGATCACGTTCTTACCAAGGTGTGAGTAGCAGTGCCAGTGAAAAGTCTCTTGGGCAGCACATCCCAACCATCCTCCAAAGGTCTCTAGGATTGCTGCCCCGCTGCATTGCCTTTCCAGCAGGTGTTGGGGGTGGTTAAAGTCCCCATGTTAACCTGGAATTGGGAAGTTTCATCTAGTTCTTGAAAGGAGCTTTCCTGATTTCCTGGTTAGATGTTCCGTAACAGATACCCATGATGTCTCCCTTGGTGGGGACATCAGTTTGATCCCAGTGGCTCAGCAGATGCCTGGAAAATCCTAATTCCTCCTGCTTATCTCTATGTATGGCTTTGTGTTTAGGCACCTCTTGTTGTGGAAATGCAGCATCAGGTACAGCTACAAGAGGTCAGTCTCGTGGCACAGCATTCCACCCTCCCTGTCAGTCTAATGGGTAGGATCTAATATGGATGACTTCCAAATTGTGGTATAAGCAAGCTGCGGGTGAGCTGCAGACATTGGTGTTTGCTGTAAGCTGGTGGAGAATGTGTTGCTAAATCTCTGAGTGAGATCCATGGCAACGCTGCCAAGGAACAATTGACTTCCAAACCAGAATTAGGGTCCGTGGGAGCGGATCTGGAAAAGCCTCATGAAGGCTGCGTGGCCAAAACTGAGTAATTGCATTTTGTTGTAACTAAGCTCCTTCTTAATCACAGTCAAGAGAAATTTGCGGAACCAATTTTCAGTTGTTTTTCAACTGAAAACCTGAAGTTTAGACATGTCCAACTAAAACAATGGGTGCTAAGGATTGCACTATGCCTTCTATAGTCACAATTTGTTTTATCCATGAGGATTGTCATTCATGTTCACGTGGTGGTAGCAATTACTACAACTCTGTTCAGGTGAGGTCTTGTACGAGTACAGTGGGTGTAAAGAAGTGGGCAGTCAAGGACAGGTACAGATTTTTCGAAGCATGCTTTAAGGACAGTAGTCTTCACACAGATACACTGATGAAAGTGAGGCATTAGGGGTATCACTGTGATGAAAATAAAGTTGTGGTAAAAGGCACCATTTGGATTAGGATCCTTTTCCAGAGCAATACCCTGCTAAAAATTATCGTTAAGATGGAAAAGTGCTTTAATTGAAAAATACCTTTTCCAATTTTTTTAAATGCTCCTAAGGCTGCAATTTTAAAATATAAATCAATAAATTAATCCCTAAGGTGATAATCAGTTTTGGGCTTATAATTTTCTGGTAACTGGAGTTGAGTGTAGATCTGCATTAGTTGAAAAGAAAAGTTGAGAAAGTTGTTTGAGAACAAGAAGAGTAAGATGGTCTTAGAAAGCAGAGAAGAGTTCTGTTAGGATGCTTTAATAGTATTCCCAGCTTTGGTAAGGAACTGAAAATACAGGAGTACAAAAAAACTGATTAATAAATAAGCCACAAGCTATGACAAAGAAAAAAAAAAAAAGGGTAAGGCAAATATGCTGAGACTATTCTAGAGACAACACAGTGGCGTCAGAAGAAAATATTTTGAGTAGCTGCCTTTTCTATCTCCAAAGGCAAATGGTGTAACTGTAAATGGTATGTACCATGGTAGCAAAAACCAGGTTAAATAAGTATTATTCGTTTGGTTTATCAAGTTTGTTGGTGACTGTTGATACGTGGTGTTTTGAGGACTAAGGTCTGTGAGATCTGACTGCAGGTCAGAGTATAGAATTCTGATGCCGCCGCCTGCATGTCATGACACGATGAGAGGAACACTTTACGTCAGGGAAAAGCCCAGTTTTAGGGTCTTGGAAGGAAAAGACTCAATTATGATGTTTGTCAGCATAACCCATGTTCTTTAGTACCTCTGGGCACACAGTGATCCTGACTGGAATCCTGTGAGATCTGTTGTCCCACCCTGCAGTAGGTGAGCAACGCCAGCGAGCAGAGCGCTCCGGCCAGCCGGCAGCACGCTGTGTCAGGTGTCACCTACGGCAGCGAGGCAATGGGCATTTTCCCCTGGACCAGCACCTAGGCTGAGCTTTCCCACATGACAGCAGCATACAGTAGGCAGCTGAGCTCAGCCCGAAGGCATGTGTTTGACGTGCCTCCCACTCTTCCGACCACCTGGCGCTGCGCGAGAGGCGAAGCTGCAACCTGATGCCATAATGCGTGACAGCCAGGTGTTCAGCTTGCTGCTCCCTGTGTCAGCATTGCCGGATTTGAGGGATAACAACGGGAAAAAGTGATGAGGAAAACGTTAGTGGGAGAGGAGGTTGCTGTTTGACTGAAATCAGAATAAACCCCCTCTTCAAATGCACAGATGCTAAAGAGTAAAGCAAATCTTGGCTCTTCTTGCTGTTGTGTATGATGTTTAAGAATGCCTAATTGGGTGCCACAAAATGCCCTGAAATAATGCTCTAACTCCCTGCTACTATGGCTTGGTTGGGAAGATAATTGTTCCGCTCCTAGGTAAAAAACTAGTAAGGATTTCTGCAGAAATAGTGCATGAATCACGAATCTTAACTACAACCTATTAGCCAAATTATGAGTAATTTTATTTTGGATTTCTACATATTCAAATTATGACGCAACAGATTATATTTAAATCAAAAATTTGCTGTAAAACATCTTCTAATTTTGGCAAAGAGCAAACCTTTTCAGGTTAAGCATTCTTAAGATAGAAGAAGTAAAAGTTTAGCAAATGCCTTCAGTATCATCCTGGATTTGGGAAGATAAAATCTTTCTTGCTGCCTTGGTTACATCCCTTAAATTATTTAACTGCCTTAAATTTCACTTTTTATGTTGTACTGAGCTCCTTGAAGTGCATAGAAGTAGACCATTGTTAGCACATGACTGCTTTACAATGACTGTTACACCTTACATGATTTCAGCATTTTGTCCTGCTTGTGTTGCAGCTGTCTCCCTAAGTGCCTTTTTTTTAAGTTTAGTGGAAGCTGTCTACCAAGTAATGCTTCTGTAATACTTTCCCAGGTATTCTTCCCATACCATCACAACCTTTAAGTGCTCCTGCTAATTTTAGTGGTGAAACTTAGAACATAAGGCCAAAACCAAGCGTTTTTATTCTTTCCTAACCAGAGATCCTAACAAGATCTCACTCACCCAAGGCCATGCAGGTCTCATAAGGAGTAACAGGAAAGGGACTGCTGAGCCAGGGCTTGTTCCTCTGCCTTTCCACAGGTAGGATTCATTCAAGCTGAATGCTTTCAGCTCTTGAGGGATTCTCTTTACTTGTACAGAGGTAGTATGATAAATATAATGGAAAAGCTACAGGTTTGAACTCAACTTGGTTATTGACTTGTAAGTGAAAGCCATGTCTATGGGGAGAAATTGCCACAGCTTTTAGGACCACTGGTTACTTTTGATTCATAATTAGATTTAGAGCACAGAGAGCCTCTAAGTTAAGAGCACAAGTTCAAGATTACAAGCTGACTTGTGGACACTAAACTATTTTACATTTTCTGAGAGCACTGTTTTGAAAGCATGTATAGTGTGAGAGTTATGTCTGCTTGTAAAGAAAAGGAAGCGTCTTTCCTGTAGCCTCAGGGAGCCTTAGTGGCTAAGGCTGGTGAAAATCAGCCAGACTTACACCCAAAATGCTGCAAAGCTTGTTGCTGATCTTGACACCTCATCTCCAGAGGGCTTTGTGACTTGTTCTCATCTGTGCTCTGGAGCAATAAAAACAGACAGTTTTTTTCATTTCATACTCACTGTAGTAGTTCTTCATCCCTCAAATTCACCCTGTCTAGCCACCAAAGAAAATAATTCTGTTTAATTTATCAATACACCTAGTAATTAATTGCAGTTGTTCACCGTTGAATGAGCTGTACATTTGCACTTCTCCATTTCTTTTTGTTTTGCAAGATTGCTACAACAGATGTTAGCACTATCACTTTTTTTGAGATTAGTTAGAAGTGGCCAAGAGTGAACAGAGCTGTACTTCTTGCCTATTCAAATTCAGAAGTTGGCCTGTAGCCCTAACTTTTTCCTTTGGATTTTGTCAAGGCTTTTATAAACTAAATAGGAGAATTGGAGCTTTAGTCTTCAGAGTTTGTTAACATTTTTATGGATTCAAACATGTTACACTTGCATTTCAAGCAGAGTTATAGTCTTACTTCTTGCAGGGGAAGAGTTGAGAGAAAAGCAGATGCAGTTGCATTACTGGTTTCATTGCTGGTGTTAAATCAGTGTATAAATATCTACTTGCTGCAGTTAACGTTGTTGGGAGGAAGCTAAGGTGGAAGCACAGAGCTAACTTGAGTCAATTGAAACGCATTGCTCCAGTTCTTCCTGAAAATTTTGCTGAGGTACATAGGTGCACTGTTGTTTGTAAAGATTCTAGCTTGTGCCTCCCATAATGTACTGTTTCCTAATCTTATTTTCTTATTGAAATGTACTAAATTTATAAGTTGAGGTCGGATACTTTGGTTATTAAGTTTGTCCATCCAGTACTTCAGATTATAATAACCTGCTTGGTTTTACTGCAGCTTTAACAAAATCTATCTGCCTGGACTGAGCTGTCCAAACATAATCTCAAGCAGATTTGTTTTTTGAGACGTTTAGCCAAAATAGGTCATTCGCATCCAAGATGTGATTAAAAAAGAAACCACCCCGAAAAAGCCTTCAAAAAACCCCAAACCCCCAATGAACAACCACAAACCCCAAACCTAGACTCCACAGAACTGAGGAAAAGCTACCTAAGGCTGTGAATGGATTTGGCTTTTAGTTCTTCCTTTGAAATCTGCTCATATTTAACAAAACAGCCCATCTGTGAAAAATTGCAGCGCATTTATGCTTAGTGGTGATGACTTCTGTGTTCAGCTGTTAAATTCCCCACAGGCTCTGTTGAGCACATTGGAAGGTTTCTCCCCTAACCACAGCTTCCAGCAGAAGCAGGATGCACTGGATCTGCTTAAGGGACAGGAGGGCAGTACTGCAGGGGGGGGTGTTCCCCCTGCAAAAGGGGCTGTAGGGCAAGAGTCTGGGTGTGCTGGGGCATGGGATGGGATGGGATGGGATGGGACGGGGTGGGAGAAATAGGAGGGGAAATGCTACTTGGGTTACAGGTAACTGGAGCTAGGTAGGAGGTACAGTGAGAACAGCGCTGGAAAAGGACTGGCTCATGTTGGGAGGGAAGGAGCTGGGCAGTAGAGCCAAGAGGAAGAACTGAAGCAATAGAGAGATGAGGGACAGCCCTGGTGCAGGTGTGCACATGCATCTTGGGGGCATTTAGACACTGCCTTGCAAAGCTGGATTCTACCTGGTCCATTCCTGTTGGGATTCTTAGGATGCCAGGCAAGGAAATGCTGCTGTTTCTCACACATCATCCCTCGTTGGCTATTTTCATTATTCTGAATACACAGCTTAACACTGAGGTTTGAGAGCTGTACAAAGTATTCACAAATGCTGCTGAAGTCTCTCAGACCTGAACCTTGTAAATATAAGGATGTAACAATAAGAACAGAAGGAGTCATCGACATCTTAAATTGGTTGTCAGTAAACACATTAATAATCAACTATTCAGCAGCTAAAATCAACAAGATCAAAGCCTACAGCATGTTCCATGAGTAGCCACTTATCTGTAAGGTCAGTATTAAATCACAGGAACCATAATTGCTCTATAATTTCAAGTTTGACAAAATATAAAAGATGCATACTGCATAAAATTTACATGAAATAAAATCTGTCTGAGTGGCAAGATGGGATTTTGGTTGGAGTAGATGCTTTTTGGAATTGGTACTACTTATCTTCTTGGTTTCATTTTGTTTTCATTGATTCCAGGAATAAAAAATTCCGTCACTTCTGCACTGCCTTTGTGCAGGCTACAGTTATTACCAGGCAGCCAATGATGTCACTTGTGCGGGGGTAAATGAATTTGCATTAGCTTTAATTTACCTATCATGAGTAAAAATAATCCTGCAGGTGCTGTAACTGGCCTTTGGTGCAGACTGAGAATATGTTTTGTTCCCTATCAACTGCAAAATCCACACTGCTGCATCTCTGCAGCTGTTGCTATATGAACTGGCCCAATTAAAGCAGTGAATGTTTAGCTACAGGGTATATGGAAGTTAATTGGAAGTCTCTGAATGGTTTAAGAGCCTCACGCAAGGAGATGCTATTGATAGTTCACATGAGCAGGGTGGCACTGCTTGGTGCCTGAATGTCACGAGTTAAAAGTCAAAGGGCAAAATGTTGGTCTCTGTTAAAGCCAGTGGAAGTTTTGACATTGGCTTCAAGAAACAGAGGATTTCTCCCTTAATTCTGTAAATTTGGTTAGGAGGGGAACTGTGTTGTACTTTAAGTTCTTGTGGTTTCACTGAGAGTCTGTATTTCAGAAGTTTTTTTGATTTTTATTTAGTTTGATGGTGTTTTGTGGGAAACTAAATTGAAAGTGTATTTAAGGGCCCCAGGGACCTGCTCTGGTGAACTGCATCGGGAGAAGCTGAACATCTGCTTGATGCTTGGACACAGCTTTAGCAGAACTCCTAATCATTCAAAAGAAATTGCAGAAAATCTGTTTGCTTTTAAATTTCAAACCTCATTGCTCAAACTTTAAGTTTTAATGTCCTTACATACAAATTTTTAAAAAAGTAAAAAAACTCAGTACAAAATATTTACCACTGAAGCAGAAATTATATAAAAGAGGAAGGGAAAGAAAATCAAGCAGTTTTGCAGTTTTAGGGTGGTTTTACACAAAGGAAAATTCAAAACTGAATTCTGGAATATAACAAAAACGTGCATCATAATAACATGAAGATGTTTTAACAGTGATTGTGTTGTCTTAACAAACACCTGGTTTATCAGCTCTATTTCATATGTGAAATAAAATGGACTTTATAGTAAATAGATCTTTTTAATTTCAATTAACAATTTTTCACTATAAGGGAAATGTACAGAATTTGTGTGGAAATCCATGTACTATGTTTCATCAAATACAGAAAATACTTTGCTGCAAACTTTTAAATATAATAAAATGCATTTAATAGCAATCTTTTGTGGTATCATCATTATTTATGAACATAACATTCAAAATATGGAAATTCAGTTATGGATCAAAATGACCATAAAAACAGTAACCCAGAGAACCTTATAAACATGTCAACAGCCATCATTTATCCTAAATGGCTCATATCAATGTAAAAAACATATAAAATGTAGAATAATTCTCAACATATAGTTTACTTTGTTGCATTGTTCCTACATATTGTGTTAAAATCCAGAAAATTATATTATGAAGAGAATATTGGGGTTTTTTAATTAAACTAAAGTACAGGTTAAAGTCATTCTTTTCTTGTGATGAACATATACCAACAGTGATTAAAAAATAAACATTTATTTACAAAATATTGATGCATACATATTACACAAGTCAGTTATATCAAAGTGGTTTTTAAACAATATCTGTAGCAACCAAATATTTGCATTGGTTTACCATAGTGCAAATGGTAATGTTGCAAAGGCAGGTTAAAATGTGGGATTGCAATTTGAATGTTGGATTTCTCTGCTGCCTTCTGTTTCTCTATGTCTAGAAAACTATTTATTTTCATTTAAAAAATATCTATTTCTTGCGAATGTTGAATAGTGTACCTGAGGATAGGGCAAATTCATTATTAAGCCTAAATTCTTTCACTTATATAACTATCTTTCTATTTACTCAGCCTGCTTACGTAGCACCATTGCCATTGATTGCTAACATACTAATGAGAAAAAGGAATGGAAACACGCTAAATACACTATGCCATCCCTAATTTCAGGGTTTGTCCGTTTATGTGGAATTTCATCTGATACATTTCACAGGTCTGCACTATATATTCAAGTGTTTAAGGATGATTCTGGTGGTATTGTGTAATGGCATATATGTTACCAGTATATATGTTCCTGTAAATATGATATTAAGTGAAGCTGTGAAGAAAGGAACCTAAAAGCCTGCTCCTTCTCTCCTCAGGTGAGAAGGAGCTTGCATTTGATTACCAGTGTGTACTGAAACTTGCATGTAAATTTGCATCCAAGTGACTGAATATTGATTCCCTCATAATGTAAGAACTTTGTGGAGTAAATCCGGTGATTTTGATTGTAGCTTTTCTCTTTTGCTGGCTCACAAGCAGCCATCAGGTAATTACCTTGTCCTTTAGTTCACGTTCTGTAGCTGGTGCTGGTAGCGCACAGGAGGTCGGCAATGCCTTGTGTACGTAACTTCACAGTTTGAAAGACTGGTGGGGGGGTATAACTTTTTCTATTTTTTCTCTTTTTTTTCCTTTTTTTTTTTTTTTTTTGCCTTTTGGTAGCTTCCATGATTTGTGGAGCAGTGGATCCGATGAGGGTCTCATGAGCACCCGCAGCGATCTACAACCATGGCTGGTATCTTGCCGTAGATGATTTGTTCTTTGCCGTTGAAGTACAGCATATTGATGGGGGACATCTTGGTGGGTGTGCAGCAAGGGCCTGCCGAGCCTCGGGGGTTGGCTTGGTGCACGAGGTGGGTGTGCGGGTACTTTTGTAAAAACACAAATTCACACTCTCCGGAGCAATAATTGGCCTTGTATCTTTTAGGAGCGATAATCCAATCCCATCCGAAAGCTTCGAAATCCACCGTCAGCGGGTAGCGGCAGCAGCGGGATTCTGTCGAGTGCTCGTCGCAGTCGAGACCGAAATCTCTGCGGGACCGTTTTGGCGTGTCTGTAACTCTGACCTCTAAGAATGGGTTCTGGGAGGAGAGGAGAAGGAATTGGAATCATTTCTGAGGTAAGACCAGGTTCACTAAAAACATGCAAACGGTATTTCAGGTGTCGATGTATCAGATTAATACTCTGCAATGAAGTTGGCAAATAAAATTTTGCCTACAAGTCTGTTATAGTTATCTCTGCATTTCCCTGCTGTTTCTCTATGTAGAGCTTTAAGACCTGAGTATTTGTTCTTGAAATCACCATTGTCTCAGTGCTAGCATCCTTTAACTGCTATAAGAACATTTCAGAAATTTGGAGAATACTGAATTTTTACTTCTGGTGTGGATTTTGTTTGTTGGCTTCTTTGTTTTAAACTCCATAATAGGAGCTTTTGTGAGTCCTTCTGAAATTCCCTTCATTAAAATCATATTGAATGCAGGCTTTCTGGATATCAAGGAAAGTTTTTTGTCCAGACCAAGGAGGACAAAAGTTGCTCCTCTATTGCTGCCATGCCTGAATGAATCTATGACTGAATTGATTTGGAGGGGCAGCAAATATTTTGACTCTTGGAAGAGTCTCGTGGCCAGGAATGTACTTTCACCAGATCTCTGAGCCACATGCCTCCTACCAAAGATGTGTTTCCACAGTCACCACCTGAGACTAGAAGGAAATTGCAATCTTCACAATCTCAAGTTTGAAAAGGTTCCCAAAGTCGCTCCCTTCCACACACTGATTTTTGCCCCATGTATTGGTTTGGCACTGATGGATCCATCCATAGAGACCATGCCTCAGGAGTAGCAGCCCAGCTCACTTTGTTACACAGGTTTCCCTCTCCCCAGACAGCTGTGAGCTGTGGAGCTGCCGGAAGTGCCCTTTCCAAAGGTAAATTATATGGGTTTGGTGAGAAAAGCACCCCTATACTGGGAGGGGAGCTGCTGGAGAGGAGCTGGAAGGAAGAGAGAACAGATTTCCTCTCTCGTTATCAGCTGTGCCTCTAACCCTGCTCTGCCACTGAAATGTTTATTTATAGATGATGATAGCCATGAGTTATCTGTATGTATCATCATTTTAATGGATGGAGGTGGTGAGGACATTCCTGATCTTGATATCCAGTTGGCCTGTTCCAAATACAGGAGAGCCACGTTTATATTGGATGTACAATCAAGGTATCACAGAGTTTTTCTTTTAAGCACTTTTAAATTATACTATACTGCCGTGAAGTTAAATGTTTAATCAGTATTGTTGCACACAATGGTCTTTTCCAACCTAAATATTTCTATGGTTCTGTGACCAACAGATTAATCTACTACATAGAAGTAAAAGTAGAATAATATTCTTCATACTTTATTCAAAAGGAGGTATCACGTGGTTGTGATAAGTTCAGAAAATCATTTAAGTTGTAGATGATTAGTGATTTACAGGAACAAATAGTAAGGGAAATGCTGTAGTTTCACTTCAGATTTACTTCAGGGGTAGTAGGCACACTTCAGATGTTATTTGTTCATCTATTTTTATAAAAACAAACCAGATAGTTATTTTCTGGTGTTTCTTATCATCATGACTAAATTACTGTATCAAGCAGAGTTTCTCTATTCAGACATTTCTAATAGGAAGAATGATATACTCTACCAGTCACTGAAAGGTAAAGCTCTTAACATTATGCAGAAGATATTTCTCACCTTCCTAAAGAGACAATTTTTATTGTTGTTAATAGAAAATATATGCATAGAGAGTAAGTAGGAACTCCTTTGCCTTCTCAGCAATATTGGAGGCACCTTTCCTAACAATGAAAGAATCTAAAGACTATTCTTTAATTCTTTATGTGAAATAGCTGCTTATTAAGCAGTATTTGCTCTCAAAATTGAAAACAAAGTTACTTTGTTAGTATCATCATCAGTAATTGCCAAAATCTTTTCTAGTTAATGCTTCACAATATCTCTCTCAAATACTGCAATTTCTCTCAATTTTTTTAGGTAGGGAAATGGAGGCAGAGGAAAGGTATTGATTGTTGGCATGATCAGAGAGCAAAGAATGAAAGAATTGAATATCCAGAACTTTTATCTTCCATTCCCTAAACAATGCATCCATTTTATTCTTAAAACAGAGCTTAAATGCTTTTCAATCAAATGGGATTTTTCTAAATAGACTTACCAATCCATCTTCCCCGGGTCCTGGGAAAGTTACAGCAAGATTCCGTCCGTTCTCATCAAAAGCTTTTATTTCGATGCCTAAATTGGATTCAGGCTGTTTGAGCCAGTTTTGCAACACTGTCTTCACATCAATACTCTGCCAAATACCGGTGCCTGGGTTCATGTCAAGTTTCAAAGATCGAATTCCAGTATATCTTGTACCATCTTTCATGGGTTTAATAAGTCTCAGGATCTGCACAAACACCGTTGTAGGTTTTTGGACTTGCCTCAAGTATATCCACAATTGTGCCTTTACTACTTTGTTATATTGTATTTTAGAGCTAAACTTAAAGAAGCAACATTTTGGTTTTCCCTCCATTTGTACAAGAAAATCAGCTATAAATGAATGGAAAGAACAGATTACTGAACAGGAAACAAGAAAAAATGCGTATATAAACCTGACTATTTTTTTTCAGACTGCCTAGAAAATATTACAATATGTTATAAAGAGTACCAGTAACAAAGTGTATTTAGCTTAATTCATTTTCTATGGTTTACACTCTGTAGCTACTTTAGTGGATGTCAACAAAATTACTATTCTATCACCTACTACCAATTCACTTCTGCTAGTCACCTCCTGAGGACCTTCATAAAGCATGCAGAATAGCAACTTTGCATAAGCTGACTCAACACGTGTGTGGTGATCCAGCTATTTCTAATTTATTCCTAAGCCTCAGCCTGCTGCAGACCATACAGCCCTGGGCAAACTGCACAAGCACTTTGACTTCTTTTCTCAGTGGGAAGAAAATAATTGAGGGGATTAATGCAAGGATTGTTTTGTTTTCATTTGAATAATATTAGAGGAAAGTCACGTGCAGTGCTGCGTTCCTCCTTCCTGTAGCCTACGATGCAGCTGTCATACCTAGTCATGGCAATATCTTTCCATGCCAGGATAAAATGGGTAGTACTAATCCTAAATGGTGCAGAGCTTTAACGTTCATAAATCTCATCACTTAAGATACCTGTCTCTTTAGTGCATTTAAAATAGCTCAAGGGCTTTTTATAAGAAGTAGGAAATGAACTCAGAGCAATGAAATACAACGACTTTTCTTCAGTCACTGTAACTATGTAGCAGTTTGATTAAAAAGAGTTATCAAGCCTTGAACACAAAAGTCTGGAATAAAAGTGCAGGCAGACCTCAGCTTTGTGATAAGGCTGCAGTAAAATAATGCAATTAAGTGCCCATCTTAATAATTACTAAGTTGAAAAATGTCACTGAAAAATGTACTTTTTCATCTGTGGATTGATTTTTAGCTGGTGAGAGCAGCTGATATTATTCTAGTCTGCATATTATGACAATATCTGCAACTGCTAATATGTCTTATATGCCCTGTCAAATTTTTCCTTTTTGACATCATATTGATAAGTGTTATTTTAAAAAAACAGCTGCCATAGCCCATAGTCAAATACTTTAGCTCATGAAGAACATAAGATACTACAGTATTAGCTGTGCAAAAGATACTTGATAGGAGCCGTAGCAGATGTTTAGCACTCAGAAGATAACTCAGAATCTGCTCATTCAGTAAATGCCTTCATTCTTCCTTGGCACGGCTACGTGAGCTGATTGCTAGAGCACGGACATTTTTACATTTAATCTGTTACACACATATTTGCTTTAAATATATAGTTTTAACTCTGAGGTGGGTGGTGCTAGTTTATGGGATCAGCAAAGAGGCAAGAATTTAACTCTCTACTTGCACTTGCTGTAGCGTGTTGCAGTTAGGTAGGTGTAGTGCTCTAAGCTGCGTTTCTGTTGATTTATAATGCTTCTAAAAATACTGGCCAGTGAAACCTCCCTCACAAAAATATAGTTCTCTCATTATCTGCACTTGTACTTTGTATTTGCAAGAGGAAATGCCCCGAGTGCTGCAGATAACGAAGTTGACTAAACTGCAGATCTCCCTTTGCTTTCTAATGCAATGGGCAAATCCTAATTGCTACAGAGCACACACATTATAAGGAGCTGAAAACCGAACCGTAAAACAAAGGCTCGCCACACGGTCATCTGAACCTGGCTGAAATTCTTTAGAAATAACGCTCTCCTCCCTCCCTCCAGCAGACTTCAGCCAGCAGCCTGTTGGGAGAGCCTGAGGAGGAGTTGTGTGGCTCTCCAGCAGGGAGACAACTCTCTCGGAGGGGCAGTGGGAGGCGAAAGAAGCAGGGTTACTTACACTCTGTAGGCATTGTGATAATCGTTTCGGTGGTGGCATGATAGTCATCATCTTCCAAAGAGCCATCGCTACTGTCATCTCTCTGCACATCGTACTGATCAATCAGTTCCTGCAGTGGAGGAGCCTTGGGTAAAAGTTGTTTAATAACATCCCTGCTAATGTTAGGAGCTTGTTCCAGACGCAGTTTGCTGAGGATTTGAATTTTTATGGCTTCTATTCTGGAAGATTTTGTATTCTGTCTCCACGTACAAGCATTGCACAGTCCATCCTTTTCAGCGTTCTCTGTGGGCTGACTACTGTCATCAAGAGCAACCGGATCAACTGAAATCAGCATGAACAGGTAAATAGAAGCATAGAGCACTAGCTTTTGCATGATCTCACATTCAGTGCAGCACTTTTCCCTTCTTTTTTTTCCCCCTCCCCCTTTCCGTTTCAGCACTAAACAGATCCGTGAAAGCAAATGCAATCTGAGAGACAGCTTGCCACACTGGTGTACCTTATATATTCCAAGGGGGCTTTTTATACTCCAACTTTGATTAGGCTCATGTCGTCAAACCCGACGATTGGTTGCTGTCCCAACAATGAATCTGGCTGTCAGAGGGTAAAGCCCTGTCGATCACAAGTCACTAGACAGCGTTTAGTTACAGCCAAGGGTGAACTGATTTATCTGGGTACTTTGCAGAGGATATGCCTTCACATTCTGAAAGGATATATTTCCAAGTATTGTGGGCAGCAGTACTGAAAGACAGCACTGTCATTCTTAAATATTATACCAACCATGTACTTGTACTATGAATCAAGAGGAGCCTTGCTCTAAACTTGCTTTAGGCTTCTACCAGTCTTTCTGACTTGAAAGTTTGTTCTATTTAAAAGAAAATCCCAAGGGGCTACTTTTAGCAGGCAGGAAAATAATACTTTAGAATACTTGGATTGCAAAGAGTACTAATTTATGTTGTTCAACAACTAATACATATTCAGCATTTTTTATTTCACAAAACCTTACTGGGCTTTCCTAGACACTGACTAAAGCAGTATTGGATGTTTTGTGCATATCTGACACTATGCAAATGCCTGTCTTATTTGTTTCCCCTTTTGCATATATATCATATAAAGAAACAAATCCTTTACTGAATTAAGAGTCAGTAATGAAAAATGAGTCTGTCACCTCTTCATGCTGTCACCAGATTCCTGGGCAGTAAATTAAAAATCTTTAGTAACAAAGGTATTTTTAAGGAATATCTTTAGCTACTCACTCTAATATTACACAGGAATAGTTTAACTTGCTTTTTTCATTATTAGTGAAAGCATTTAAAGACTTAAAGTATTTAAATCTCTACTGTGTATCTATCCTCTTTTTCCATGTAAGCTTTTATTTCTCTTCAAAATGTTTCTGTATTATGACAACTTAAGTGATATCTGTGCTTTTTTCACTTTTACTCAAATACTTAGAAATTCTCTTATGTCCTGCTTATATGTTAAAAAATACAGTTTTAATATGCTTTCTGCATAAGAGAGATACATCTCTGTGTGATTGTGTAGGTTATGGCTTATAAAATCTTATATTTGATCTTAAAATCAAAAGTAGTTCACATTTGATGTGCTGTTAGCAGTAATTATGGGATTCACTTAGTGTAGGGCTTAAGAGGGTTACTGCTCAGCACCGGCTGCATGTCACAGGAAACAGAAACCCTGGAATTGGTATGTATTGTATATATTTGTATATTTGCAATCTGTGTATTACAGCAAAGGGAAATCCTGGAATTTCATGCAATATGCCAAAGTTTGCCTAAGTGAGGACTGAATTTTCAGTTTCTCATGGAGCTTCTTTTCTTTTCCCATTCTGAGTATACCTAAAAATATATTATACCAAGTGTTTTGCGTGTGTTTATGTAGGAAAAGCATTGGGAAAAGTAAAGATGTGGACAGAACTCTCAAATTTTTTTTCTGCCTGGTCATTCATATTCTTTTTGTATCACCTCTCTAGGGCATGTAGATTCACTGTATACCACAGAACTGAGCCTAATGCTCAGCTCATAACCAGTGACATAAATCACAAGTATTCAATAGAAACTGATGTGATGTAAAGTTGATGCAAGTGATAGATGTATCATGCTCACACATTCCAGGCATACAGCTTTAGGGTCAGACCCTGATATTCTTATTTTAGCCAAAACCCATGTTTAAAGCAATCAGTTTGTTGCCTTAGCTCCTGAGCATTTGATTTTTACACAGACTGATGCAGCTACTCTCAACATGTGGTAACACAGAGGGGCCGTGGTTCACTGGAACAAGAAGTCAGGATTTTGCAGTGCAGACTCCCTGCCGTGCCTACAACATCTTTCAAACAGGCTCTTAGTGCATTTCAAGTGCTAGAAATGTGTTTTTATGGAAGGTGCATAGGATGATTTACAGTAAGAATCTTTCTGAAAAGCACTGACCTGTTAGTGAATTTGGGGGGATTTAAGTTGGGGGTTGTTTACTATTTCTACAGTTAATAAAATTCTTTTTAATCATTTCTTTATTTTAAACTAAATGTAACCATGTGGCTATAGAAGGGAATCTACCCCACGTGGAAACATCGACAGGTAACAGGTTTCACACCAGAAACAGTTTAAGATAATGGTCCATCAATAATGATGGAAATAATGATGCAGTCATTGATATGAAAGTAATTAAATTTTCTGGCAGACCATGGCTCAAAGCCACTCGTGAGGGAGAGGGACAAGAGAGGTGCTCAGCAAAGCAGTGCCTCAGCACCTTGGTCCTCTTGGGCTGTGCTCTGCAGCCACACTGGGACCTCACCTGCTCCTTCTCCTGCGAGCCCTCCCACTCTGGCTGGCCAGCATGGACATGCAGAGCTTCAAGGTTCTTTTCCCTGTCTTCTGCAGAGAGTCCATTAATCGGCAAGAGTCCCTTTGCTCCCTTCTGGGCAGCATTTACTTCTGGCTGCAGGACCAAGGCCCTCTCCTGTAAGCCTGAAACCCCCGGGAGCTCTGAGCAAGGGCTCAGCTTGCTCTCGGGTGGTGGCCAACAGACCCTGCTGAGCGCCGCTGTTTCGGAGGCAGCAAGAGCAGCTGGAGTGGTGGCACAGGCACTGCGGGTGACAAAAGCACCCCAGAATTCACCAGCAGCTGCGTAACAGAGAGTGGTATTTTTCCATTTCCCTCATAAAATGCATTTCATATGTATTCTGAATAACTCTAGGCTGTTAGTAAATGCTTTTCATCTTTTCTGGTTGCTGGCTTATTCTTTTTTCTCTGAAATTGCAAGAATTTAGGAAAAAGCACAAGGAGTTTCACTTGATCGGGAGCTATTTGAAGGATCTAATTTATTTGATAATAATAATAATAGAATAAGTGAATTTTTTTTCTGTCTGACTGGCATTGTAGTGTTTTTGGAAAAACTGTGGTGACTACTCGTGATGAAAAGCGATGGCTACAGAAATAGGTGATAGAAGAAAAAAAAAAGTGATGAAGAGGCCATGTAAAAGTTGTTCAAAAATTTATTAGGCAAAAAAATATTTTAAAAAACCCCAACAACAACACCCTAACACATTATTGCTAGCAAAACTAAAGAAGAGTTAAAAATGAAATGCACATCTTACTGAACTTTATGGCATTTTAATATGATCTTTGGGATTTGTGTCATTCTACCCGTTGTGCCTGCCAATAGTGAATAGTATTCCCAATCCTGACTATGTGAAGATCATGGCTCAGGCCCCCAAAATCAAGCACTGCAAGAATGTTCCTTTGTAAAGGAAAAAGGCATACATCTGTCTACCTGGCAACTTCTCCTCTACTTTCCCCCTTCCACCATCAGCTTTTGGAAAACCTTAAAAAAAAGTTATAGAAAAAATGGGAAAAGAAACCAAACCCACCCCTACAAATTTGATAAAGATGTTTCAAAGACATGCTGTAACTTCAAGTTCTGTGGAAAAACAGTGACTTGTGCAGAGGAAAAGGAGATTACTAATGCCCTCCCTGAGGAGCAGGCGAGCAGAGCCCAAGCATTACCCATCCTTTTTGGCAGGCTCTCGTTAGCCAGAGAGCTCGTGCTCCCCCGGCAGCGCTCAGCACGCCGCTGGCCCTGGAGCATCCCCAGCCTGTCACCCCTGCCCGGCCAGCAGCACGCAGGGACGGCAGGCTCAGAGCTCAGCTTCTTTTGGGGGAGGACCAAACGGACGTGGAAGGCAACCAGGACATTTCTGAGAAAAGGGAGAGTTACAGGAGTATGAAGGAGATGCTTTCCTGGCAGGGGAGGAAAGGGACATGGGTTATAACCCTGCCAGCAACTGGACGATTTCATGCTGCTGTAGGCTACATTTTCAAATACTTCCTTAGAGCCTGCTGGACCAGAAATTCACTCTTCTTTATTCTGTTGTTGAAGTTAAATGAAATAGTTCTCATAATTGATTCACCTCAGAAGTTAGAACTGGAAGAAAAAAAACAGGTGTCGCAAAATGCACTGTAAATCTGTGATTGCTGTTTACACTGATGTCAAGCCCTACCTTTGGACCAGTTGGCTTCTCTCCCTGGTTTGCCTATAAGGAAGAGATAACATTCCTCCTGAGCTGCTGAGGAAGGTACTAATTGAGTAAGCTGTTCTGTCACTTTTCTCAGCACAAAGCCTAAATTCAAGACCAGCAAAATGAAATGGCTAGAAAACTCCATTTAAAATCTTTTCTGGACTAGACTCATCTCTCTCTTTGCTGCTATGAGCTGGAAACAATGTTTGTGCAGTTATTTTGTTTGGAACAGTTAAATTTGAATAGAAAAATTCAGGCACAGCATAAAATATATTGGTGATAATGTGTTTCAAGTGCTTAACTATGAGTACAGCTCACCAGGTGCTTTCTCTTAGTCACCTGAATCACAAGATAAATGCATCACTTTGAACCACATAGCAGGCATAAGACCATGTCTATAAAACTCCTAGAAAGAACTCCTGCAATAACAAAATGCCTATGGAAGCATCATCCCAATTACATTATGTAAATGCATCTACTGTAAGGCAAGCACAGCCACTTTTAAACTTGTTACTGTGAACTGAAATATGAAAGCTGTAACTTGTGTGAATTCTTGCTCTGGAACAAATGGCCTGAAAGAGTTTGTCTTTTGCTATACCTTTTTTTTTCCCTGAAAAAGTAATCATATATAATCTTCTAAACATTCTGCTGTATCAGCTACTGAAGTCAACTTCATAGATGTTGATGGTATGAATATTTCATTCCCTCACCTTACCAAGAAAGAAATCCACCTTGGTTTTACCAGTTCTAGATTCTAGATATCCTATTTCACACAGGAGAAGAGCAGATGTGGCTCAGGGTATGGATGCCTTGGTACACTGGCATCTGGATCCTGCAACTCCTTCTCAGCCCCTGCTGGCAGCTGGCTTTCCCATGAGGACCAGGACATTCAGCAATTTGGGACTTTGAGTGGTCTCCCCCGCCAGGTACGTGGGTCTGTGGTTTGAGTACCAGGACAAAATGTCACTCTGTCTGGCTGATGATTTCCTCCACTCAGGGTATGTGTGTGTTGTACCACTGAGTCCTGCCTGCTGAGTGTCTCACAAGCCATGATAAGCAGTTGTGCATGGATAAAATGGGGGAAACAGGTCAAACTGGTGGCAGAGGGCTGCTGTGGCCATTTCAGCCCACGATGCACGTCTCAGCTTGCCCAAGAGAGGCTGCTGAATGTAGGCTTTGGGGAAGTTGTACTGGGTTACCTTCAGCTCCTGCCCATCTCCCTCCTGCCTGCAGCTTTTGTGTTGCTGTGCACAATTGTGCCTGAGGAATTAGGCCAAAAATGCCCTCTTGCTTTTTCCTCTCCTGCATGTTCCAGTACACATTGCTTCAGAACCAACCTGAAATAACAGTTGAAATGAAACCTAGAAACATAGGGAAAAGATAAAGTTCATTAAAAACTTTTAAGCAAGAATGCAGTTATAGTGAAAGCTTCCAGTGTTTCTGAGGTCTTTTATATTCAGGATTTTATTCTGCAGCCTTTACTATGGTGTCTGTATATCTTATCATTTATCATGTAAAAGCGCTCTGTTGAAAATCTACTTAATTCTAAGGGTTCTGCCCTTCTGAAAGGATGCTGTCTTTTCTTTCTTTTCTTTACAGTTGTAGGTTTTGTGCTTTTTTCCAAAGTTCCTGGCATTCCTGCTGACTTTCATCTTCAATGTCTTTTAAAATAGCTGCGTCAGCTGCTGCATCACTGATGGGAAACCTTGGATTCCTCTCAAGAGTTGTTACTGTGCTTGGGGAGGTTTCACTTGTGCGTTTTCACAATCAAAGTGCTTGAAATACCCAAATATTTTGTCCCAGCATCACTAGCTACAAGAAGGCTTGTATTTTCTCCGAAGCACAGCTCTTGGAAGGGGATTTTCACCCCAGGAGGTCAGTGATTTTGTGTGAGTGGCCTGTCCTCTGCTGGGTTCTTCTGGAACAGCATCTGCTGGGAACCGAGGGCCGCTGCTCTCAAGTCTCTTTCCTTTTCCTGTTTC
>WBMY01003423.1:127010-184334 GCA_013397315.1 Donacobius atricapilla
ATTCAATATATAAGGGGTTAAAACTCTCTGGTGTTTCCATCTTGGCTCTGATCACCCCACAGTCCCCTGGCTCATCTCTGTAGAGTTCAAGTGTGCTCCAGCACAGCCAGTGTGTCTTGGAGCCAGCAGCTCAGGGCTCTCGCTTGCATCCCATTCCTCTGACCCTGGCAGGTCATCCCACAACTTGTCATGGCCAATCCTGATGTTATCCCCTCTCCCTTCAAGTCTACTTTAAAGCTCTGTCAATCAGCCCTTAAGGCTCATAAGCAAAGACCTTTGAGGAAGGTGAATTCCATAAATAAGGTGAAATTATGGCGAAATTAAGCTTCGTTTCTTTCTGCCATGCACTGGCCTGTGGTCAGCTTTAGACAGGCTAAGTTGAGGAGGATGCCACTAGGATTGAATGAAAAGTGGTGGTAACATTCTCCAAGAAATCAAACAACATTCAGATCCAGTCATCCAAGAAGACCTTTGAATATGGCATATTCATCAGCAAAGGTCAAATTTACAACTTAGAGCTAGGCTACCCAATTCAACCCTGGCATTAAAAATGCTAGTAATGTAAATTTTTAATAACCCTATAGAAAAAGGTTAATCAGCTATTTCCTTATGATGAAATATTTTTATTTGATCATAACATATTACAAACGTATAACCCTAACAAAGTCATTTAATATCATAAATGTATTATGGGAAAAAGCAGGCACAAAAGGCTGTGGTTTCTGAGGAAGCTGCCTCTTTTAAAATAAGACCCCAAAGAATCAGGTATTTATGAAAACCCCTGTACAAAATAATGCAGAGACAGGAAATCACATAAGCTGCTTTAGGGTTTTAGAAGACAAAGAGCAGATCAGAGACTGTGTAAAATTTCTCGATGTATTTGATTCTCATTTGGAGGAAAAGAACATAAATGCTAAGTTTTTTAATAAGTTAGGTACATTTGAAGGATTTTCTCAAAACTAGTACAGCTGTTTAAAGGTGTTGGGGCATCCAAGAAGAAACTCAGAATTTATTCTGCCTCCTTTATTTATATCTTCTTTGTTGTTCACTCCCTGCTGATGCAGTAAAGATGTTCCCTATTTATGAGCTCCATTATGAGGCATCACATAAGAGTATCAACCGAAGGAAAGCTGCCTATAATGGCTAAAGCTTTAGCTTTACTGCCCTTTTCTCTTGAGTTGCCTCTGGCTGCTCTAGCAGACACTTCAATTCCTAACAATTGTAAAGGCTCATGCTATAAAAATTTACAAGTTTGCATTTGGTTTTTGTTTTTTATCCTTGGGATTTCAAGTTTTTGTCTCCCATCAGCCTGCTAGTTGGCAGCATTAGCCAACTGGTCGATAGGAAACCAAGATAACCCACAAGGGAATTGACTGGGTTGGTTTTTTTTTTTTTACCTTCAGGAACAGACTTTCAAACTCCTTCTACCATTCTGCAGTATATAACTACGTAAGGATTAACTCTTCATAGCAAAGAGCCCGACTATCACTGTATCCATGGCTATATGCCTGCACTCATGGCAATCACCATGAGTAAAGATTTTATATTCTCTGTTGACTATGTCAATGACTGAAAGAATACATAAAATTGGAATTCACATAGGAAATCGGAAATTGTTACAGTGGCTGTTGCTTCAAAGTTTAGTTTTAAGATATCCTAGCATAATGAAGGCAGAGAATGGCTTTTAGTGAGTAGATCTGGGGGAGTTAATGGAGAAAAATATTCAATGGATACCCAGATTAATAGATACAGAGTTATTTGTTTGCTACTGTCTTTGTGATAACTACACAAAGCTTTTTTTATGTCAAGTGAACTTTGTGCCAGGGTTTTTCCAGTACATAAATCTGAGGAACTTCACAACTGCTTCTGAAGTTTTGAGAAGAAAAAAGACTTGCTGCATATAAAGCTGAGGTTATGATCAAATAAAAATATAATAATTTGACCAAACCTAAGGCTTTCCAGAGCATACTAATAAAAGAGATTGATGGTACAATTAGGAATGCAATGCAAAATGGAAATAAAATTGACTGCATCAAATTACTTTATTATACTTCCTACAATTTACTGAAGTAGCTCAACGTTAAGAAATTGAAGCATCTTGACATTTTGTCCAAAACCTCTAGAACAAAAGAAAATTAATGAATAACTATTGAATTGTGCAGTTGCCTGCTTTGCTAATTCTAAATTTTAATTGATGTATCTAATGATTTCTATGAGTAACTCTGAGAAAGCAGTGTGGTAAATTTTAACATCCCAGTAATTACTTGGTAGAGAGAAATCGTTTCACTAGATCCTGAATTGTGGTAAAAGTTACTATGCTGGTATATCTGTAGTTATAGGGTTTGTGCACATATATTCCATATAGATATGTTTAATTAGACATTCAAGTAAAAGAGCAGTTTCTATTCACGATCTTTCTCATTGAACTGGCTGGTTTGAGATATGAGGTTTCCTTTCTTCACATCAGTCCATCAGGAATTAGCTGGGGGACCATAATGGCACAAAAAACTTTCCACTATTGTGCTACCTGACAAATTCTGTATGTTTCTTACAAGAAATAAGGTTATTATCAAAATAATGTGAAGGAATTACTTATTTCAGTATAGATTCGGAATGGTATACAATGTGTATTTACAATTCACATAGGAAGAGTCCTGTACATAGAAATTATGCTAATTTAGTGATAGGAACATCTTCCACTTTGGGCTCACATTTAGAGTCATCTGATATTGATATAAACTAATGATTTTTAATAATAACTCAGATTAACAGGTTTGGGTTTGTTTTTTTTTAATTCCAACATTGCTGTATAGGGCTAAATTTCCTGTCCTTTCAGCCATTTAGAACTAATAAAGAGTAACAAGAAGAGGAATGCTGGTAGGCACTTTTTTAGTCTCTTCTGTGAGTAATTTTGAAACAAGCATATTACAAGGGGAAGGATGTTAGTTTTGCATTATGATGTGCTGTGTTTTCATTCTTTGAATGCCCTCAAGCTGTGTTAGCCCAGAGTGAAACAGAACAGTGCAGCAAGTACAGACTCGGAGGATAATACCAGCAAATACCATTGCATAGCACAAAATTTAATTTTTATTTTTGAGATAATCTAATTGAAAAGTGTTTTTCAGTGTAATGGTGTCATTTGTGGTTTTCAGACAGTAAGAAAGTCAAGTCTGTCAGTAATTTCTCCATACAGCAACGTGTGAGGTGTGTTCTTTTTAGTTAGCTTATAAAGGATTAGAGTCCCAGAATGCTCTGAGTGTTTGCAGCATTTGGAAAGGGTTTTGCCTCCTGAAAACAACCATCCTCCTAGGCTGGAGCATTGGAGCCAGTCACTGGGGTTGAGCTGCTCTTTGGGAACTGGCATTAATATGCAGTTCCTACAACACACCCGTCATGCTTTATGCACCTCTCCCCTCTCAAATGAGCATTTGCCATCTGCAGAGTATAAATCACAGAAAACCTTTCCCATATCCTTCTTCCTTGGGAAAATAACAGGCACTGGGACCAGAGCATGCCTGGCTGGATGCGTGTGCGGGAAGGAAGGGCAATCGGGGACCCCACACCCTTACCAGAAACACACCAAAGGATCACCTCACACGAGAAGGATCGTGGTGGCCTGGCCAAACCTTTTCTCTTTCTGTACAGAATAAGAAAAATCAGCCAATGGTACAGGGGCGTTTTCTCACAGCACAGTCCCCAGGGAGTTTCTCTTTCAGTATAAAAGCAGGCAGCACAAGAACACACAACACAAGTATTCCCAATCCTGGGAATTCGTGGAGGTTAAGGGGAGACCAACATGCCCTCTGCAGCTGCCTGGTTTGTGAAGTAACTGCTGTGGAGCATAGGAATGGTGGCTCCTCCCAGCTGCAGGTTGTGGTGATGCTAATCAAATATTTTTCCATCTTCCAGCAGTGAATTGAGCTTGGAGTGTATTATTTGGGCTTTAATTTGGGGGGAAGTCAGATTTCCTCTGAAGACAAGTACATTTTCTAGCTTTGCCTTGAGAGATACTTTCCTTACATTTTTTATTCCAGAGAAGTGTCAAGAAGGGAACCAAAGGCAAGGGAAGAAATGAGGACCTGAACCAGCTTTCCCAAATACACTGGCTCTGGCTCAGCTCAGCTGGTGATCAAGGTTGGTCTGAGACATGGCTGAAGAACTGAAAGAATTTTATCTTATCTGCACTGGTTCATTTGCCCCCCACAGCACAAGGGAAACATCCATCACAATTTGCATCTACTCCATTCACAAATTTCTGTGGTAGTTGCAGTAGCCATTATAAAATAAAGTGGATTTGGTTGGGTGTTTTCCTGGAAAATCTCTTTTGGCACTTTACAAATGATAGAGTAAAACCAGATGTTTAAATAGAGGACCACAATAAAACACAGATCTTCTTAATGAGTTGTAATCAACCAAAAAGCTAATGGGGTTGGGGCAGTTCTTGTGAGGGTCTGAGGAGTCTCACTCCTCCAGAGCAGAGTTTGCATCTCTATGATAAAATCCTTGGGAGTCAGGAATTCAGGTTGCTTTCATTCCCATTCAAACAAGCCTAGTAAGATTTCTCTGCTTCTGTAACAATGTAATGTAAATATCTTTTCAGTATCTCAATGCTGACTCAGGGTTGTATTCTAGGATCTAATTCAGCCATTTAGGGCTCTAAATATAAACATTCAATTGGTTTATATTTCTGTGCTTACTGATTGCTAATTCCTTAAAATTTGTGGGCTTCTTTTTCATTAGTTTCAAGAGGCTTTATCCAGAGGTGTGAAGGGGAACATGGCTACAGGGAATGCAGATTTTGTTACTTGAGCTGCTGTTCCCTCTTTTATCTTTCCATTCTTTCTCCTGGTTTTCACCAGTGTCTTCTGTTTTTCAGGGAAACTGTCTTTAAGCTGCATGTTTTATGAAATACGTGCTTTTCTGTTTTCTGCTGTTTAATTAATACCTCACCAATCTTGGCTGAGGCTGTGAAATCAGAGATAACCTGTGCCTATTTGAATATAACCATGTCCTTTGTTATATTACCAAAATCATGGGTGCTAGGGAACTGCATAATCCTCAAGAAATCTCAGCAAGCCTGCCAAGTAATCTGCCACCTCACACCTTGAGCTCTGCTAAGGACTGGCTCTAGTGTCAAAGCATGAGATCAAAAATCCTTTCCAAACTTTGAGGCGCACACTGCAGTAAATCTGGGTGCTCTAAATGGATTATAATGGTGGCATCCCCTGTGAGCTCATTTTGTATTAGGTATTGTCTTGTTAATCCCTATAGATTGCCTTTTATTTCTATTCCATTATATGGTCTATATTTTTTTTAATTTTTATTTTTATGAGAAATCAATGATTTCTTATCTCCCTTCTCTGTTCCATTCATAACTTTAGTTAATTTATCTTGTTCTTTTTTTTTCTATAGTAAATAGCTCTGTTTTTTTGGTATTGGTGCTTCTGCTCAGTTATCATTTTTATCTCCCTTCTCTAGGATTATGCTGCAAGTAGTTTCTTTCTCTGAAGATGGAGTAATCAACAATATTCTGCAAATGTCTACAGGATTTCTGGCAAGGTAACATATTGATTATACAGATGTAGATAAACTGGAGTTGTCCTATATTTACTCATTCTACACACCAGTATTTGGAAGTTAAAAAAAAAAGGCACCTGCATGTTGAAGAGAAGATTTTAATTAAGCTATCCAGAGTGGCATTCTCTTTAAATAATAACAGTTTTTTAAAAGAATAATCAACAGAAAACCCTGTAAGCTTTGCAGGTAATTCAGTTGTTCCTCTGCCTGACTGAGTACTCCCAGTGAACAGTTTGCCCCACAGGTTTGTCTGACTGGAAGGCAGAATGAAAGCATTTTTCCCAAAGTGCTTCCCATTTAGCTATGGCCAAGCCTCATGAGAACTGTGGCTCTTAAAAAGCAGTGCTAAATTATTCCGCTTTGGGTGGTTCTGGCTACTTCTATAACACTGAAATGTCTTGAATCTAAAATGAAATTTGCATAGGTTAGATTTATGCAAACAATGTATTATTACTTTTTTTTTAATCGTGTAATAGTTTTAAATACTGCACTTGAGTTTACTGGAGTGATAATTAGAATACTAAATACTCCTATCAGTGACATCCCTTCAATGAAATCTAACAGTGGATAAGAACCCAAAATTTTTCAAAGACAAGACTTGATTTCCTCTAGAAGATCTGAAATGTACTTTTCCTCATGGGGTAAAAGTAAAATGTGACATTATTTTTACTACTACCCAGTGGTGTATCATGCAACCAGAGTATACACCACCACCTGTGATTTTGCCTGCTGCATGCTCAGTGTTCAGGAAATAAGCTAGAATAAATTTATTTTCCATCTGCTGTATGCTTGAGTGGAGGAGCAGCATGACTATATTTAAAGAAAATTCATGAGGAAAAAGAAGTGCTTCAGAGCTTAAATAAACAGACTTTGTTCACTTGACTGATGCTCAGTGATGACTTTTGGAATTGGCTGAGAACCTTCCAAAATGGCTTTTCATGGCTGTAGGACTGAGCTTGGAGGGGTTTGATTTTGGAGAGGAGGGTGGGGTATGGGTAGTATTGCAGTGCAATGGTACCATCATCAACGTGCCTATGTAAACATTTTTAACACCATCAAATTCACTGCAGGGGGGAGCACAAAACCATGCTTGTAGTTTTCTGCTTGGGAGAACTGAGAAGCTGTATCAGTGCCCAAAAGGATGCAGACAGCTTTTCCCTAAATTCTTTATTCATGCTTATAAAACAGACAGAGTCCAAGACAGAGATATTATAACATGAGATGGCTTTCTTCTTTCTAAGTGTGAAATAACAATGAATTTGAAGCGTGGTAAAGGTAAAGAAACTCACAGTGCTGGTTGAGGAGAGCAAATCTTGTGTGCAATTCTGTTCTTTAAGAAGCACATACGCAAAGCCATGAGTAAATACTAATAAAACCTGGCAAAATATCACTGAAGACAAAATATTCCGAAGGCGATGTTATCAAAATCCTTTGAAACTGAATTAAAAGATCATATGGACTTGCAAAAGCTGTGTGGATCAGGGCCCAAGACAAAGTCAATTCTTGACTTTAGTTTCCAGTGTCCTTTGCTCTTGTGCATCAAGCAGGAGCTTCTTCCAAAAATAATTTCCTGAATGCAAATGACCTGTTATAGCACTTATTACTTGGGGTATAATGTTCGAAGCAGGAGTGGCCCTTAAATTAGTTGAGGAACACATATGAAACTTGCAACTTCTAATAATAGTGAGGCAAGTCTTCCATATGTTGTTATAAATTTCAGTCCAAGATGATTAACGTGCTCACAGGCTTCTCTTGTAAGATGATAGAAGAGATATTTTTGCTGCCTCTCCTGAGAGGGCTAGTGTTTCAAATTATTTCCAAACAAGCTGCTTCCAAGTGAGAGATGGTTCTCATTTTTTTTGTCACCTTAATAAAAAGGTGATGAACACTCTCTTCTTAACTGTGCCCTTATATGAACATCAAACAAATATTATGACAGTATGATGTGAAAACAGTGCGTATGTGCTATCCATGAAATAATGTTATATTCATAAATGCAAGTCATTAATTTATTGTGCCTCTCATGTTTGAAATAGAGTGCTTGTATTGTAAGCCTGCAGGGAATCTCAGAAGTGAACTCAACAGCTACATCTTCATTCAAAGTTATTTGTAATTATAGCAGGTCTCTATCTAGTATATTTTATATCAATTCTGTACAAAGACTTCAGAAGAAAAAATCTTATTATCTCCTTTATTAATTAAAATCAGGACAACAGTGAATTGCGTAGCAAGTTGTTTATGGCCATAAAAAAGATGGAGTGGCCTAGGATTTTGTTGCTGTTGTTTTTGTTGTTGTTGTATAGAAAAAGGTGACTGATGAAGCTCAATGGATCATATTTGGTCGTTTATTTATTTATTTACTGGTACTATGTGGTGCTGTTCCTAGATGAGATACATAAAAACTCTAAATATTCTTGTTTGGCTGAAACTATTCCTCCTGATTCATCCTCTCTGATTCAGAAGAACTGAGGCTTGAAATGCCTGTCTGTGGATACTGTTGACGCTGGCTGAAAAGAATTTGTCAGACTGTGTGTGTTTGTGATCTCTTAGCTGTGCCACTGAACAACTCCTTTAGTTCACTAAATGCAGGCTTGTTTTGAAGCTATGTGACACAAGTTTTGCTGTGGAAACTGCATCCAGTTGTTGGCCTCTCATCACAGAGCCTGTATTTGAGTAAAGTTTTCCAGCTAGTAAGAGGTCATGCCACGTACAAGCTGGATCTTGAACTCTGAACTGCGTGAGATGAACAATCTTGAATTCAGACATCTAAAAGGCTTCTGACCTGAGGGAAAGGGGAAGAAGGGACAGCCAGAAAGAGAGTGAGAAGTTATTCAAGGTAGTATTAAGCTATAGGGTTGCTGGCAGATCACCTGGGATCAAGTGGCCTTCCTGGGATTTTTGTAGTCCATTTGTTTCTCAGAGATTATATTTCCTATATGAACTACTTTATTAAAACATAACTGTACAACCATACTGAAAATCCCTCCAATTTCATTGGCATTTTCTAGTTTTGTGAGCTACTGGATCAGAGATTATTAGGTACAAAACTCTGTGTGTGTGTATGTCTGTGCATACCTGTCCTCAGTAAAACTCAGGGCCACATCCCAAACTGATGCGATACAGGATGTCTGCACCCTAAACCAGCCAGAGGCTGATGCAGAGGGGGTTAATTCTCAAATAATACTCATGACATATTTCTCATGTACACTTCTGCTTGGATAACAAAACCAGGCATGAGTTCATACTGCTTGAGCTATGTTCTTTTGTAAGCCAGACCTGGCTGAAAAATGGACAGAGATTGGAGCTCCCACCATTAAACTTCCAAGGATAAATTTTGTACCCTTGGCGGTTTTTGGCAGGCATCTATAAACAAGATTTTGCCTTAGGTGCAAGTTTTCTTCCAGCCTAAACCCTATTTATCTTTGCCTAGCCCAATGCTTAGGCATCACTTCTCAGGAAGTGGCAGTGTACTTCTGGATGTTTGTTTTTGCTGTAGGTCTGACCTGCCTGAGCTCCAGCCCTGGCTTACCTCAGTAGCCTCTGCCAGCCCCAAACCTATAGGTGTACCCACCACCTGTCAAAGATGAACATTGGATCTTAATTAACACTAAAACTGAGGTATCAATCCTGGTTTTATCATCCCAAAGCTTATTCCACAAACCTTTTACTATTCAAATCATTCCTTCTCCATTTTTAGATCTTTTTAGCAGTGGATGATCTTAAGCTTCAACAGCTTGTTTAGAAAGATGCATATTAACAGATCAAATACTTTGAGTCTTTTTATGACTAAAAACTTTTTTACATGCGCTCAAGATTAGATTTTCTTCAAAGCCCTGCCTTAATGAAGTAAATGTATAGCAATCTTATGTCATTTAACTCCATATTCCAACTGAAATGTTCTTTCCAGTGCTATATTTAAAGTAGAAATGGATATCATAAAATTAATGAGAAATTGGGAAAAACAAGACCTGAAGCAGAACTCTAGTCCAAAAGGGCTCCTGAAACGTGAGCTCATGCTCTGTTGAATGTCTGAGCATAGAGTAACTGTTACACAGACCATCCCTAACTAACATTATTTCAGCAGTTGTTCTACTTGTTTATGACAGTTGTGTCCCCCCAAATAAATGATTTTTTCCCTTTAAAAAGTTTTTTTTCTCTTGAAATCAAATTGCAGACTTATGTATATAGGCATCCACCTATAGCATGAGTGAAATTTATTTTCTTCTTTGCCATTACATGGTTATACGTAATATTTCTAGTTATGACCTCCAGAAACTATTATTGCATCTTTCTATTTGATCTGTCTAATGTCATAAATTTCCCTGTGTACAAGAGTTCTGATTTGAAGATGATGCAGCTGAAAAACCTTGTGCTAGAGTGGAAAGGACACTTAATATTGGATAGTATCTCCAGATAAGATAAGTAGATCATTTGGGTATTGAATAATGTCTGGAAATACCAAATATTTATTATGTGAGGTAATCATGATGACACTGTTGGTAAATTAGACTCTTCTGAAAATTAATTTCAAATTTATCTTCTCATTTCAGTGACAGTTGAAGTAATTTTGTGACTTTATAAAGGAATTTATTTGCCATTTGTGCTGCAAAAGGTGATGTTGGTGTATGAGAAAAAGTACAGAGGGCTTGATCTCAGCCAGCAAGGCAATTTAGGGAAATGGAAGTTTTCAGCAGCAGCAATAGCTCAGATTCAGTCACCCATAAATCTCCCTGAGGGATGCGATTCCGCAGCATCTGTATCCTTCAGTCCTCAGTCTTTGCTTTAATGTATCCTCTGAGGGAGTCGCTACCCCATCTCCTCTCTGAGGCATCTTCCGGCTCATTTCTTCCGGCTCATTTGAAAATCCATTTGCCCTGTGCTCAAAGGGAGCCGGTTTCCTTGCCCACCTCCTTAGCACGCTGCCCAGTTCTGCACGGCAGGGGCAGGCTGTGGGGCTCTCTCCACAGGCTGTGATATTGCTGAAGGTCAGGGGGGATGCATGCCTGCCCTCCAGGAACATCGAGAGAAGTGGGCCAGGCTCTTAAAGCAGCAAAAGCCATCATGCTGCTCACATGGCAGCAGGAGTTCGCCCTTCCACGTGTTTGTTCTGCTTAATCTTTCAAGGTGGAGAAACCGATCTGATAGAAAAAGGTGGTTTGGAGACTTACTGTAGGTACTAGCAAAGCTCTGCATTTTACGCCCATTCATCATCTTCAGCCTTGTCTCTAAAAACACACAAAGAACTGGTTCTTAGGGGCAGGATGCCATACTCTGAACAAAGCTGGCATAAAATATTGTGGTGGGTTAAACTCGGTTAACAGCCACACGCCCACCTGGCTGCTTGTGTCCTCCCCTCTCCTGCTGCATCTGAGGAAAGGAGCAGGAAGGAAAGACTTATGGGTGGACATAAACATAGGCAGGTGCAGCCAAAGTGAGGTGTGAAAGCAAAGCGGAGGAGGAGGAAAAGGGAGGAGCTGTTACTCATAATAATGTTTGATCTCAATGTGAAAATTTGAAGGCATACAACATCCCTCTGAAACACATGACTTCCCTACATTAAGTACATTAATGTCCACAGATGTCATGAAATCAGGAGGAGCGGGATTTTAGTGTGTCACTGTTCTGCTGATCCACAAGCCTGCCTGCAGTGATGTGTGTCTTTATCTCTGCTGGGAGGCATTTTCCTGTTTAATAATTAATTTTAGTATCTTTTTGGAGAGGGAACGCCGACAGCGATTTTTATTTTGGAGAAGGAAACGTTATGGCAAGATTGGGTCTTAAGTTCCTCTTATTTCTCTGTATTGTTTCCTTTTGTATGGCAATTTTTGAATTTTTGTACAGCTACCCCAAAGTTGCTGCCCTCGGGGCTCTTTGTTTTAGGCATTCCAGCGACCATATTTCAATGCGATTCTTGCTTTTTTCCAGTTAATCTCTGACTGTCACAAAGCCATAATTTTCAGTATAGAAAGGAGGTGGCTTTGTTAGCAGTTCCATGTCGCAGGGAAGACTGATCTTGTGTTATACTGCGGTGCATATCCTAAAGTTTGAGTTTATTCTAGGAGACATCTAAATGCAAAACATTTACCGACTTTTTCTCTGTCCAGCTTCTCGGCTGACTGTAATTCTGGTGGGTGGCTTTTCAGTCACAAATCTCTTTTGATCCTCTTTGCAATATTCTAATGCCTCATGTTTGGTTAATCCTCTTGCTGTGCTGCTGCCTGGGTTTTCCAGGGCTGCAGTTTGCATATCTGCCTAGGCTTCATGCCTTAGTGCTGTTAGGTACTGATAAAAAGTAAAAGAGGACTTGCATATAAATTAGGAATACTTCTGTGCCTGGTATACTGCCTATTTGAAAAAAAAGTGAATAAGATTTGGTATTTATGATATCTGTTTATGTTTTCCAGCCCTGCACGCGGGGTGAGGATGGTCTCTGCTTACCAGGAGGTCAGTGCCTGAGTGCAAACTACGCCAGGGCTGCGGCTGGGCCTGGGCGGCAGGAGCCACCTGTGTCCGTGCTGCATCTCATAGCCAGTGTCTGCTCAGCTCCCTGCTGACCTCCTGCCAAACACGATCTTCAGGTTCATAAACAGACTGAAAGAAGCTATCGCTGCCTCTTCCCCAGGCACAGCTCCTGGGGGGGTTTCTGTTTTCCTCCCTGATGAATGTGCAGCGCTGCTGTGGTGATTTAGCACCCGGCTTCTGTGGACACCACAGAAGGAGCCATCATGCAGAAAGGTTTCTTCGGGAAAAACAAGCCGAGTTCTTGCTGTGGCCTCGAGATCAGCCCCAGTGCCCAGGGCAGAGGGAAGAGGGGAGCAGGCTGCGCTCCTCTCAGTGCAGAGCCCAGGTCAGCGCTCACTGCCGGGGAGTGCTCCTCAGCTGAAACGGCCAATCTCCCCCTGCTGGAAGAAATTCCACTCTTCTGGAAAACTCTCATCTCGAGTGAGAATTAATGAATTTCTTGTGTGTTTCTGAATTCCTTGGGTGTCTTCGCTCTGTGCTTACTCAGAGGTGCTGTCCTCACTGCCCTTGGAGAGAGTTTGGAGAGTCCCAGGGAGTTGGCACCACTGTCCATGCCAGGACACAAAACCTGGAAAGCCCCAAGTGCAAAAATTTCATTTTAAAGATTCCTAAAATTGCCCAAATAGATTTCCGTTACAAACTTTCTAATAATTTCTGTATTAATGGCACTAATTAAAACAAAAGCATCTAATAACTATTGCATTTGGTTGAATAAACATTTGTGCTGTGTAGAAACATGTAATTTATTTTACCCCTCTTCTTGATTATCGTAGACATTTCCCAGCCTAAATCATTCTGAGATTCTGGTTTCTTCTTTTTCACTTTGATGTTAAGTATAGGTTGTTCTATGGGAGAAAAGAATACCCACATTACACATCTCATTTTTTTGAGCAGAGTGCCTTTATAGTGTAATAATGTCATAATTATCTTCTTAGCACATTTTTAAGCATCTAGGCAAATTCTAAGTAGATAATGTTGGGTTTTTTCCTGGAAAATTTTGCCAATATGGTGACTTAAGCAGTTCTAAATATCTTTGCACAGGCGTTGCTGACTGGATGAAATCAGTTTCTGCAACTAAGCTCCTGTCCAATGAAATCCTGCAGGATACACTGAAGTGTAAGTACATGAGTGAAACAGAGCATGTTCTACAAGTTCTGCTGCTAAATGAGGTATTTTATCATTAAAAAAAACCCCAAAAAACAACAAGTCCTTCCCCAAATGCCTCATTGTGATAATTACAAAGTGCTGGGGGTTCTGCAATGGGTACAGAGTTCAGTGCACTCACTGATTTTGTGTTTTTCCTTCGAGTTATAGCAGTATATGCACATTGAACTAACACCAGAAGAAGTAAAATTAATAGCAAAGGGTTAAACCTGTTTTAAATATTCAGCATCTCTTCATACAAGAAAGTGGAATTAGGCTTTACATCTATATTCTATCATATTTTAACTTAATTGTAAAAGCTATCAAACCTTTTTTTGAGAGCAGGTGGATGGGACATTCCAAAAATAATCATGATCTAGAAATCAATGTTGTGCCCTAAGGTTTGGAGCAGTCGTGCAATCCCCACTGCCATGTACTTTTGGTAGTAACAGAGTTGAAAACTAGGGCAGCACTGAGGGACTGCCGTGGCATGTGCTTGGGCATCCTGCAATCATATTTGTCCTTCCTTTTAATCAACCTAGTTGCAAATGTTAGGGAAATACTTTAAGAAAATAAAATCTCTGAGAAAAGGCTTTGGTAAATCTCAGTTGTGTGTAGAACAGCGAGAGCAGCTGAGACCAGTGAATAACGAAAGAAGAATTAGGTTAAAAAAAAAGGATAAATCCACAACTGAGGAAAAGAGCACCTTTCCCATTCACAGTTTTTGAAAACAGAGCCTTTATTTAGATGGTGGTTCCTTAGTCTATAAAGCTGTGTTGCAGTGACCTCCTTTGCATCATGGGTTTGATTTTGGAACTCTACCAAAGCACTTATTAGAAGGTATTCACAGCGTATCAGGTACAACTTCAAGGCTTTTGGATTATTAGAAGGTTTTAGCCGATCTTCAGGGCTTTCTAGCTTTTTAGACTCCATATTGATTCTTCTCAGACTGTGCAGCATTTTCCAGCCCGTACAGTTAGTGGATTACTGCATGTATAAATAGATTTTGTAAAGTCACCACGTGGCTGTGGGCATGCTAGGGGAAGCTCCTGGGGCAGAGAGTGCTTGTCACGGCTTCCCTTTAACTCTTCAGCTGAATTAGAAATATGTGCCTCAGTGAAGCCCTCCCTAATACCAGTGTCTGTTTGTATAGTTAAAAAAATGAATTGAGAAACAGAGCAAGCTTTTCAGCCAGTGACCTCTGACTGGGGATTGAGTTGGTGGTTGGATTTGGATAAATCCATGGAGTTTTGTAGCCCTTTTCTGAATGCCACATCCCTTGTCAGTGGGCTCTTAAATGAACTTAAGCACTGCTTGGGAAAAATGATTGTATTTTCTCTGCTTTCTGTCAGAAAGGCAGGGAGAATCTGACCCAGAGTCTGTGGTGAGCAGGACTGATGGACTGACCATGCGAGCAGCACCTTGGCAAAACCAGAGCATGTGCTACTGCTGCCATCTGGCCAGCCACACAGCACAGGTCAGAAGATGTGGAAGAAAGCTGGGGTTACTTGAAATTGGGCGCAATTTACCGGTGAAATGGGATGGAGCTGAGGAAGAAGAGGATGTAAGTAGTCCAGAAATGAGAGTAGGATATTGTGGGTTGGTGGGACAGAGAAGAGGAACTGAAGGCTTGAGGAGAGGTTCACAGACATGGAGGAACTGTGGAGGGTAGCAAGGGCAGGAACTGTGAAATTGTAGCAGAGGGAGGCAGAAACCAGATTTCATTTATTCTGTTACCCTTGGACAAACTCAGTAAAACTTTGCCATCTGGTGCAGAGGTTGTTAAGTGACAAATTTTAACCCAAAAGAAGCAGGTTAGCAGTTTCTTACCCAGGTTCCTCTGAATCTCCAGCACAGCAGAACCATCCAGTCTGGGCACCATTCCAGCAGTTCCAATGCTAACACCATTCCCTGATTTCTGTGGTTCAGTTTGCACCAGTTGCCCCCGTTGCAGCTGTATTGACGCTGCATCCACATCACTCTGGGGTGAGCATGTGCACACAGAGCAGGGCATGCCAAGAATACAAAGGGTTGTATAGGAAGAACTAGCAAACTCTAAGAAGCAAATAACTAATAAAAAATAGCTAATAAAATAAATACTAGGTCTTATGAAAGCAAAAGGTCAAACTTGCTTTAAAACAATTTCTTCTGGAGGGAGAGTACCTGCCTTGCCCTACAGGAAAATGCTTTCAGTCACCAAAATTTGGGAGAGGGGAGCAAGAGGCAGCATTATGTGGCAAAGTTGAGTGGCAGGAAAGGCTTTGATGCCTGTGCCCTCCCAAACCAGACTATGCCCAGCAAGGGTTCCTGCACCCTGGCAGGGTAGGGGACCTTGAAGCCCCATAGCTCCACTCCCTGGGCAACTGCTGCACCTCTGAGGCCTCCATGTTGGGGGCTGGGGCACCTCAGATTTGGATATTGTGGTTTTCAATATCACAGCACCCATGTCTGGCCCCAGCCGTGCACACTGAAATGCTTCACAAGCTAAATATTTCATCGACTGCCTGGCTGTAGTCATTTCAGATGGATGCCCTGCATTTAAAAAATACCATCTGCTTTGCCTCAGCCCAACATAATCAGCTGTCTTGCAAACTCCACAGCTAATAAAATATTAAATCCATTTTGGCACCCAGAAATAAATACAGGCTGGAGATTCTCTCACATGTATCTCCCTCTCCTTAGCTCCCTGTCCCTGCCACATCCCACTGAGGTGCTGCTGCTCAGGACAAGGCTTGTTGTTGGCTGGTGGCCCACGAGACGAGCAGTGCACCAGGACCAGAGTGTCATCCATTGGGGTAGTGAAGTGAGCCAGTCAGGCACAGCTGTGCTTGCAGCCTGTGGAATGTCCGCCCCATGGCTCCAAGTTGCTCAGTGGGAGCTGCATTCATTTAAAAGCTGAAGATAAAAGGAGAACCTTGCATTAGAAACCAGGCTAGAATAATAAAGAGCACAGCAGCCATAAGCCTGCAAAGATATTTGTAATTTAGTTTCAAAATTCTTGTTTAAAAACAGGATAGAGTTTAAAAATCACTGTTGTAGTAATGCCACTATGTTAATGCAAGGTGACCATGCCTTTCCAGTACTTCATCTTGTTTAATTCTCAGGGCTAGGAGTTTATTTGATTTTCTCCTCCAGCCACCTACAGGTGAGCTAAAACAGTAATAAAACATCTGCACAAAATCTGCCCAGGTCAGCAGGTCCCAAGTCAAAGCTCCTTGAAATCAGAGGGCACAGTGTCACCAGCTTTAACAGGTTTTGGGTCGAGCTTCTCAGACCTGCCCCTGCAAACACGTGCAGCACATGCTGAGTGCCCAAGGGGCTTAATCCTGGCTGGGGAACTCGTTACTTCAAAATCACACCTGTGAGGGCCTGGAGCTGAAGAGGACCTGACGTTGCCTGCCCTGGGAACTGCTGCTAAGGGTCAAACTTTGGTCTCCTGTTGCACCCCAGCCCCAGAAACTCTGCCTTTGGTCTCTAAGGGAGCATGGTTCCCATTAGAGCTGGATGAAATGATGCAGCAAACGCAGCGTGTACAAACCCTGCACACAGCACTTGGCAGCACAATGCTTTCTCCAGGCCCCAAAGGCAGTAATTAGTAAAATATGTGGGGTTTTTAATTCACGGGTGGACTGTTTGCAAGTAATGAGTGTAACATTGTGTGCTGTTGTTGTGTGGTCACAACAGCTGTCGCAGCAGTCCTTTTGTACAAGGAACTGCTGGATTTTGTTGGTGGATGTGTACAGGGCTGGCTGCCTGCTCCCTGTCTCCCAGCTTTCCAGGCTAGGGAGGGTTTCCCAACCACTGGAGAGCTGAAGGATGTTGCTCTTATTTTTCGGTACCTGTCTATCCCCTGGCTCTCCTGGCCCTGTGCAGCCCCTCCAGCAGTGCAATGGATGGTTTGTGACCAGCAGCTACACTTACAGTGTTCCTCTTGATGAACATTGCCAATGTAGTGTTTTCTTTGGCTTTGGAAACACTGCAAGAAATTCCTTGGCATGCCAGTGACTGACTGGAAATGTGTTAGAAGCCTACTTGACAATTGCAGTCCTGCTTGGCAATAATCACTGAGGTGCTACAGCGTGTCCAGGAACAGACACAAGAGCTGGGTGAAGGGGCTAGAGAGTCGTACGAGGAGGGGCTAAGGGAGCTGGGGGTGTTCGGTCTGGAGAAAAGGAGGCTCAGGAGAGACCTTCCTGCTCCCTAGAACTACCTGGAAGGAGGGTGTACTGAGATGGGTTGGCCTCTTCTCCCAAGCAACAGCAACAGATCCAGAGGAAATGGCCTCAGGTTGTGCCAGGAGAGGTTTAGGTTGGATATTAGAAAAAAATCCTTCATCGAAGGGATGGCCAAGCATTGTTAACAGTCTGCCCAGGGCAGTGGTGGAGTCACCATCCCTGGAGGTATTTAAAAGCTGTGTAGGTGTGCCACTAAGGGACGCGTTTAAGTGGTGGACTTGACAGCCAGGTTATCAGTTGGACTTGATGATCTTGGAGGTCCTTTCCAATCTAAATTATTCTCTGATTCTATGAAACTTGCTGAAATAGATAGGAGACAGCACAGGTGCTTAAAGCAAGTGCCGATGCCAGTGAGGGGCACGAGCACAGTCCCCAGCCCTGCAGCACCCCTGGCTTTTAGCCTGTTGCTGTAGGACAAGCCAGGGCCAGCACGAGCCCTGTGTCCCCAGGCCTGTCACCATCAGGGCCAGGAGTCTCCTGGGATGCTGTTTGCCAGCCCCAGCCAGGCATGAGCTCTGTGACAGCCTCCCAAGACGTGATGCCCAGGCATGCTTGTGTCTATTGTACAGTAGTTGGGATGTCAAGAACTCCCCAAAAGCAGGAATGCTTTACCCAGGATGTCTGTTTGCAGCCTCTCTTACCAAACAGTTTTCAGTTTTAGCATAGCTTTTATTTTTGAAAAAATTGAAAATGTTATTTTAGTTTGCTCAGCTCCTTCATTCTGGAATTTTTCTTTTGGAATGGGGGCGTTTCCTAAAAAGCTTTGGTATAATTAATACTTCTCTGTGGCTGTACATGATTTGATGCTGCCTGAGAGGATAAAATCAGAGAAGCATCACCCAGGCCTCTCCCTCAGTCTTTTCCACTGTTTTCTTTCCTTTAACACTCACCAGGCCTTGTGTGCTCCAAGTGTTCTGGCACCTCAGTGCTGTCCCAGGGAAGACACAATGGCGATGGCCCTAAGCTTTTATATGGCAACCCCATTCTCTGAACATGCTTTTCCATGTTTCACAGAATCACAGAATTGCTTAGGTTGTTGGAAGTGGCCTCTGCAGATAATCCAGCCCACCCCTCCTGCCAAGGCAGGCTCACCTGGAGCAGGTAGCACAGGAATGTGTCCAGGTGGGTTTGGAATGTCCCCAGAGAGGGAGACCCCACGACCTCACTGGGCAACTGTTCCAGTGCTCCGTCACCCTCAGTGTGAAGTTTTTCCTCATGTTGAGGTGGAACTTGCTGCGTTTTAGTTTGTGGCCACTGCTCCTCATCCTGTTGCTGGGCACCACTGACAAGAGCCTGGCACCATCCTCTTGGCACCCGCCTTTGAGATATTTATATGCATTAATGAGATCCCCTCTCGGTCTTTACTCCAAACTAAACAGGCCCAGCTCCCGCAGTCTCTCGTTGTAAGAGAGCGCTCCAGCTCCCTCATCATCTTTGAGACCTCTGCTGGACCCCCTCCAGTAGCTCCTCGTGGCTTCTGTACCGAGGAGCCCAGACCTGGCCACAGCGCTCCAGATGTGCCTGGCTAGGGCTGAGCAGAGGGGGAGGAGGAGGATTTAAAGGAGGAGAAGCCAATGAGAGGCGGCTTTCCTGCCCGGCTGATTTTTCCCTCATTTTAAACGGCGGGGCCGGCGCGGGGGCGCGGCGGGCGCGCTGCCCCGGGCGGGGCGGGAGCTCCGGGGNACAGCGCCCCGCCGCGCCGGTAGGTCCCGGCCCCGAGCCGCGCCCGCCATGGGGATGTGGCGATGGGCATGTGGGGATGGCGATGGGGATGTGGGGATGGCGATGGGGAGCCGCTGGCCCTCAGCCGCCTCGGCTGGCGTCGTGCAGGAGGACAGCGAGAGCCGCGCTTTGAGCTGGGGTTTTTTCAGGACGGGCTGCTTTACCCCTCGCGGCATCTCGCAGCCAGGTTGCCGGCCACGGGCTGCTCCGAAGTGAGCACAGCGGAGGTGCCGCTCCCGCTGGGCAGCCTGAGGGAGGGTGGTGCTACGGCCAGCAGCGGGAGTGATGCGGAGTGGGAAGGTAAACGGCGTGGCTGCTTCTCTTCAAGCGGTGTTCCTGCCGTGAGGGAGATACAGGCTGCTGTGTTTGCCGGCCGAGGTGATGTGAGGGTCTGTCCGCCCCTGCTTTGCCATGAGTACCTTTCCAGGCTTCCACACTGACCCTTATACAGAGCAGGTTACTTTCATCTAGGATTTTATAAAATGCACATTTAATAATGCAAAACCTGTCATGGTTAAGCTTAAAAATTGTTAAGCATTTAGAAATATTTTATGCTTTCTCACAGTTCAGTAAGTAGCACTCCAAACTAGGTTTCTAAATATAGTGATTTTTTTTTAAAAAGGAAAAATGCAGGGATTAATCCTCTAGCCTTAACAAAGTGGCAGTTTTAACCTTCAAGTACATACAAATTCGTTTTCCTCTGAACATCGCGTTCTGCTGAGAACATTCTTGCTTTAAAATCGCCTCGGTTCATAGGAGTTGCCCAAGGGGCTGGGCAGAGCCTCCGGCCGCTGCTGGCCCTGGGGACAAGGTGTTTCTCTGGGCAGGGTCCCGGGGGCAGAGCTGGCAGCGGTGCCCCGCTGGCTGCCGCCCTCCCCGCGTCCCCGGAGCGAAGGCAGCGGCTGCTGCAAGTGGGAGCTGGCACGTTAGGAGTGATGGAATTCAAGGAAACGAATACCGGGGGAGAGCCGTGAGACAGAGTGGTTTTTAAGGCTGACACAGTTCTTTGATGCAATTCAGGGCAGCTTTCGTACCGCTGGAGCATCTGGTTGTTAAACTCCTCACTTACTCCTCTTACTCCTCAGTTTGTGCAAATCAGTGGTAACATAGTCGTGATTTTAAAATGTGGGGCTGTGTTTTCCTGTGCTTTCCTATATGAGATGTGGAAAAATGGCTTTTCTGGTGCATTCCTAATTCCCATTTCCCTTTTATAATTGGCTTCTAGAGATTAAAGAGCAGAATGGGGTTGTGTGCTGCTTTTATTGTGCTCTTCTGTGGTCGATCTTGGGCAGATCTTGACCGTCTCCTTCCTTCTGACTTTCATTTGTGTTAATCCAGTGGAGCCTTTGGCTTCCTGAGGGCGTCACAGAGCCAGGCAGTGTCCCTCATTCATACCTTACGCTCTGCAGCTCCATATGTTCAGGGTTGAATCTTCTGACAGCCGCTACAATAAAACCCAACCCTGTCAGCCTGAGACACCGATCCGCTGTTTTAGCTGCTGCTGCTCCTCAGTGCCTGCTGGCAGGATCCCCAGGCTGGGCAGCAGCCAGCAATAGCTGCAGGAGGGGCTTTTCTTGCTCGTAAAGATTTGTGCGTCCCTTTTCGTTGTCTGCAGCTCTGTCTCTGCCTGGCACCTGTGGAGGACAGTAATGCACCTTCACAAGCCAGACTAGATCCTGAGCCTTAGACTGAGAGTGAGTAGCCTAATGTTTCATTGTGTTCCTGAAGAAGACTGTTAGTAGGAAGGCCGTGACTCCACAATTGAGTTGTTGGGATGGAAGTTTTGTAGTATATGTAGGAAAATTCCCATTTCCACTCTAGTTTGTTCCAGTGTTAGAGCATTGTAATAAACCAAGAGGCTGCTTTGTCTGGGCCCAGTGCTGTGCCTTAGAGCAGTCTAACCTCGGTGTGGGACTTAGCCAGTGTCTCTGACGCCTTTGGTGGTGTGCCTTGTGTTTTCCCCTGCTGTGGGGCTGCTCTTCAGACCATGGATTAGCAGCTAGTACAGATGGGAGGGGCTGATTGTTACAGGAGCTGTGGGCTTGCTGAAAGAAGTGTTGAACCTGCATCCTTTGGTGTTACGCAGGGCAAGGAAACAGCTGTACATATACATTTCTGGTGTTTTGCTTCTGTTCACTCAACAGTTTTGAGCATTATTTTGTATTTGGGGTCTTGGAGAATTTTGGATCTCCTCTATCATTATTAGCTTTGCCTTCCAAAGGCATTCCTCTATAGTTGGGTTCCTTAAATCTTGGCTAAACTTCCTGCAGACAGAGTTTCTGTGAAGTGCTGTATCTTCTTCGTGTCCTTTCTTCTGCAGCCTCACTCCCAGGCCTTAATTGCTAAGGGAATCCATTGGTACACTGTTACCCTCTTAGAAAACAGGCTTCCATCAATGGTAGGCATCCTTCTCCTGTTCCTGTGGGGGTAGTTAAGTTAATGTTCCTTCTTGTCCATGGTCTGGCAGAGTCTGCACTGGTGCATGCATGTATTCTGAGACACTGGGGGGAAAAAATCAATATATTGTAAGTGTTTCTGTCCAAATTTGGACAAACAGTAGTCTGTACGGCTGTTTGTACAGTAACTGAGGTAAAATATGAGCAGAACCTGTGAGAACTTTTTAGCATCCTGCTCTCCAATGGCCTTCAGGCTGCCCCCTGAGCTGTGTGTGCAGTTCTAGTGAATAAACTGCTGCACTGGAGGGAGGAGGGAGGATTTCAGGACAGGCCAACTGGGTACCGTTTTACTTTCATGAAATTAGACAGCTACCAAGCACACAGTGTTCTTTGCTTTTAACAAGACTTCTTTTTCCTGGATGAAGAATAACATTGTGGCTGCTGAGGGCTGTACCTGCTGGCATTGCTGTTCTCTGAAATACTGGTATTTTCACCCAAAGGTTTCTTTTGGTACTTCATCTTTATTTGCCGCTTCCCAAACCTTGGGTAAGATTGCTAGAACAGTGCAGAAAGCGCTTGTTTTTGTTCCTGGCTTCTGTGGTTGTGTGTCTTGTGGAGGGGGCAGACTGTTTCTTGATTTTGTGGGGGGGTTTGCCTTTTTAATTTTTTTTTTAAGTCAGTGCTGGTTTTAGTTTTCCAGAGTTTGTGAGCATAAAAACTCACATCAACACAGCTGTACTATTTAACAGCAAAAACACCCCATTTACACTGTTCATGTAAACCATAAAGTGAAGAAGAAACATTTTCTTCTCTCTTGTTTTTCCCTCTAGTTTGAAGATTTTCGTGTTCCTTAACTGCATTGCTAAAGTGCTCGAGAGATGAAATTTGACATGGAAATTGCCTGCATTAAGTAACTCAGTGTTCTGAGAAAGGAGGTTGTAGGCAGGTGGGGCTCAGTCCCTTCTCTCAGGTAACAAGCAATAGATGCAGAAGAAATGACCTCAGGTTGTGCCAGGAGAGGTTTGGGTTGGATATTAGCCAAGATTCTTCACTGAAAGGGTGGTCAGGATTGAAACAGGATGCCCAGGGAAGTGATGGAGTCACCATCCCTGGAGGTATTTAAAAGATGTGGAGATGTGGCCCTTAGGGGCAGGTTTTAGTTGTGGACATGGCAGTGCTGGGATAATGGTAGGACTTGATCTATCAAGGCCTTTTCCAACCAAACCAATTTTATGATTCTGTGGTCAGCTGTGCTCTTATTGAAAAGCCTTTTAAAGCAAATGTGTTACTTCCCCATTCAGTTACAAATTGGCTTAGAAGCCTGGAAAAGCTTTATCAATTCTGGCCATGGAGGGGAAAAACCCAAGCCTTTGAAATTCCAGCACGTACCTTGAGACAGATAACCAGGAGGCTTTCACTTCCACACTAATCTTGCCCAGCAGTTGCTTGCAGTTGCTGCATCCAGCCTTTTCCAGTCTATAGCCCTTATCTCTTGTTGGCACTGAGCCACAGGAGAGAGAGGGGATGGCTCTGAGAGGAATGAGATCTCCATTTTTGCTTCTCATGTCCTGAGTTGTTTTGGGATATTTGGGTATCAGTGGTTGCCTCAGGCAGCAGAATCTTTGATTTTGTGCTTTGATATTGTCTTAAAGTAACTATAGCTGTTTAAAACTTCATTTTCCTATGATTAGGAGGAGTTGTTACGATAATTGTTACGCCGTGCATCTCCTCTGCAGGATTTCCAGGAAACTGGATGTTAAGGAGAGGCAGAACTGAAAGCCTGGGGGGTTGGACTGCTCTGGGAGCCCCTGCCTGGGGCTGCTTTGCACGGGGAGCCGAGTCCTGCAGCCATGGAGGGGATGCTGTGCACTGAGTGCATGATTCATCCCTCTGCCATTTATGTGCCGCTGCTCTGCTCGGACCTGCAGGGAGCCAAAGGGCAATGCCACGTGTGCTCCTGAATTCCAGCCCACCTCGGGAGGGAGAGGCGGACAGAGGATGTTCTGGGTTCCCTCTCCGTTACCACATGGAAGTGTGAATATTTTATGTGACTGGGTGCAGGTCAGAGGTGTGGATGCCTAAGTGCTGCTTGGTTACCTCTGCTGGTAGGTCACCTGCCCAAACTCCGACTTTGAATCCCTTTGTTCCCGAGTTTGTTTCAAGATAAGGCAGCACTGGGATTGTCTGACTGATCTCCCAGTGTCCTTGGATGATCGAGGTCCAGGTCTCAGTAGAAGCTTTGAGAGGGAGAAGGGAAAACGGGAGAGAACTTTTGGTTCAGCAACAGATGGGGCACATTCCCTTTCCCATATCCTTGCTGAAATCCTCCTTACCTGCACTTGCTGGGGGGAGGCTGGCATCCTGCACATGGTCAGGAGCCACTTGCCCAAGCAGTGGCCCCACTTGGAGCCTGGCATTAGGTGCTGCGTATAAATTGTTGCAGCCTGTCATTCAATCTAATTTATTAAGTGCTGTATCATCCTTTTACCTTTGTCAAAGTCAAGTTCTGTGTGGGGAAAAAGGCAGGCAGGCTTGTGCAAGGCCAGCACTACAGATTGATCACCTTGGTAATGATGTGCACCTCTGACATCCTGGAGAGTGCTAAACTCTGTTCTTGGGTTCCCTTTGCAGGGTCCCAGACGTGAGGCTGTCTGTGCTGTCCTAGCGATGAGGGGACAACCTGTTAGAAGCAGACGTGGTTCTGGTAAGTGTCGCTCTGAGCTTCTCCTGCAGATACCCAGGGGAAAGCCTCCCTTCTGGAGGAGGAGTCATATTTGAACCAAAAAGTTTGGCTCTGTCACAGCAGGAATTACTTGCTGCCTTCAGCTGGGCAAAGCTGCACATTTTGAAGCTATTTTGAAAACTAAGACTTATTTTTAATCTGGTGACTGCTGTAACATACAGTGTTGCAGAAAGCAGTTTCTTATGGCATAATATTGAACTTCAAGAGTTTTTTCTGAGGTTCTCATGGACGGAAAACATTTAAATGGTAGCAGGAACTTACCTGCTTATGATGGCTGCAGATGTTGCGTAACAGTAAAACCCTTGCTCTTCTGCCTGTTTCCATCATATGATGGTGTATTGCAGAGGCCAGTGAAACCCTTACTTTTTGATATTTCACATTCATCTTTTTGCAAGTATTTTTATTGATTATTTTGAAGCTTTAAAAAATCCTATTTGTTTTCAAAAATGGCAGTTATGCAATTAATGTTTTTTCCTCTATTTTATATTGTCTAGTAGTGAATTGCAGGCATCCTTTCCACCATTGTTTTGTTTCCTTCAGTAGTTAGAAAGGAGCTTACCTTGGCAGGAAACACTTTGCCAGGGTGGCAAAGAGACTGCTTAGCTCTCATGTGCCTGGTGAGTTCAGCTACCACCCCCTCAATATTTTCTCTCTCCTAGTATTGTTGCCTCAGTAAATAAAATAATAGGTGAAAAAGCATCTGAACTTATCCTTTGGACCTCCAATTCCAATATGGAATTGATTGTTTTCAAGACTTTCATTGAAGTCATACACAGTGTTTGTTGTGCTGAAGTGAAATGAAGCATTTAAAAACATTTTTGACTATACATCCAATAAAATTGGGCACAACTAGGAGCCTGTATTTTTCAGATGAATAAATCAGCATTTCACCTACTGTAAAAGCTGTCTCTAAAAAGAGCAGATGAGTTCTGGTGTGTGATGGTGCTGCGTTAGCTCCTGGTTGAGCAGAGCAGGCAGAGCTGGCTGACCTCTGGCTCCAGCTAAGCCCAGCAGCTTTGTCACGTGCGGCGCTGCGCTGCAGAGCTCTTGGCCTGAGCCCCGAACCAGCCACGCAGCGATGGCCGAGGCCACAGAGCAGAGCTTGGGCACTGACAGAAACAGGCCCCCATCACACGGTTCTGCCCTGTGCAGTTACAGGGTGAAACATTGTGCGGGGAGTAGAATGAGCTGGTTTAATTTGTTGGGTTTTTTCCCTCTCAGGGTATGAGCGCTGCGAGGAAAGGTAGAGATGTTAAAATCCCTGTCAGAACGTAGCGCTCTGGAGATGAGTTAGGCAGAGAGGATTTAAACAGCACTTCACTCTGGTGTGTGTGCAGGCAAGGGCTGTCAGGAAAACAAGGAAGCAGCCAGAAGGTTGAGGGCAGCTTCATTTGCAATCATTTCCATGCCAACAATTATTAACTCCAGTAGACTGGGCAAACTGTAACACTCACTGCAGTGGCTTGGAAATTACTGAGCTCTGTGAAGAATGAAATGAGCAACAGGCAAGAATTTAAACTAGGGTTGATAACTTTGCTGTGAAGCTCAGCTGATTTGGAACAGTTGAGTTGTATTGTGTGCCTTTCTGTCTGCAAGCTTTAGAGCAACCCTGTCCTCTGTGTGGGACAGTCCTGGGAACGTTTGACTTGGCCCAAATGAAGAAGCAGAGGTGGTGAGTTCTGCACAGGAAGATGCTGACTTTGGGGAATTTCTCCCTAGATGCTTCAGGAGAAGTTTATCCTCCCTCTACTCACTTTCTGTCCTTTCCAGTAGACACTAACTCATCTGCTGGTGTCCCCTAACAGAAATCTCCAGCTGCATGAGGGACACATTAAAGCAATGATAAAATCCTTAACTAAAGTTAGCTTCTATTTAACAGACCTCCATTACAAAGCTAAAAAAAAAAAAAGAAAAAAGCCCTATAGCTCCAGACCAGACTTGGATAAAAAATCCAAATCTGAATAGTCTGTTTTAAGGAAAGCGTCAGGGATGAACTCTGATAAAAATACACTAAAGCTGTGTATTACCTTGGCTGGATCAAGACCACAGCTTTCAGGCATCAGCAGTTCTGGGTGGTACCTGCTGTTAGTGATTCTTTACCATGTACTTGGATCTACATATTTGTCCAGAGGACCAAGTGGAGGTTATTAGTATTAATGTTTTATTAATGATAAATATTGAAATTAGACATGCACAAGATATTACTATTAAAGCTTTGAATTATTCAGCCATCTGAATTGCTTTCAGGCCTCTCCTTGGCCTCTGGTCTGTGGGCATGTTAAGTTTGATCAGTGCATGTGATGGATAGACATGGGTATGAACCTCCCTAGGGATAAATGTAGTTTTTTGTGCAGTGAAGGGAATCCTGCTGGTTATCCATCCAGTCTTTACTCATTTAATGACAAGTTATTGGAATAAAAATCTGATAGCTAGCCTCTCCTCTGTGTTGGGTAAAGCTGCAAGTGGAGGCCAGCCCTTGGCAGCAGGGTTTGTGTCACAGGCCTGTGAACTACAATGCCTGTCCCAAAGCACTGGGCAGGCGCTGCAGCAGGTCAGTGTGCACAGAGGAGACTCGCTGAACTCCAAGAGGTGGTTCACAAACGTTCCTCTACAACACTGAAATGTCCTGGCACAAAGCTGAAGGTGTGAAAATATTTGTATGGACTTGATGGTTTCCGGAGCCCTGTAGGACTGACTTCCTGCCAGAAGCACCAGCCGCCCCTTCTGTGCTGCACTTCAGCCCTACAAACAGGTAGCAGTGGTTTTTATGAAGCAGCAAAGAGAGGAGAGCAGCTTGTCCCAGGACTCTGGTTCTCCTGAGTCAGCTGCTAGACCGGGGAAGTCCCGTCCTACCTGTGAAGCACCATTTGCCTGCAAATGGGATTGATTTCCTCTGCAAATATTTGCCTGTGATCAGGCTACTGGATTGGAGCCCCTATTTCCTCCAGTGTATGAAGGAAATAAATAAGGCTTAACATCTTTGCCATGATTGTGTTTTCAAAGGCTATTTACAAAAACTCTTTAACTTTGGCTGACCTTAGTACAACGTCATTGGGTGAAGCTGTAGGGAACAGTTGGTTTCTGTGCTGTGCAGTCTTTATTTTGGCTGGCAGTCTGTTAACTCTGATAAGTGGGTAAGCGCATGCCAAGCAGAGTCAGGCGTATCGTGAGATTCTGTTTTGCCTGAGAGAACGTAGCCCCAGAAACAGCTTTATAGGCCAGGAAACAAAAACCCATATAAAAGGATCTGGAGTTGACCAGTTCTGGATCTTGATGACTTGAGGACTCTGCCAGGTGTCTCGTTGCTCGCTTTCCCTTCTCTAGATGTAGAGCTGTCCTGCTCTAGTGAGAATGGTACTCTGGCTCTGTTGGAACTGCCTTGATCACAGCAGGCTGCTGCTGCTGCTTTCCCTACCCTCTCCAGGGAGAAAAACAAAACCAGCTCTTGTTCCTTGTGAATACCTTCTGGTGGCTGCCCTGCTCCAGCCTCCTTGAGCAACAGCAGAGTGACACTGGGAATTAGTGTCATCGTGCCCAGAGGGCGTGTGACAGCCATGACACAGGACTCTGGCTCTGGTGGTTGTGTGGTGCTTCTGTGGGGTGGTTTTGGTGTTTATTTCCAGCAGCAGCAGCGGTCCCTGGAGCTAAACAGAATTTGTTTGCAGTTTCAGGAGAAGCGCAACACATTGTCAGCTTGGAAGAAACAGACTATTTTTTTCCTAAGGCTTTTACATTCCTAGATGGCCTACATCCTGTACTGGGAATTGCATTCAAAGGCAACGTGAATTCAGGTCAAACTTTGCCTCCTTGTAGTAGATGGATGTTACTGATAAAAACATTTTACGCACACTGGGCAGAGATTTATTTAAGCCCCTTCTACAGGCGCCTGTAGTGAATTTACGTTTCCTTTGAGCTCACTGAGAATGGTAAACTATTTATTGCCTTTATATGAAACACTGTTTTGACAGATTTCCTCACGAGAAGCACAAAAGGAGATGTTCTGTTCTTTGAAAATAACTGGAGCCACTGGCAAGAAGCAGCAGCTCTGCATCGATCAAGGGAGCCGCTTCCCGGTTATCCAGACATGCTGCTGAACTGAACTCTGCAGCTGCGCTTTCCGATGTACCATGGGATGCATCAAATCCAAGGCCGCCTTCCAAGGATCCAGCGCTGTGCCGGACGAGAGGGTCGGGGCAGGTGGCGAGGGCTGTGCCGGGGAGAAGTCGTCGCTGCTGGCGGCTCGGGCGGAGGAGCGCGGCCCCTCGAGTGCCATGGTGCTGGACTACGCGCAGCGCCTGTCCCGCGACATCCTGGAGCAGGCGGTGCGGCAGTGGGCGCTGACCGAGAGCAGGTACAGCGACATCCCCTTCATCGAGAGCGACGTGCCCTGAGCCCCGCAGCCTGGCCCTGCCACTGCGCCCTGCGCCTGCTGCCGGCGCGGATAAAGCACCCCCAGCTCCCCCCTGAGCGCCGCTGCGAGCAGAGCGCAGAAAATTTGCCTTTTAACGCAGGCCGCTAACGAACTAACTGGATGGCAGTAGAACCTGTTCATCGGGTGTCACTCGTTGTCGGCCATACATTGAGTACCCTCTGTCTTTGTGTGTGTTGGATGTGACCAGAAATTAGCGTTAAAAAGAGGATGAGAAGACTGTGGCTGCCCTGCGCCTCTGCAAGCACTGCCACAGAGGACAAAACGTGGATTATTTCTGTGTTCTGCATAGAAGACCAGTGGTCTGTGTGTAGGTGAGATGAACTCTCTGTGCTTGGTGAATTTGTCTGCATTTCACTAAAGTGAAATCAAGGTCTGCATGTAGCAAAGGTTACTGCTGTCATAAATTTTACTTTTGATTCTGTGACCTAACAAAATCTGTAAAACCACAAATAATGAAGGTGATGAGAGGTGCTTTGTAAACCCCAGTTGTATTCAGGGAACCATTTGGATGATGATGCAATTCACCTTCCATTGAAGTGATCGAGTGAGAAACATGCCAGTGTCAATAAGCAGTGCATTATCATTAACAGCTGCTTCTGTAAATGCTTGAAAGCTTGTCTCTAAAACCCTGCAGTAAGATAGGTTAATGACATCTGGTGACTGTTTAGACCAAAGCTGTTTGGTTTTTTTGGTGTTTTCGGGTTTTTTTGTGTGTTAGGGTGCTGGTTTGGGAGGATCTGGTTTTGTTGTTTTACTGTAACCCAGAGAGATGTGCAAAAACTACTGCTGGTGACTAGTGAAAGGAACCTTCAAGGGTGTGGCAGTGCTTCAGGACGATCTGTTTCATGGGAACTGTGGCTGCATTACACTGAAATTCCTCTCTGAAGTACCACCCCTGGGACAGGACCTCTTCCTGCAGCTCCTGTAGGCTGCTGCTTCCCCACTGGAGAACCCGTTCATGGCAGTGCCAGCAGGAGCCGCGGGCGCCCCGGGCCTGGGCAGTGCCCTGAATGCAGAGTTAGGGACTAAACCTCAGCCCCCAGACTGAAGGGCTGCATCCACACACGGCTCCCTGCTTGCCCAGGACTCACAGCCTGACCCCCTGCACTCCCAGCTGGCGTTTCACACATCGGGACAGGCATGGATTGTTCTCATTCATCCCAAAGGTACAATGTTGCTGACGTTTTATACAGTGAAGGCCTTCTGACAGCTTGGCTTTTACCACCTGTTTGTTCCTTTCTCTGTGATGCGAGTTTAAAAGACATAGTTCTTTTTCCTAGATCAAAATGCATTCCATTTCGTTTCCATTTTATAGAGAAGTGCTTTCCACACTGGCTAAAGCTGTTACTATTTTTAAAAGGTACACATAGTTCTAGTAAATGATCCAAAGCATGATTTTTCAAGCAATGGGAAGCAAGCAGAAAGAGGACCATGTCAAATGCTGGTTTTAGCTTATTCTCTGACATAAGACCGTCTATGAATTGAGCTGTTTTGCAAATGTTGTGACACAAACATAGGTATTTGAAATTCATCTATACGGAGAAGTGGTTTTATCAGGAATAAAGGGTGAAAAATGCTTCTCAGTGACACAGCACGAGGCTGCCATTAAATCCCAGTAACCAGACTGGATTCCCAGTGACCTGCTATTAAGACTGTACTCAGGCCTTTGCTGGAAAAGGGAACAAAATCAGCTTATGCTGTAATGTCGTCCTCTTTGAAGTTACGTAGTCATCCTCAAAGCCATGTGCAAAGTGGGACTAAGGTTTTCTGGTTCACTTAAATTCTCCTGCTAACAATGACGTTCCTTCAAGTTCAACAGCATATAAAACATTAGATCATACTCTGTTTGCTCTAAAATACCTCCAATATGTTAGTGTGAGTTAGAAAGCAAAGCCAAAACACTAATCAAGTCAGTACATATCAATTGGATATTGCTTAACCACAGTATTGAAAAAGATTCCTATTCTTATTCTATCTAAAATAAAGCTTTATTACAAAAAAAGAAAAAAAGGGTCAACCTTTCTAACATGAGTGTGGGCTCAAGAATGTTAACACTGCTAGCCACAGTAATTAAAAATACAAAAGCCAAAGCTCCACAGCCATTGTTGGCCATGCAGGTGAGGAGCAGGTAGAAAACTGCACTCACTGTCAGATCACCTGGAGGTGGATCTGCCCTGGCCCTTGTGCAAAGCACCCTGGCAGCTGCCACGGGCACTGGGGTGTTGCAGCGCTTCCTGTTGCCACGTTTCCAATCCTTCCTCTGGACGTAGCCTTAGCCTCTGACACTCTCCAGGAAAATCAGCTGCACTTTTGAGAGCAGCCCCGCGTTGGCAGGCTGCCACCACAGGTCCAACAGCAGGCAGAGCTCTAGAGCAGCCCGAGGTTCCACCACAGCATCCCTGGTGAGCGGCACAGGGAATTTCCCCCGAGGAGGAGGCCAGGCAGGCACACGGAAGGTGCCCAAGGACTGCTCCCCTGTGCAGGAGCTGCTCTCTGGGCTGGCTGCCCCCGAGCTGCCCCAGCAGCAGCTCCTTGGTGGCCCAGGCACACCGGCAGCCAAGCTCGGCCCTCACTGGTGCCCGATCACAGCAGCTCCGCATGGCCCCGAGTGCAATTCCAGCTGCTTCACCACGCTTTCCATGGCATTGGCACTTCAGGGAAGGCACGCAGCAAATGGAAAGCAAACAAGCTTGCAAACAACAGGGAGACGGCTTCTCACCAGGAAAATCATCTCTTTTACAGGATGCTGTCCTTATAAATAATGCACTTACCCTTAATAGGAAATAAATCTGTTCAGTGCTACAGTCTGGCAAGAGATTGAGGGAGATCTCTCTCCACAGCTCTGCTGTACATTTAATAGGCACAAAACCAATACATTGTAAAAATAAAGACTTCCTCACCTAAATAAATTTATGCTAAGCTGTGCTAGAGTTCCACAGAGCCACTGACAGTGGGTTTCCAGCTAAGTTACCATTGATTCTTTGACTTGATTTTGTGTAATAAAGGCACTCCAGTTTGGGGCTGGCATGCTCTGCAAAACTGTTTACTTCTATTTAGGAGTTAAAAATACATTTGCTTTATATTTTCTCCAGGAAACAAGATTAATCTGAGTGGATGTGATGTGACTGACTTGATATTCTAATAATGGTTCAAAATACATTAACTGCAGCACAACTTTGTAAAGTTGACGTTTCTGGAGTAAGGCACATCAGTATTCCCAAATAAAACACACTACAATATATTTTTACAATATTTTTTGTGGAAAATATTTTCTTGTGGACCAAATAAAATTCAGCTTACCATCTGCTTGTATGCCTTTTCTTTGAAAAAAACACAAGATTGCACTGATTGGACAGGATCTTGTTACCTTGAGCTCAGGATAATTCCTGTTCACATAAATTTTGGAAGCAACTGAGTATGCAAGTCAAAGTTTATTAATGCAGAAGTATGTTCTTCCGAAAATCCTGTATGTCATTTACAATCAGAGGAGGCATGATCCCTACTCCCTGGGAATTACTGTGTTTTTCATTTAATACAGTTGGCTGGAGACTGCTCCTTTTATACAAAACTAATGGAATTAACCAATCTTTAAAAAATAAACTTAAAATAGCAATTGTTTATGAATGCAAAACATATAAAAATTTTAAATAATTCAGGGGGAGGTTTGCACTTCTTATGGGACCAGCTTGAGGTAGAAAGGCACGTGATACTTTCAGAATTACCCTAGAGGTATTAATGAAATCTCAATAACTTTTGGAACTAAACTCAAGGGCAGTCCCATAACAAGTACGTCCATGGTAACATAAACTCACAGCTGAAATTTTCACAATTTTATCTTACAAGACTCTAGTGCCAAAGCAAGGTGCTGTTTTTGTTCGATTTAGCTCTCCATTTGCTGTGATTTTTTGAAAGTCACTCTTGGTAGTTCACCTTGATGCCTGAATTTCTTGGACTTTGTTTCCAGGCAACAGCTCCGAAAAAGAAAGGCACCTTAAGCCATTGCAGACCATTGCTGTTGGTAATAAAAACTGCCCAACTTTGGAAACTCTGTAATGGTTCTGCTGCAGCTCTGACTTTTTGATTCCCCGGTGCTGGTTACTCACTATGGCATTTGAACAGAAGTTTTCTTCCTTTGGTGTTCAGAGGACCCAAAATTTGTGCTTGTGACCTGCCTGTAAGTGTGGAAGTAAGTAGGAAGAAACACTGCTACGTGATCTGATGAAGCATAAAAAAGAAGGCGTAATGCTGAAGAAAGATGAGTAGCTGTCTGCTGCGGACACAATAGAAAAAATCATTTCCCTCCCACAAATACTTGTTTCAAGGGGTTCTGCTTATGTTGTGTAACCTCATGTTACTGGCATCAGAACCCTGCCACCTTGAATGCACTGGAAATGTGCTGCGTGGTGTTCACAGCAAGGTTTGAGGCGCTTGTTTCTTCACCACTGTAAGACCAAGAAAAACCAGCAATTTTCTGACATCGTGAAATACTGATTATGCAGTTGAGTCAGACACAACGACATTTTAGAAAATGGGCTATGCAAGCCAAGAGAAATGTGCTCTAGGCTCTGGCAACATTATCACATTTGAAACAATGTTTACATCACACAGCAAGGCTGAAAAATGACCAAATGTTAAATCAATAGAACAATTTCTTGTTCTCAGACTAATAATGTATCAGTCTGAGCTTTTATTTAAAAGGATATTTAACTATGGATTCTGTCTTGCATTTTCCTTTGTAGCTCTGACTGCATTAAAGGTTTAACCATATTTTATTTTCATTGTATGCAGAAGAATCCGTGGCACAATCCCAATTTACCAGATCAGTGACAGAGCCAAGAACACAAAAGGTCTCTTGACATTTTGTTTATTAGGTTAACCCTTTAACTGTGCTCTTTTCCCCAAGGGCTCCTCCTAAGCTAAGAGTTGATGCAAAAAAATTAAACGTTAATCACTGTGTAAAGCAGTAAAAATAAAAATTTGCCTTGAAGTGATTTTTCCCATTATTAACCAGAGATACAATTATTTTCTCATTATGGAGAATGTTCCTGAATGCAAAAAAAAAAAAAAAAAAAAAAGCCTTGTCAATCTCAGGCTAGCTAAAAAAAGTCCAAATTGATCACACTACTATGAATTTTTATATCACAGAACTAAGCAGATAGATAAGATGTCAATAGGTTTGATCTTTACAGCTTGAGATCATCGTTTCCCAGTGGTTTAAAACAGTTGTCCACAAATTCATCAGTGACTTCTTCTAGAGCAGCTGGCTTCCATTTGGGGGCCTGGTCTTTATCAATCAGCACTGTCAGGTGGAACAGAGAAACACCAAGGTTACTGGTGAACTTCCTCGAATTAAAATGACTTTAAGATTGCATCAAGACAGATCACTGCAGTGATTACGTGGGGGAGACAAATCTGTGTGCTCTGGAGAGAAGGCAGACTTTTGTAACATAGATATTTCTACTCTAATAAAAGTTCCTGAGTTGTGACCTGTCCAGAGATGTCTCTGGGAGTTGCGGGATGAAGATGCCCAAGATTTGAAGGAACAGACCTGAAATGAGTGGATTAGTTAGCCCTGCCACTCTTGGCTGACTTGGGAGCCTGGGAGCAGCACCTTGCCATGCTACTTTTGGACAAGGCTCTCACACCTCTGTGCAAAATCTGACTCTTGGGAGAGTACAGGAGATGACTTGGTGGTGCTAAGTGCCTAAAGCTAATTTAAACACATCACATAAACTAATAATGAACTAACTCACGAGGAAAGAGTAAAGCAGGGTATCTTTGTGGGAACTGAGGGTGTTTATTTGTAAACACTGACAGCTACCAAGGCCTGGATAGATTTAACTGTGACAACCTGTATTATACAGACTTTGTGCTGCATCCTGGGAAATACACTTTTATCACTGAAGATAAAAACCATCACTGAATGAACTACATGTAAAAGGCTAACAAAATGTCAATTCCCAAAAAACTGTCCCTGTATCACAGCAATGTTGAAGGCATGTCAGCAATGGCTGCATTAACAAACAAGGAAACGAGAGAGTTAATCTGCGTGTAAAAATGTGTGTACGAATGGAATTCCAGAGCATCCTTCCAAGCACCTTTCAGGCTTTAAGAAACCCATAAAGGTGCTACAGAAAACGTGGAATTGTTACCATTTAAAGGAGAACAGCTGTAAGAACTGTGGATGCACTGACTGCCAACAACCCTCAGGACACACCTTCCCTTCAGGTGAGTGAGATCAGCGACTGATGTGGAGACGCACCTGTGGCAACCTCCTGACCAACACAGCCCACAGCCTGTAAGAGGGTGGGCAGAAGACGAGCCATTTCAAATTTCTCTCCTGAGAACGGCCTTCATTTGTTCATTTTCTGACAGAGAGTTTGGAGTGGGATGGTTCTAAAGGCAGGGGAACTGTGGTGCTCACAGAGACCAGATAGTTTGAAAAATAGCAACTATTTTGGGTAAGTTATTGTGTTTTTCTAAACTGACTTGGTTTTTATTGAGTGAACTAGAAATACCCAAGATGAATGTGTAAGGGGTAGAATTTTATGTTCAATAAAAAGAATACCTACCTAAAGACTGTGCTTATCAAAAAAAACAGGCACTGTGGCCTGCCTACCCACTTGTAGTAAAAATGTGACCTGAAAACTTCTCTTTCAACTTTTCTGTCTGTAACCAAGGGTGAGAGTGGTTAGAAAATAAACACCATTTAAATGACAACTGCACTAATTAATATTTCTGCAGTTGCAGACATACAGGCATCACAACTCTTTAGCTTGTATCCCTAAAGAGCAAAGGAAATCAGAGCCCTCCACCCACTTACTTGCCAACAGGGAACTAAGGATTCCTTAGAAACAAATGAATTGTAAAAAGTAACCCATTTCATGGGAAACTGCAATTCCACAGAAAACAGAATCCATGAGGACAATTCTTTAAAAGAAATGGTCTGTAAAAGAGTGCTTTTACTATGTTGTTCAACTGGGTAACTTACTGAAAAGCTATGATCTTCCAAGTTATTTCTGAACATGGTGAAATCACTGATTGGCTTGGGTCAAAAGATGTAATTGTCCCAAATCAATTTTATTTCTTCCACTGGAGCAGTTCTTATCTACTGATTTTCTTCAGTTGTATTTGAAGTTCACAGTCTAGCCAAAACAGTCTGTTGTCTTCAAAAGCCAATGTTGACTAGGGATGGTTTAAATTAAAGAGGAAAAAGTGTCCATGTGTGTCGCTACAGCTTCCCCTCTGCCACGCTGTACTTCGTGCTGCCAGTTTTCCACTCCAGGGTCCTGCTCTCTATTCAGGTTCATCTTTCTGTTTGAATCTGTGGCCAGTTTTACTCTGGTGGATAAACTCAATGCTCATAATGGTCTCCCCAGTGGAGTCTTTTATTTTGTATGAGTCAAAATAGTTGTTTTTTAGTAGTATCATGAAAATATTCCCTTTCTGCATTGACTTCTTTATATTTTATATCTCTCCAGCTTCAGATCAATCATTACAAAAACAGAATAAGAATCCTGAAGACTTCTAAGGTAAGCTAAGGGAAATTCATTTTGATAGAAGTAACTGAGCACGGACTTCGTGTTAAGGGTTTGTTCTTGTGCTTCACCTTTTTTTATCAAAATCCCAAACCCCTCTGTTCAGTAGCGGTGACTTTACCAGACTTCAGTTAGTGCTCTGCTGCTGAGCTTCCTCCAGCACAGTCAAAACTGGTATTTCCAAGCCCGACTTTCTGTTTGCTGCCATAAAATCCCTCAGCTCGTGCAGGGCCCTGGGGTGCCCAGGGTACAGCTCACATCTGCCAGCACTGCAGGGAAGGTGGCAGGAGCTGCACAGAAATATCATCTTTGCATGATCAGCAAGATGTAGGAGACCTTTACAATTCCATTTCAAGGGCACATTCCTGCACAAAGAGTTAGGAGGCTGATTTAACAGATATTTGTCCCTGAGATTTGCTGCTGAGATTTTATCCTACCTGGATGTGTTTGAGCACTGATTCCAAAAATGACCACTTTTCTTAGGCAGTAAGATTTGAGAAACAATTATTAGCAACTACCCAGACCTATGCATTTCTTAGTTTACATATTATTCTATTAATCAAGGTGTAAAATCGGTACCTAATTTGTTCCAAGTCCACATTTACCACTTTATAGGAAAATGCTGATGAAATATGATCCATGTGTTTTATGCTTTATGAGTTTTGGCTTTTCTTTAATAGGCTCAAATCACAAGAATCATAAACAGGGAAGAACTGCCACAGCAGATTTTCAGGTTGAAAGAAAACTGGCTAAAAAAAAAAAAAGAAATTTTGACCTCAGGTCAAAGCAGGTTTAAAAAGCTTTTAAACTACTCCCTAGAAGGCCTTTTAAAATTATGGTTTGAAGCAGATGAAAAGTATTATTAAAACCTGACCTGTGGCCATTGGCTGCTGAGAAACATTCTTAAAATCTGATTGTTGTAACTCCTTTTGGTGGCAGATCTTTTTGTGGTAGAGAGGTCAAGAGCTTGCTCTTAAATGCTTGTAGTATGAAGCTTTAAGAAAGAAAAAGCTAATATGTAATGCTGTTATCAATTTTATTCACAATGGTTGGTCCTGTGAAGTACTTAGTGATCTCCCTTCCTGTTAAAAAGGATGCTCAGCACATTGATGGATAATTGTTTTTTATGAAATTAGACTAAACTACAAAAGTGATCTTGACTCAGATTCTACACTCCTCTGCAACAAGAGAAACAATGTTAAGACTGAAAGTCTGAGAACAAGATCTATGCAGTAAGCAGAGAACAGAAGTGCTTCAGGAACAAATTATTATAATAAGCAATCCCGTCAGTGCAGTTGGATCTTTGGTGGGTTTGTTTTTTTCTTTCCCCTGATAAAGTTCAACTTTTGCTACATCATCCTGTATAAAAGAGAAGTTTCCCAACTGCTGTTCTTGCAGCCTCTCTATACAGGCAGCTTGTGTATTTCCTGGCCATGCTGACAAGGGATTTGCTTTTGTACTGTACTGCAGTCCCAGATGGTTTCATGACCTTGTGCCTGGCAAGGAGAAAGTCAGTTGGTGCTCCTCTGACTCTCAGACTTGGAGTTTGTCACTTCCTGAATAACTGCATTTCAGCAGCTTCTGTGCTGGTTTAGAATATATCCCAGGAACAGTATTTTTAAGATCTCCTGGTCCCCATTACCAACATAATGAAAACCACTTCTCAACATGTGTGGTAAATTCTTCAAAGAAGTGTCTGCTAATAAGTGCTACAGATTAATTAATTGAAATCATAAACCTTCCCCATGCTGTATGAATAAATTTTGCATGTCTCACCCCAGGCTGTCTTTAATACAGTGTTACTAATAGCAGACACTCCAACTAATATCCATTCCTCAAGTGGACTTTAAACTGCTTTATAAGGACAGGAATAAAACAACGAGGAGAAGGAGGTGATAACACTTGAGTATGTAACGGTCTGAATTAGAAGTCCAACCTAAAGTTATCCATCCAAATGCCTTGTGTACTGTAAGCTCCTTGGAAAAAGAAATGCCTGTGCTTTATTTCATCTCGTGATGAACAGTACATGAATAATTGCTATGGCTCCTAACAGATGTGACTTTGGGTTTGACAAACTGCACAGTGAATCAGCAGCAGGATCAAGGACAGGCTTGAAGTCTGTCCCCTGGATGAACTTGCTGAGCCTTTGCTCCACTTTTACCACTACCTCTCTTGACCAATGCCTCAAAGTGCTGAATCAGTTCATGTTATATATTCTTTTAGTAGTAAGACACTTCCATTCAGAGATATTCTGGACATGGGGGAAAGTAAGTCGTTGTTCTAACAGTTTTCTATACAAACAGTTGTTCTGGATTTTGAATCTTAAAGCATTGCGTAGCTGGCTGAACCAGCTCTGTGGCAACTGTCAGTGTGAAATGGTGAAACCAGGTGGATAAATAATGCTAGGGAACTGAGATTACAAAAAGGGAACAATGTGGCTCTTGTGCTTTGGAACAGTAATAAATTTTGGCCCCAAAGAAGTCCAATAAGCAAAACCTATGGAAAGCAGGGAGCTTTCCTCTGGGCTGTTGCTGCATGCACTTGTAGTGATTCCCAAAGAAGTACCACAATTGTGCATTTGTGTGCTAGTGAGCTTGAGGAGTGTTTCTGGTGTGGATACTTACCTGCTCGAACCCCTTCGTAGAAGTCATGGCCTTTCTGAAAGATTAAAAAAAAAAAGGCTGTAACATGACCGATTCTATTTATCCCATCTCTCCCCATCCCACTTCTGGTTAAAAGGCATGTTCTCAAGATTCTGTTAAATCCCACTGTTCTTTTCTAGGCCTACTCTGTCTTTACTTATTAAAGAGCTCTGTATCTTCTTGCTTAAATGCAGCCACATCTCTTAAAATCACTCTGACCTACAGGGGCTGTGCCACCGTCCAGGTTCTCTCTGTAACACCTCAGATCTTTTTCTAAAGAGCTTCACATGATGGGGCTAAGGTGTGTGGTATCAGAAATTCTTCTGAGAAAGGCCAGTCTTCAGGAATTGTGATGTATTCTGCATACTTGGAACACTTTGCAGTTAAATGGAATTCTGTAAACATCCAATTTTTTTTAATTAAGGTAAATGTAACACTTAAATCCCCTAGCATGATTCATTAGTAATGGAGCTACAATCCTAGTTTTAGTCAGAATTAGACAGATTTTCACTTCTTTAAGTATTTACTTTAACCATCACAAATCATTTAATGGGACATATAAAAACCTTATTTTTACATGTGACAAAACTAATAACAAGAATGCCATGGGGAACCCTGTAAGACATTTGTTCAGGTAGTTCAGTTAGCAGCTCTGTTCCACTGGAAGGATCACTTTCTCAAATGTTATCCAAGTACCCAGCACTTAGTACAAATAGCACTAAAATCTCTTGCTGTGATAAATTTTTCATAGACAACACTCTTGAAAGGCAGTGATAAACAGTTGTTTGCACCCTGCTGCTGGGAATTGAGGACTAAGTAATTTAAACAGAAAACCTGTTCCAGAACACCAGTTTTAAAATTACTATCCAAATATGGAACACTATCTATAATAATGTTTTCATACTTTAACAGAAGTCCTCTACTGAAGATCTGACCATCATTAATGTAGTGTCCTTTGCATTCCATATGACAACATGAAACTAGAAAAAAAGCAAAAGCCTCACAAACACACAAAGATGATACTGACAATTAAAACCTATAAACTGTAAACTCTTGATGGAATCTACAGAAGCTTTTTAGTCTCTGATAAACTGTTCCCCCTCTGTGGCTGGAAAGGGACACGGGGCTCAGCTGCTGCTTACCATGCAGGCTTGGCTCAGCCTGTATTCCATCCGCAGTACCTCCTGTAAGCTCATGGAAGCTCCTTCTCTGAGCTGTCTCAGAGTCAGCTTTAAAGACGTAGGTGACATCTTATTAATAGTCTGGGGAAGACAGTAACATTGTTTTTATTTTCCTCAATTTGGACACTTTTCCGAGTCTGTCTTTTGTGAATTTTAAACTTTGTGAAGTAAATGATGGCTCTCTTCTCCCTGAGCTCTCTCTGTGATACCTATTCCTCCTGCTCCCTCCCAGCAAGCTGTCACATTAAATGAACTTTCCTGCATAAGCTTCCATCAGCAAGATCTCTGGGATGCATGCCATCACTTGTGGAAAGCCTAGAACTCCTAAGGTCCCATCATTTAAGATCAAATTACTACTAGCCAGAGAAATTAATGTAGTTGAAAAGATATTTTCAAGAATCTTTTGATAAGTGAAGGCAAGTGTTACAAGAGATTATAATTTGGTTTTAAGTATCTCATATATATATATAGTGTGAACTGCTCCTTTATTTACGGATATTGTAGGTGATAATAGTATTGCTTAGCATTTAAGTCTTATTTGGTACAATAGAGTAATAAGGTAATAATAGAGAGACAACAAACTTCAAGTTGTTGCTTCATGATCATTTGCAAAGACCAAACAATATGCAAAGAAGAAAACTGCAAGAAAATATTACAATAAACCAAACATATTTATCCAGGCTTCTTGTCTGAGACCAACAGATCCTGAAGTAATTTTGCCCTACATTATTCTGCTGATAGGAAGCTTGGAGGTCTTGCCTTACGTCTTTTGGCTGAAGTACAGACTATGACTATTGTGCCACAGACAGGGTTCTTTCAAAGCACACAGATGCTGTAAATCTGGCTCCCAGGAGTATCCTTTGGCGAACAGCATGCCAGTAAACAGTAGAGGAAAGTGGGGAGAAAGACAAAATCCTAGTTAAGAAAAGACCTGAGCTTTAAAGCTTCATGGGGTTGTGGGGAAAAGGAGCTAAATCTTATTGTTGCTTATCATTGTTTTCTTACTCCAGAAACGATCCTCCTTTCTTTGTAAACCTAAATAAAAGATGTGTATCATTCATGGTACAATAGACATTTCCTGATAATTAGGACATTTTTACCACTATTAAAAAGCAGCAGATGGTAAGATTTGCCTCTTTACATTATTTTCATTGCAGACATTAGGCTCCTTACCACAGCCTGAAATGGCAGGTTTCCAGTCATCAGCAGCAACGTTTTTTCTAGCTCCCAATTACTCTTCATCCCTCCAGACACCAGCTGATACAGCAGTGACCCATTTTGCCTAGTTAAGCTGGAAAACATGTGATTGCTATACAAGCAGGAGTCTGTGGAATTGTGCCTTCAAAGCACTGGTTCTGTTGTTCTGTAACTTGCATGTAATCACCGTGCTGGAGAGAGGAGCTGGCAAAGAACGAGCCAGCACTGGCTCCAAGTGCCAACAGCTCCTCAGTTCTGGTCGAGCTCTCCAACAATGAGCTGCCTTTCAGCAGATTAAGCAATCTGCTGTACCTCTAACTACATCACTCTGCAGGTCCCAGATGCGTGGCAGCTCTTAACTGGGCCCCTTATTTTTTGTGAGATACTTTTGGTGGCTTTGCCTTTCAACTAGACCTTTTCTCCTTTGTGTTTCACATTCTGTCACTGAGATTAGGAAGACTTTGCTCAGACCAGATTAAATGCTATGCATGGCATAGCCAGATGGTTCCAGGGCTGAAATGGTCATGGCAAGTTCTGGTCAAAGCAAGCACTGGAATGGGGAAGCTCTGAAAACAGCACTGAAGGCGGCTACTAGATGCACTAGACTGGTTATCTTGGCATATCAATGAGGCTGAGGGTGGAGGAGGTACTGACATAAATCAAGCTGGAGGGAGAGGAACACAGCAGGAAAATGGGTAGGTGTAATTGCAGAAAAATGAGTCACCAGTGCAGCTATAAATACATTCTCTGTACAAAAAGGAGGGGATTGGTGCTAGGGAACAGGCCTGAAAAAGGGACAGGGTAGGCTGGAGTAGGGAGTACTAAAATGCAAAGAAGCCTTCATAGAAGTATTTGACATCTATTTTAGTTATCTTTCAGACCATCTTGATTTTGACACAATGATCCCAAAAGCTCTAAGCTGAATTTGCAGCAGACTGAACACCAATAAAATGCTAACAGAAGGTGATTGAATTAAGTGGCACTGACACAGTGGATTCCCTTACAAGAGTAAAAGTGGGAATAGTGGCTTTCTTTCACTTAAACACCCCCAAACCTCCAGAAGTCCAGTGCATCACTCCCCTTGCATTAGATGAAGACATCTATCACTTACTTTCTGAGCTATCAATGCATTTGCTCGGCCACAGGGAATGATGGTCCTGCAGGAGCTCAGACAATGTATGAGGAGTATCTAGCCAAAGCTACACAGGAAAGATGCCCAAGGACACAACATCGCTGTGTCACTGGTCTGCCAACAGAGTTTCAGAATGCTGCTTTGAAGTCAACACTACCAAGCTCCATTCCTGCAATCCACCTCACCCGCAGGCTGCACACACATTGAAGTTTCAGGAGCTATTATGTGCATCCCAGCCTGAGCAGTAGATCTGGTGTGGTGTCCTTAGTCTGCAGTGTCCTGCACACTACATTGGCACTCATTCAGTAACAAAGAAGGATTTTAAACCATGAAGTGTCAGTGCTCAGAAGGTGCACTGTCCTGCCAAAAACCTCTAAGAAAGCATTGTGTGGAAGCCAAGTCAAGTATCTGAGGCTTTTCAGGTTTTGACCCCACATGTTTACTTCATCCCACTAGAAATGGCACACCTGCCCTTCACAGTAAAGGTTTTTGGCCTGTGTAAATCCTGAAAGCAAAGCAGCACTGCAAAGTTAAAGGTTTGAAAACTACTGAGTTCAAAGTGTTAGTTCTCTAGCTTTCTACCTGTTTGTGGCTGGGTTCAAAATGTGGTGTAAATCATGAAGTCATTCTCAAGTAGAATTTTAACAACTTTATACTCTTCTTCATGCCATGTTTCAGTATCAGATAAGTGACAGCCTGCCTAACAGGCATGTTTTGAAAGTAAAAACCAGGAGTACTGTAGGTCAAAGAGAACAGGGTACTTGGGATAGCAGGGCTCACAGCATACTTGGATTATTGCAGAACTAGGAGTTCCATTTTATTAACCTTGTTGATCCAAGGTACAAGGTGGATGCATCAAGAGGTACCTCCAAATTAGGATATTTGTATTAAACTTTCAGTTAGGGCTTATTCCATAAGCTTACTTACACATATAATAAATACAGGGATAAACAGGGAGAATAACCACAGACATGGCTGTTACTGAATCAGCTGGTATGGTATTTATCAGTTGGATTTGCTGTTGTTCCTGTGCCTGGACACTGAAGTGAAACCTTGGTTTCACAACCTTGCCTAATCCTACTGCTTAGCACAGCACATCTGCTATCAGAAACTCCTCTGAAATATCAGTATTTGCTCACACTGAAGTCTTGCATCTGCTAGAAAATGTGGGATTTGTTTCATGGGGGTTTTCCCATGAATTTCTGCATGGACTGAAGCAAGTCACACTAACAGTCATATCTCTTGAACAGAACAGACAATTGTTCTGAAACTCTGGTCAACTCCAGGGACATTCATTTATGAATCACATGGAAGAAAAAAGTTGTTATAAAGTCCTATTAAAGACATGAGATAAGAGAACTGAAGAAGCAACAAAATAGCCTTCTTGTTGTTGTTTAGGAATTTAAAAAATCAGTTACACAAAATCATAACTTTGAAGTAGATGACCTAATTTAGTCATCAATAGATGACATCATTTTAAGCTCTGAATTAAAACCGTTAAACAAATGTACTATCAGAAACAATAAGGAAAAAGAAGAAACAATTATTGATTGTTTTCAACATCCACTGAAGCTAATCAATATAATACAAACACATAAAATTTTTATTCTGGCACCAACTCATTTGACTGCTTTATCCAATGAAACTTGGCTACTACCTGCTTTCTCTCATTATTCAACTTTACTTTTATAAGACATATGCTAAACTTCTTGCAACATACTAGCTGTACTGGTTGGCACAAAGATAATCTTAAAACTTCTTTTCTCAAAAACTGTTTGATGGTTCCAGTGACAATGTGTTACATTTTGAATTAGAAATTTTAAAAAAAATGTGACAGGGTCCCTAATGTGAATACTACCTTATAGAATTCCTTCTGCTCATATCAAAGTTAGAGATGAAGGATGTTTTATTTTACTATGAAAGGAGGATTTCTTCTGTGAGCTGTAACTAAAATTACGACCCTTTTGTTAGAGAAATGCTTCAGTTCTATCCAGTTGGAATATTTCACTAGCTCCAAACCAAACTTTGACAAGGCACCTGAACAAAGATACTTCAAAGGAAAAAAGAAAATACACACATTATTTATAAATGAATGTAAGTTGCTTCTTGCTTTTGAGGCTGAAGTATGAATTATGTGTGTAGCATTGCTGCACGTTTTTTGAGTAGTGATTACATGCAACACTCAGAAATGCATTAGAAAGATCAAAAATTACTTTGTGATTATAAATTTTTTGCTGTTTACCCAAATGAGATATCTGGAATGGAAGAAAAGCAGCAACACTGTTCTGGCACCACTTTATTCCAAGCCTTGGCAATAAAATGAGAAGCTATAAAGGGAACGCATGTTCCCAACAACCCCCTGACTGTGGGGAGGGGAAAAGAAAGGGAGTTTGGTTTTTGACTAAATTACAGGTTTACACACCATATGACGGTACTGACATTGTGTGATTTCAGAGGAAAACCCTTGTCTGAGTAGAACTACTGAGAATCCCTCTGGACTACGTGTGAGAACCTGAGGCTCTCAGACCAAAGCCCTATAGGGTAACTGAAGTCTCCCGATGATAAGAAACCATAAAACCGGATTTAGAATCTCTAACAAAAGTGACATAGAAAACTTTACCTCTAGCTGCTTCATGGCAAAAGGAGAACCATCTTGCTTTAATTTCTTAACGATTTCTTCCATACTATTTGCTGAAAAAAGACTAAAAGAAAGAAAATCAGTTAACAATCTGCTGCAGTCTCCCTCTTACCTTTGAAGGGGTAACACTGACATTAGAAACAGAGCATAACCACCTGATTTGGCTTTTCTTAGCAATGTCTTCCATGTTGTTCAGTTTCAAGTAACTCAGGCATCTCCTTTTCCTTTACAAATCTCTAGTGTTTCACTAAACCTTACCAACAAACTGGTATTTATCTATAAACCTCAATTACTACCATTAGTCTTAGCTGTATTTTTCTAACACAGCAAATCTTTAGCTATCAGCTCCATTTTACTGGTTTGGTGTCTGCATCTTTTACCTCTAATGTAGTTATTGCCATCCTTCTCCCAGAGTTTTAGCTCTTTCTTATTGCTCTCACTTATTTCTCCTTCCCTTTCCGATACACAGAAGTTCCAAGCTATCACAGAAATGGCTTTAACCCAATGAGTACTGTAAATGTGTTTGGTAACATTTCCTGTTCAATGGAACAGTTATTCTCACAAATTCCCATCCAAGATCTAGAGAAAATATTCATTTTAATGTGCCACAGGTTACAAATCAGGCTGCTTTGCCCAAGTATTTAATGTACTGATGAGTGAAATATTTAATGAGCTTCAGCTAAAGCTCCTTGAAGACAAAATGTTACTTTAAACTTGGAGGTAATTTCTCTCACCTTATCTGTGAAATACTGTTACTAGATTTAACTTCATGTTCTCTACCCACAAGAATAAAATATTTTAAAAGATTGCTGAATACCTGTTAATCTTCTCCATATGTTCATCGAGTACAAACTCCTTTTCTTGATCAATTGTGCACTATTTAAAAAGCAAATACATATTTTACTTAGTTATTTTAGACTGAAAAGTGTATCAGTGCCAAAGAAATTCAGCAACTTGTGCTCCAGAAATATCACATCATAAAGGAACGTTTAATGTTCGTAAGACATGCAATTTTTAATGAATTACCATTTTGCAGTGTGTATATATGAACTTGTCACTATCCTGTGAATGTTGAAGATGTTGCCTCATACTGCAGTGCTTGCTCTGAGCCACTATGTCTGCATATTTGTCTGGGTGGTTATCTTGTACACAAGTAATTCTGATTATTCTATCAAAACACTTCTGTGCAATACACTAAGAAAGTGTAGCTAAATCTACTCAAGAATCAGAGATTTTTTTAAAAAAACCCCTTTAATTTTCCTTAAAAATATACAGGCCTATGTTTAGGCTTTTTTAATGACAAAAAAAAAAGTATTTTCTCTTCTTTCTCTTTTATATGCCATTTAACCGAATTTTCTTTAGGCATACAAAATCTGTGATAGATCCATCAGCCTTCTGTGGGAAGGCTGTCAAACATTTCACATCTCCTGGCATTAAGGGGTTTGGGACATAAGCAGATGTTTCAGGAACAGCAGCTGAAGCTGAAAAGGTTCCCTGGCATTTCAGCTGATAACTAAAAATACACAGGTTCCTTTTCCATTTAGTGTCATCTTGTAAAGTGCGATACTGCAACGTATAATCACTCCTATTTCACAGCATTCTGTTTTGTAAAAATAATCAGTACTATGATGTGAATTAGATTATCTCATTTGTTTTTCCAATTAATCTTATTTATGAACTTAGTAATTACAAAACAGAAATAACAAGAGTAGACACAGCTCATTTTAAAGCTGAACAAAAGCAGAGTAATTGACTAACACTGAATACTGGTTTGACTCTAGAAGTTTTCTTTCTTATGAAAGAGAACTGCAATGCACATCAAAAGAGTTAAAATAGCCACTGATTGTAAAGGCAAAACCTTTTATTTTCATGCCCATTGTTACATGGGACTAAGACAAGTATTATGGATAGAGTGCAAAGATTTTGTAAACTTGTTATTTTCAACCATTAAAAAAAGATAATCAGTAACATGGATAAAAAAGAATATCTACATATATTTAACAATTTTGCTTGATTTCAGTAATTTCAGATTACCTTCATGTGGTAAGAGTTCAATAAATCTGCAATTTTTTCCTTTGAAGGAGATTTCATTGCTATCAGGTCTTTCTCCAAGGCAGGTAGCTATTAAAAATAAGCTTTAATTACAAGTAAGTAAAACAAAACACACTACATGGGTTATTACTATGGTAATAGTAGGATATGCATATATAAACACCCCCCCATCCTCCCCAACTTTCTGACAGACCGTAAAGAAGTACAAAGCCAACAACACAAGGAGACAGAGTTCATGTGTCAGTGTAGAACCACCCGAATTTAATGATGTCTGCAGCGACAGCAAAGAACTGCTTCCCAAGCAACCCCCCAAAGCAGTGCTACAGCTGCAGCAGGTAAAGCCAGGCTGCGCCAGTCTGAGAGGAAAGAACATTTTCATGGGGTGTTACCTTCACTGCACACTTTGGAGTGGTACAAACCTCTAGTTTCGTACGCTGTTGTCTAAACCGTACAATTTTTTAAGCAACTTCATTCTGCTGAGTCGATTATGCCCTTCCAACAGTGGAATTGTAAAAACAGCACCATTTGCTCCTTTCTTCAAGCAAAGCTGTCACCAGCTGGCAAGTGTTCGAAGGACAGCGTGAGAGTGTCTCACCATCCCTGTCTGCAGGGCCTGGCCAGCTAACCTAAGTGCACCTCTGCAGACAGCCGTGCTGGTACCGGGTTCTGGGGTGCTAAAACCCCAAAGCTCTCCCCTGCCTGCGGGCTGTGCCCCAGCCAGCACTGTTGGCACGTTACCTTTTCAGATTCTACAAAATGCGTGGCGATGCCAACTTTGAGCACATCTCTTCCTTTCAGCCTGCACCCTGTCAGCGCCAGGTAATAGCCGATCTTTCCTGAGAGCCTGGGCAAGAAATACCCTCCACCTACGTCAGGGAAAAGGCCTGCAACAAACAACACAACACAAAAGTGAAGGGAGGACATCTTGTACCAATCACCACTTGCAGCAATTTTTTCTTGTCTCACTTTCAGCTTCCTTACATGGGCACAGCAACCTTGCCCAAATTTCTCCTTGACTCGGCCTGACATTTCTGGCATCAAAACCCTTCCTAAAAGCAAACTCTTGAACACTTTCCAAACTTCATCCTTTCCACTGGCACATACTTTACAAACATATATCAAACAACAATATTTATTCTATTTGCCAACAACTTGAGACAATTTCAGGTGCTTGAAAAATCAAGTGTATTCTCAGCAAAGAAACAGAAGAGACACAAGGAATTGTGAAATAATTTGTGCAAGCTCAAACTGGATGCTGCTTTTTCACTGAAATCTTTTATTATGATAAAAATATTAAACGCTGATGAAGTGCCTCTTGCACAGCTTAGTTTGAACAAATTTTAGGGCTGAGAATTCAATAATAGATCAACAGTATTGCCAGGGTCTTCCTGAAGGTGGAGGCACAAGATGCTGACTTAGTACTTGGGTATTTGACAGGACTGTGACTAAGCTAAAATTAAAAAAGAATTATCAAACTCTCCAGTTTAGTAACTGTCTTATATACTTTTTAAAATCTACAGATTAGGGTAATTTAAAAAAAAAAATCAAAGCTGTGACTAGAATTTAAAATACTTTTAAAAGTTGTATTGGCAAGTATCTACCTTCTGTTATATCCATTTATCCCAAAAAATAAATCTAGACATCTTTTTAAATGCATTTAAACTTGAGAAAACTTTAGCTTAGCTGTATTGATTTCAGAAATCTGAATGCATAGAGGCAGGGTCCAGTTACTACCTTGAAATCATGCCAATGGTGCATACATGAAACTGAAAGTCTTTTCAAGAAATGAAAGATGTGGTGGGGTTTTTTTCCACTTTCAGAGAATGAATCAAATGAATCATGAAAACAAATGAAAAAGAATACAAACAAGTAATAAGAAACTCGTAAGACACTTGCCAAAGAAGAGATATTAACTGGGAAAATTCAGATGTATGTAAGGAGTTAAATGGGGTTCTGATAGAAGATGGTGGGTGAGTTTTCACTCACAAGTAATTGCTTTTGTTCACAAGAATCAATGTGTGTATTATAGAAAGACCCTATTCCAAGTATTTTGAGACATGGGAAATTAGTGGTCCCTGAATGGTCCTCCCCCTTGGATGGAATAAGGGGAGTTTTCTTTCAGACAGCTGCTCTTCAGTGTTTGTCTCTTAGTAATTTTTAATATCTGACCCATCTCAGCTTCTTCTCTGGTTCCCTCTTGGCCTTCTTTTTGTTCTGCTGCTTCTAATACATCAAAAAGTTGGGTTTAGGAGTCACTTCTTATCAGTTACAGCTATAGTATTCTATTGCCACTGATGTGTGTGCTGTCATTAATTGATTTATTCCTCATCCCCCAGGCTACTGAGACATACAGCTCTCCTGAAATGCTGAATGCCTTGCTGACACCCTTTAAAAGCCCTAAGCTGTATTAACTCCAATTCATCACTTACCTTCTTTTTCATCTGTACTCACATTCTCAAATAGTCTGTTCTACCTTTTACCTTCTCAGCTTGAGCTATCATAACAGTGATGCCAAGACTTCTATTTAGTTTTATGTTTCTATTCATCTGTCTCCCTTTGTATATCCTTCTACTGCAAAAAAAAAAAACCAACCCAAAAACCCAAACCCAACCTCATTTAAATGTAAAACACATCTTAAAAATGCCCTCCAAAGCAAAAAGGCAATTACATTATTCTTTCCATCCACCAGAACAACAACAGCAGCATTTTTTTTTTGCGGTAGTTAAAGTAATACTGATACTGGACTACTGCTCTCCCCATGCTACAGCACATTTCCAGGGGAAAAACATCTTTCTGTTGGGATCCATAGTGTCCTTCCACTTGGCCATACACAGGAAATCAGTTCTAAATAAACTGTGAAGCTGATTAGCTTAAGTAGCTTTATAGGCAAATAAACCTAAATTGAATGAAGGTACCTTTAATTAAGGAACTTACAAACAGGATTAGCAAAGGTCTACCTAATCCACTTTAAACTTACTTGACTGCATAGTCTGCTATAGCTTCTACTGTATCCTTTTCAGTGCTCCTGTCTTCCTTTTTCTCTTACAATTTTACTCCTTCTGTCCATGTTCTACATATTGCTCTTCTCTCAGTAATGCCTCAGATACATATACATATATATATATATATATGTATATATAAAAAGAGCAGAAACCTCTTTGCTGCTGGGGTTCTCCTAATGCATTCCATGCCTGATTTTTGTTTTTTTGTTAGCATTTAGCAACCATTTCTCAATTTCCTAGTGCAAGAAGAGAAGAGCTGTGTTGGCGCTGGGCTGCCCTGCTGACCTGCAGCCTGTGCTCTGACACAGGCGCAAACACGCTCTGCTGTAACCCCAAAGGCGCAGCTCTGCCTTTGCCAAGCAGAAGAAAGGCAGGGCTGCTACATTCTTACCTGGCAGAGAGGGTTGGGAATTTATTAGTATTGACTTCTAGAAAGCTAAAAACGTAGCAGGGATATGCAAGAAAGTATCCACTATTAGTGTAGCCTCACCTCAAATCCCATACCTTATACTTTCATCCTTTGTTCTCCCCACCTTCCCACACCTTCCTACTTCTGCGCTGCTTTGCAGTGCTTTATCTTATCTGTGTCAAACTCCTACAGTCTAGAACTGCCTTTTCTTTCTATTTGCCAAGTGGCATATTTATCTATATCCTTCTATTTATGGTGGTGTACAAATGCAGAATAATTGTGTGAAAATGGAGCAGCTGAATGAACGCTTTGTTTTCATTTCACAGCAAAGGTGTCATGACTACTGAAATAAATGAGCACATGAAAAAAACAATTAATACTGTATCTAGAGAGCTAGAGGTTTTAAACACACCCCACAGAGATCAAAACAGCTAAGCCTTGAAATCCAAACAGATTTTGGTGATTTTACTTCTAAGTGATGCTAAAAGGGGTTTAATTACTTTCTTTCCTAAGCCAGTTCTAAGCTTTTCCTTCACGTCTTACCAGTCTATTTTTGTTTAAATAAGTCAACATGAGAAATCTGTGTAAAGTACATAGTTCTTGTTAATATAGAACTCCTCATATCTTTACCTTTGAAGAAGAAAGTGAAAGTACTTTTATTACTAGAATAATTTCATATGCCAAGGAAGCTCTGTTTAGTTAAAAAAATACAAATACAAATTGTTTACTTCAAATGGTTTTCATATACAACAACTGATTATACACTTCAGAGCTTAGAAAACTCATGTATTAAAGCTTAAGTTTAGTTTACTAAGTTTTTCTTCAGCAATAAAAAAATACTTGGAGGGCTGAAATAGCTTCTAGTTTTTTCAGCCCAACTTTACTTGTTCAGAACAATCACATTACATTTATCAGCTAGCAGGAATTACTCTAATATTTTTTTCAGGAATTTAAATTGTAACGTGGTAGCTTGTATTTGGGTGGTTTATTATGCTTTATTGTGCTTGGCAGTTGCATCATGAGAGTTCCCTTCAATCTGACTCATTTCTCTTGAGCCATACATGTATCTTTATGTAGCTCTGGGATACATTTCTTTTTTGTACCTCTCAGAATTGAGAAAGAAACTGTAGCATCAAACATTAGAAAACACAAGGTACACCTTGCTGTTTAAAACAAAAAAAAAGGTGACACTGAAGACGCTGTGATCTTGCATAGGCACAATCTGTGCACAATTGTAATGGGTCTACATTAGTTATCTACAAGAAAAGCTGGAATTCCAAAATCTGTCCCATTAATATTGCAGAGCAGCTTGTAGTACACCCAGTTTGACTCATACCGAGTGCCCAAGGTAAAGCTGGTGCACCTGCACTGGGAGCTTCAGACTTTATCTGCCCCCATCTGTATCAAGTCATAGTTCTTTACAAAAATGTTTTATCCTGAAAGCCTTTGTGTCAGTCTGCACAGCTGAAGAGTCTCAATGATCAACTCCCAGAACACAGATAAGTTTCTGATAATTTCACAAAAATACTTCCCATATCTGGTCATCTCCAATTCCCTTTTAAAATTCTTTCCCTACCAGCAAAGCGTTCAGTCAAAGACATTTCACCCTGATTACACCAACAGGGAAACCCTAAACACATTAACACGTGATAACCTGTTCAAACACTTACCTATTGCTGTTTCTGGCATGGCAAAAACAGTCTTTTCTGTCGCAACTCGAAAATGCCCATGGACTGAGACGCCAACTCCCTATACAGGCAAAGGACACAGTAATAAAATTACTGGTAGATATAATCATAACCACAGTCCTAGGTAACATACCTCTTGCTTTGCTTTACAATTTAAATAATATTAGATTTACCATGTGCAGCTCAACAAAATATTAAAAGGCCTTTTATGGCTCAAACGCTAATAAAGCATCATATTGTCTTCATCACTTGGTTGAAATAGCTTTCTATGCTTTGAAAGATAGGTGAGTCATACAGAGAATAACTTCAAAAAAACAGTGTGACCCTGTTATCTCCACTGGGAAACTTCCAAGGGAGTTGACATCCTTTTGCTAATGTTGCTCCATCTATAATTTTTGCACTTACTTCAAATCACTAACAAAATAAGGGTAATACTTATGGAAAATACACAAATTTCACAAAGCTGGCATCCGAACGCTTTCAAAAGAAATAATAATTGTTTCTCTAATGTGATAATTACCTACACTATAAACACAGAAGTATTTCAAACAGAAAAAGCCTTAAGTATTATTGATTAAAATTCAAAATATGCTGTTACAAATTCCCTTTTTATCCTAGGCACTTGTGTTCACCAAGGCAGTAAATGGTATCCGCATTTCCAAGTATTTAGCACTCTTCTCTAGCAGCCTGTCCTGATGGAACACTTCCCTCAAAATGAGAAGTTTCTGGTGTTGCCTATGCCATATTTTCTGATTTAAGTAGTAAGCAGCAGAAAGGCCCAATTAAAAAAAAAATCACTTCACACAAAATAAATTTAATTTAGATAAATCTTCAAGAGTTAAACTAAGAAGCCCAAAAATGGTTATCTGAAGAAGTTACTACTACTTAGTAATAATATTTGAAGTAAGCCAAGAATATTTAGGTTATGGGACACAACCACAACATACATACTGAGGTCTCCCTTCTCAAAGCTTACCTACGTGACACTGGTCAATCGAAATGTGTTTGCTCCTATCTGGAGACAAGACCCTCTGCTGAATACTTCACAAGTAGTTATTTCACACAAATATTCTCTCTTTCATCATTTCTGCAATTTCAGTTTATTTCTGTTCCTCACTGTTAATCTTCCCTTTGCTCAGTCCTTCCAGCCATCCATGTTTTATATTAAAACTAAGGTATCTTCAAAATCATTGGCCAAAAGAACTCAGTGTCTGATGAGAATATAATGCATTTTAAACAACATTTTTAACTGTTTAAATACTATAAAAAGGGCACTTTACCCAACTAAGGCTATTAGTCTTCACAAATATATTCACAGTATTTCATACTTCCCATAAAAACCAGTGGGATTAACTGGGTGATACTCCCTTGGACAAGCAGTATGTATTTGACAGGTTTTTAAGGTGAGAGTAGAGCTTCTTTCCTTCTGCTTATCTACAGAGATATCTGATTGGGTTTTACATCAAGAATTTTCAAAAGTTCTCTCAATTTTATATTAAATTAAATTTCCTCTCACCCTTCCCTGGCCTCTCTCACAATTCTGCCCAAGAAGAAATTGACTTATTCCATTAGGGTGATATACAACTAAATCTGAAAATATTTTCAAATTGCTTCTGTAAAATGACTATCTGTCACTCTCAGGTTTTAATATAGACAGATGAAGTTTTTAAGATTCCGGTTTAATTTCCTGCAAAATGCACCCATCGGGTAAGTGGTTATCAAACTCAATTTTATATTCAGGAACGAAGCCAAATGTATTCACATGAAGCACTGCTGTTCCAAGGAAGCGAATGGCATTGGAGCAAACATCTGAATCATATTTGCACAGGGTAAAACCTTACGTCTCCCCCCTTATCTATCCTTTGGCCCTTTGTCTGAGCACTGGGCAGATCTCATCTGAGCAGCAGCAGCAAGAGCAGCGGGCCTGTATTTAGCTGTCCTGAAAATGCAAAGCTGCGTTCGCTCATAAAGCAGTTCCAGAACTCCTAAATGAAATGGAAACATGACTTCATCGCTTCCAACTTTTTTAATGTCATAATAGCATATTTTCACTGCATTAAGTAAAGCCTGCTGGTATTTTTATGCATGTTGAGCAATAACGATGAGCTATTTCTAAAGATAATGAAATAAAAATCAGGCCCATTTTGGTCTTTCTAATGCTTAAATTAATATTTTCTAATCCCATATCTAAAAATACAAATACCATCTATCTCAAAGCATTTTTTCTGGCTTGTTTTCTAGACGCTCAGAATTTTGTTTAAGGACTCCATTTTTTGGCTTGAATTTTAAGTACCAAAGATTCGAGTGTGAATTCCATGAAGGGAGCTTCTCTTCCAAGTTTGTTCTTTTTTTAGAGTGATAAAAATAAATGTCGAGTTTTAATAATAGAAATTTGAAAGATGTAATTTTCTTTTGAAAAAGTAATTAAATCAGATTTCACTTTCTCAAGTGCTTAAGCCATAATTGGATTTGTTTTCTAGACAGCCTTCGAGCTTTGTATCATAGATAGCAGCCTTATTTCAGATGTATATTTAAAAGACTAAAACTGTATTTTCTTTTTATTCATTATAAAAAAGTGGTGCAAATATGTTCTAGCTTCTTTGAAGATCATTTCTAAATAATCCAATACTGAGATAAAATTTGGAGAGAAAAATCAGCTAATGGTACAAATCCCTGTAACTTCTTTACTGGTGTTCATATGCTTTTTTTGTTTATTTGTAACTTCCCAAATGGTTAACACATCACTGCATGTTTAACCTTCTACATCTAACACTGAGGACAAATACTCATTAGTTTAATACATCCTGTGTAAAGAACAAACCCGTCAGAAGTCTAAATGCATTCCTCCCTCATTTCTGGATTTTCTGATTTTATTTTGTTTTCATTCAGCTGAACTCTTGCATAGCTGGAGTCGCCCCTAGAAGCCCCTTCAAGCCATTAAAAAATCTTCTCTTGGACTGTGTTCACTTCACCAGGTATTTCCAGCCTTTACACATACAAGCCTTAACACTACAATAACTTTATTAAAATACACTATATTCTGCACTGTCAGAGTTCTACTTTTCATGCTCTTATATACTAAAGGTGATATCTTCCTCAGGCTTCTGCAAGGTAATACATTCCCATGGTCTATCAGGCTATTACTGCTGGAAACTTCTTTTTCCATTGACATCTGAATTTTGGATTTTGTAAAGGGTACTTACAGAATGAGACTAAAAATTAAGGAGAATAAAGAAATCAACAAGCAATCAATTTAAACTACTGGGCTGGTTTTGGCTGAGATAATTCTCTTCACAGTAGCTTCTTCATAGCATGAGGCTCAGAGTACCTCAGGGAGGCACATCACTTTATAGGCAGTTCAGTCTGAATTCATCAACAAGCTTACAAAAAAGAATGTAGAGTATCTGAATTTTATTTCCCATACAAGACTGTCCACTCAATGCTGTATTTCAGAGGTCATTATGTGACTGTGTATAGAAACTTTATCATTGATTTCCATTTTTTCCTCGTGATGAATACAGAGTTTTAATACAAGTATTTTTCTAATGAAAAACAAGGTGACCAACAGATGCAGAAATTAAATACAACTACTGTGAATCTTTTGCGTCCCAAAGGCTGTATTATCTTAAATTGAGAATGACCCACTTTTAGTAAATCAAGAGAATTTAGGGAAGTTATTCAGAAATTGAGGGCCACCACAACAGAGAACTATACAGAGTGAAATAAATACTCCCTTCCTGCTCACATATAGAAAAACAGACCTGTGTCACAGCAAAACCACATATCACACTTTGCAATTTACTGAATAATCTAGCTCAGACTGTAAAGGAATCACTGCCTAGGAATGCTTAGGCCACACAGTCAAAGAAACATAAATGGAAAAGTTCTTCAGGGATGTTGCTTGTGTCACCTTCACAGGGCTGGTAAATAATTTTTAGCTGTTTGAGTAAGCAGTGTTATGATAAAACCAATATTGACTGCAGTGAAAGTCCTTCTGTAACAGCTCCCATCAAGTGACTACACTTTTTACATTTTTAACTGCATGGGAATGGCTTCTGGTAGAGCTAGAACCAAAAGGAAATGTAGCAATCAATTGAGCATAATTGAGCGTAACACAACAATGGGGAAATATGTCTGCATACAAATGTGCAAAAATAGCCAAGGTGCAGCAAAAATGTTTTAAAAGGCAAAGTGAGTGGAATTGATCCAGGAAGCAGCAGGAGCTTACAGCTACGGTGGATCAAAAATCATGGCTGTAAGAGCATTACCCTCTGCAGCCAGACACAATGGATCTTAAACTGAATCAAAATTAATCTTTGTTCATCATTAATGTTATGGCCCGCTCCAAAGAGTATAATCCATTTTCATCTGTAGATACTAACAGACAAGATGACATAGTGAACCAGAGCAGTGCAGTCTGACAGATCAATCTGGATGCAGAATATCACCTTCTTTGGATCTTGCTATATAATTCAAGTCTATACAAGTATTCTAAAAATATAATTTAAAAAAATAGTGGGTATTGTGAACTTTTCAATAATTTAGTGTGGTATTTTAAAACATAAAATATTGATGTTATATAATTTAATTATGAAATATTTATTTCCACATAATGATTATGCATTAGAGAGTCTCAGTCCAAATTGCTCCAGACACATAGAAGCACAACGAGCTGACTGGAGACAGATTATCTGCAGTAATATCTGACGTCTCAGACTTGTTCTTCTGACCCCTAAGTATTTAAACAAATTGATCCAACTACACGAATAGTAAGCATTTAGGTCAGGTTCTTCTTACAGAGAAACTTAAGGAAAAAGACACACAGGCCATTCTATGGCACCAGTGCTGCCACAGTGAGTGTCTTTTACCAACCAGATTTAGATCGACTTTCTAAGAGCCCTGGCTTGATTTTTCTACTGGCAGCCCAGATTTTCAGTGATCGCAAGCAATTTTTACTAGGGTACCTATCATAATCTGCACAATTTTTTATGGACACAAGACCTGTGCTGCAACAGAAAGAAAAGAGAAGATGTAGGAAGACATGGATTTGAAAAGCCTATAATATTAATTATAAT
>WBMY01003423.1:184375-216984 GCA_013397315.1 Donacobius atricapilla
AATTAATATATAATATTAATTACAATATTAAGAGCCTACAAGCTCTTAATTAGTAACAAGTACAATGTTTTCTAGTTTTATATTTGAAAGTAGTCTTTTTATCCCAATTCTGTTTCTTTATACACGCCTGGCCATGTGTATTCAGAAAAAAATACAGCAAATGCAGCTTTTTTATTGTCTCTAAAATTCTGGAAGAAGTTCTCCCCTTGTTCCTCTGTATCACCTAAAAATGTAGCTACTGCAAGAAATCCCTGTGTCCAGCTCATCAAATCTTCATGTCTGCAAGGAGGGCAGGCAAGCGGGAGGGAATGTGTTCCAGCACCTTGCATCACTGCATACCTGAGCTTTTCTTTTAGGTTTTATCTTAAAATTGAAGAAATTCTTCTTGTTCTTAAATACAGGTACGTGCATCAGAACTTTATTTAAACAGTGGCACGGTTATTTGGGATAACAGGAGTGAAACCAGAGGGGTTTTTGTAATGATGTTCTATTTCGCTGAAAAAAGTGCTTTGAAACTTAAGACAAAGTCTTACAACTCAATGAGAAAATGAGCACTCAAGTTCTTCAGGAATTGAGGAAAATGAGCAGAAATATGCAAGGATGGAGAAGCAGGCAAAGTTAATTCCCTTTAGAACATTTATTCCTTGATCTATAATAAAGGGAACGGGAGGGAAATAATGAGATAACTCTCAATATGAGGCTAGGTAGGTACATGAAGGCCTAGAATTAGAGAAAAATAGAGAGACTTTTAGCATGCAAGAGTCTGGTGTTAAATGGAAAGAACAAATCTGTGCAGAAACCAGCAAAAACCTCAGTCATTGTAGAGTAAGGAGAGAGAGAGAAAGAGTTTTACTTACTGTACAAGTACTGAGCTACAATTTAAAATACTTGTATTCAAGACAGTGCTTCATGATAAGCCCTGTGGGCAGTAACATCACGTGCAAATAAATGATTGAGCACTCAGTGGTTACTTTTGTCAGGAGCTGCTGACATTCTAGCCCGATTAGCCACAAAATGGAGAGCACCATTTATCCCTGGGATCATACACCAGAGCCAAGCAGGCAGAGCAGCGTGGCCAGATGGCAAAGAGACTGGAACAGCAGCACGGACTGAACCCTTTCTTAGCATTGCCTCAGCACTGTATTCAACACCCCACACTTCAGAACGTAAGTGGTGCACAAGTCAATCTTGAAACGATTTCTCTGTACTTGCAAAATCTGTATTCTATTTCACAGTAAAAGCTGCCTTCAGCTTTGAAGCACCGGCAACAAAACAGGCCACAAGCTTCTCTGTGGTACACAGGCACGAGGGAGGGGGACAGGGGGACAGGCACAGAAAGAACTGGAAAGCAGCTTATCTAGGTTTAGTATGACAATTACTTTCACTTCAGGGCAGATTTTAGAGTGTAAATTAAAACCGAAGATGCTCCAGTGTGTGATGGCGGACAAGAGGCATGACATACTTATAAAAAGAAAGGAAAAGAGTAAGGATTGGGAGAAGTCCCAAGAAGTACTGACATTTCTAGGTTCTAGTTTCCTAGCTTTAAAAAGGGCTAAAGGGGTAATAATGTCCATTACAGTAGAGAAGTACTATGGAAAATCATATTTCATGAGCTTTCATATGCTGCAGTTAGTCACCTCAAGCCCCATACGTTTACATGTATATACGTATATTGATAACTATTAAGTAGAATTTCCATGATGTGCAATAAAACTTACACCCCAAATTAAACCACAATTAAATAGCTTTGTTCTGCGGGCAATATCCACTTGTACATACACAGTACTGTAATTAAAAATTGTACCACACATGGGCAAAAATATGAGATTTTATAGATGTGTTTAATCCTAATGTCTCCTGGTTTTGGAACATTAGTCTCAAATGCTGCTATCTACACTTCTGAGTAAAAGTTACTTGCACACAACTTATATGAATAGATACATGTTGGTAGTGAAAGGAACATTCCTAAAGAGTTACAGCTGCACAATCTGGATAAAAATCGGACAGGAATAAGGACAGCTATTGGTCAACTCCCGCTCCCTTGTGTACTAGAATTCTATTGACTAAAACGGCTAACATACAAGCTGCTTATGACATCACTACCAATTTACTTGAGAACAAATATTAACGTAATAAGAATTGTTGACCAAATCCTGCTAAAGTGTAAATGCAGATGTTTGTAACTATTGGTAGATGTGCCATCAGGTCCTGAGATCTGATTTACAAGGAAAAGCAGATTTCTCTAGCAATGTCATCTGGAAGGTTTCTCCAAAAATTAAATGGCACTAATGTGAGAAAGAGCTAAAAGCTAAATATAGGTACTGAGTTCACTCTTCTACTGCAACAAGGATGCAGTAATTCTGGTTCTGTATTCCAGAAGAGAAGATGCACAGGTAGATGCACGATAGAATGAATATTTCCAAACCATGGAGTAGGTTCAGGAGTTTGGCTGTGTGTGTTTCTCTGGAACACCTGCATTATCCCTTGATTAAAATGACATCACCCATTAAGCAGCATTCTGAGAAAGCTTCATGTTTTCAACTGCAATGTTGGTGATGTCTCCCCATCCACAGCATTGTTTCCTTTCACAAACAAGCAAGGGAAGCATCAGCCTAGATGTAACCACTGGAAAATGGAGGGCACCATCCTTTGAAACAACAGGAAGTTACCAGCAGTTTGCAATAAAACTGAGAGGGCACCCCAGCTGAGGTCATGCAGAGCCAATCATTAATGAAACTTCATTTGGCAGCTTCATTATCTGCTTGGATGATGAAGTAACAAGGATTTCTATAATTCACAGTTCACTTTTGGGGAAGGCAAACACTTCCAAGGGCAAGATTCAAAACCATCTCACTTTAGAGAAACTAACAAAATGAAAATAACTACACTTAGGAAGGCGTGATCAAATACAGAGAAGGTAAGCATGCTTCCCATGGAGTAAATGCCTAGATGCTTCTCAGGGGTTTACAGCAACCATGCAATTAGTACAAATAAGGCACTGCTGTTGTGAAAAGAACTACTGAAGGTATCACACTACAGCAGAGCAGGCAGCCAAGGGCTGAGGTGGGGACACTCAGCCTGGATTCACTATACCTGGGCAGCCTCATCAGCCCAGGACCACCTCATAGAGCACCCAGGTTTCTCAAATTTCAGACAAAAGGAGTACTTTGTTTTCCTTTGTAGTCTCTGAAGAAAAGGGTGGCTCTGCAAAATTGACTCTTTGACAAATGAGTTCACTTCAAGGAAGAAGATTTCAAACTGGTAAAAGGTAAGCAATAAAGAAATGTACTGTGTGTTTATGTTTAGGCAAGGAGGAAAGAGGTGATAGTAAGAGTTTTGGGAATAACTAGAAGCGGTGACCTCCTAGGACTGGATGCTTTCAAAACTGCTATTTACATGGACTATTTGTGACAGAATATCTCTGTAATATAGGGAGAAAAATTGTTCTGCTTCACTTGGTGCTGATGAATCCTCCAGCTGAAATATTGTCTGGTCTCTGGCAATGAACTGTAAAGTACACAAATGGGAGAGATTCCAGAGGATTGCAAGAAGACTAAATGACTTATCCATAAGAAAGGCTGAATAGCTATCCTTATCCCTATTAAAGAGAGAGGACTAGGAGCAAGGAGTGCAAGTGTGCAAAATATCCACAGGGAGCTGTGTCTAAGACTGGAATATATTGATTACACATCCTAAAGACTTAAATTAGACACTAGGAAAACCAAGCTTGAAAGAATAACTAAGCATTCAGGTGGCATATCTAGAAAAACCAGAATTCCTGCTGTTGGAGAGTTCTGAGTGCATTAGGTGAAAATCAGCTAAGCAGTCATCGAGCTGTACTTAACTCTAATACAAGTGCAAAAGAATAATCCTCATGCTCCTCCCAGCTCTATACAACTCTGTAGTCTAAAGCTTAACATATTTCACATTATTACACTAGAGAGTAACATTTAAACAGTTCTTAAGAAAATTCTACTGTCCAATAGTAACCCTAAAGAAACTAAGTAAATAACTGTGATATAGACTCTCAGTATAAGTAAAAGACCTTGTTTAAAAAGCCCATCCTGCCAGGTGTGGTGACAAAACTAAAGGAAAGCCACTCATGAACCCAAAGACCCAGTCACAGGTTGATTTCTTCTTCTCCCAGTCTGTGCTCCTGAAGAAAAGAGTCCTCCTTCTCTGAGGAAATGAGTCAGTCCTGTGTACAGCTATTGCTCTCATAAACTGGGCCCCACAATCTGAGGGACTCAGAGATGGAAATCTTGACAGATTGCAAACTATATTAAAGAAAAAACTTCCCATTAATCTTCTTAAACGTGAAGATTGGAAAATAAGATGCTTGGAATAACTCAAAGCACAGTGCTCTGCAGAGGGTTTAAGAGAGTTAGCAACTCCACTGAACTTATTTCTGCACTGAAAATGTTGTTTAAATGTAAGTTAAAGTTGAAACCTACTTCCCCCACAGGAAGATGTTTTCTCATCTTAAAATGAAAAGTATACATTTTTAAAGCAAGGCTAAAACAAACTTAGCAAATATGCTGTGTAAGAGGCCAGACTAAAGGATTAAATCCCACAGAAAACTCTTCAAAGCCAAGAATTCCTACATTTGAGCAACGCTCTCTCTACTCATCGGTAAAAAATAAGCATTTGGGTTTCTAGTTTGGCCTCACTGATAATTAACCACACAAGCATTTAATAATATTAGACAATAGGCCTGAAGAGCAACCAGTTGCTTTGCACAAAGCACAACATTCAACAGTGAAATCGATTGCCAGAGGCCTTTCTGAACACCAAGCCTACTTACTGTCAAAAAATATGAGATGTGCAGAGAGATGAGTGTAACCACTGATGGTTATTTAGCACTGTGGTTCTGAAATAAAGCCTGGCTCAGGAAGTTTCTAAATCATGCATGCTCTAGAATATGTTACTACAAACAAGGGTTCTTGATTCATGTTTCGACAGATTCTTCTATGAACCATGAATTTTCTTCTGCAAATGTACTTCTCATTTTGCAAAGCTACTTAAGCTTTTTTACGTACTTTTTAAGTTAATCCAGTGACCTCAACCATTTTCACCAACTTCCGAAGTCTATGCCCTGTTGTTTTTGGTTTTTTTTCTCTATCAAATATTCTCCTTAAATTCCAAGCCAAATCATTGAAAAGCCACCAATCTGTCTAGTGTGCTTTATTTGGCTCTGAAACAGGTCTCAGAAACAATTTTATGCATCTTTTTGTCTACTAGAGAGAGTATCTGATGCAGTAACACATTTTGTGCCAAAGTCCTATTTAAAACCATAGCTTTGGACTGATCTCATAAATCACCTATATTCATCTCCAAAGAATTTCAGACAAGACTGTGACTTCTCTAAAACCAAGAAGATCAAACTTAGGATGTCAAGTGCAAACAACAATATTTTAAAAAACCCCAAACTTCTGAATTTCTTGTCAACTTGTCGGGTACTTAATTTCAAGGAAAAGATTTACAGATAGAAATCAGCTAAATCTGAAGTAGCTTTTAGCAACATGAGAGTGTGTGCCCAGTGTTCCTTTCAACAGTGCACATCCTTTAGCAGTAAACGTGGTATTTATAATTCATTTCTTTATTTTTTAGTAAACTCCAGTCACCTTTGCTTCTAAAAAATCTGTCTTACAAATTTGAACTTACTGCTCCACATAAGTACAAAAAGATGAAAAGATACATTTATATTGAATATCAATTTTTGATGAACTACAGGAGAACAGACAAGAAGGGGCTGAGAACAAGCTCCACAGCCCCATCTGTTGGCTAACAAAGCTCCCAAAGCCACCTACCAGCCCCTAGCCAATAATGAAGTGGAACCAGTTCATTTTTTGGATAAAATTCCAGGTTTTACCATCACAGACCTATGGCATCTGTGCACCAGTAGCAACTTTTACTATCCGAGCACATAGTAACTGAGTTTCTAACACACTTCTGTGATTTTTAACTTAGTTCTCCTAAATTAGGCTGCATACTTCCTGAATCAAAATCTAATCCCCTACCCACAATTAGATAATTGCTACTCCTAGTATATGATAAGCAAGTTAAGTTTTCATTCAGATCCTAATGGCAGTTAAACTCTTGTCATGGTTCCACTGAAATTCGGGTATCCAGATTTGGTTACCCAGAATAAAGCTTCAGGCTAATTGCTGTCTTTTAAAAGTTCTTTAGAGGAAAGAGAATTCATAAAGAATCTTAGTAATGCATGATCATCTGACTCCATTATGTTCTTTTCAGTCCAAAAATACACTTTCCTTTCAAAGGGCAAAATTCTATTCCTGCTCAGGCCACAGTCATAACAAGCCATCTGCAGGACCTTTAAAAAGATACTGGCTGCTGGGCAGTTTTGCTCATTCATAGCTTTCCATCCTATTATTCTAAAGGCCATAAAATAAATGGACTCCCTATCTTTTATCTATAAACCTTCAGGACTCCTATGGGCAATAAAGCACTTTTTCTGCAAGAAGAGCTACAGAACAAGTCCCCTTTATGCTGGAAACAATGTATGTATGCCAGGCTGGGGGGAATGGCTCCCTAGCTGACATCTTTGGGGCTTGGTAGCAACGAAGCAAAGGGCAAGAGAGCTACTGCATGTTTAGATCACAAGCTGAGAAGACCAAAACAGACAAGTGAAATGTGTCAGGAAAGATGGAAAGAGTCATGACAGGTCATGGATCATGTAGTGCTCCACTCCTCACATCTATCTTTGACAAACTTTATTTAAATAGACTCCACACCCGTATCACAGGGCCATGCCAGAAAACAATACAAATCTAAGCAGTGCATGGCACACAGGCTTCTAGTTAAACCCACTGTCCAAAACAACTGAAGATTGTTTTAGTCCGCTCTCTAGATGGTGCAAAGATATCCTACAGATGTGAAACTCACTAGAACAGACTTTTAGCATGTAAAAAAAGCATGGCATTGCCCTGCTAACTATCTACTTAACTGTCTTAGCTATACTTATGCTGCTTACAGACAACAATTGCTGAAAAAATTAACACTGAGTATAACTAGCAATATGATGGAGCCCTCTCTATTGCTTTAGTAATAAGGTGCAGCCCTGGGTGAGGTGTGTGTGAAATCAGAATCCCAAAAATGATGTTTAAGAAGTACTACAGAGCTGAGAAAGTACATGCATTTCCAGATTATTTGTTGGAAAAAATATAGAACTCGTGAATGCCTGTAAAGGTGTAGCTTAGAATTTTCCCAATTTTTCAAAGAGTTGCTCTTTAAATGTATTTTTAAGTAGTTCTATTTTTAATACACTTAGAATGGAGAACTATTCTCAGTTTTTGTATGATACACAAACTCCCTCTCAGTATTCTGAAAACCTTTGGGAGGGCTATTTCCAGCAGCGAGGGGATTCTGCTCTTTTCCTAGAGAAAGCACTTGTATTAGCTATCCAGGAACAGCAGAGGCCCTACAAGAGCAGCAGTGTACCCAGACAAGCAAGAGACAAAGGTTCAGATTATGATGCTACTTCTCAAGGAAATGCCTTTATTCAACTCACAGAGACAACATGACATGATTTTAAAACAACCTATCAGGTCTCACACCAAGGTCCTTAACTTACCCCTCCCATTGTAATGCCATCAATAAGTGCCACATATGGCTTCTTGCAGGTGCCTGGAAAAAACGTAAAGGAAAACAATCATCCATCCATCTTCTTCAAGAGTGGTCCTGTGACTAGCTGCTACATGACAGGTTTCCCTATGCCCTACTTCAGCAAGAGCAGTAAAAAATAAATGGGAATTTAAACAGTAATCATATTATAAACTTGCAACGAAGTTACCTCATGTAATTCTTAAGAAACAAAAAGAAACACCAGTTTCTGATTTACTGGATTGTGAGTGTTGTAAGAGAACATTATACAATATCAAACACTGGACTGTTTGTTATGTGAGTACCTGACTGTTTAGCCAGCATAAACAGCTTTGTCTGATGTTGGGACACAGCAGATGCCCTTCCACCCCCTCTCACAGTCTGCATTAAGAGCACAGGGTGTGTTCCAGGCCTTCAGTGCTTTACTTCAAAGCCAGAAGTATGGGCAGGTTCCAGGCCCAGTGTGACTGTAAATTCTGCAATGCAGGCATGGTCTGTCATGCCAGCTCCTATCACGGTGGACACGGAATAGATTGACTCCATATAGTTGTTAGAAGAGAAAGAAGGCTTTACCCACAATTCCAACAGTTTCTTTTATAACATGCTGTGTAAAAAGGTCTATTATTGGTCCATGGGACTGACACTTCTCTCCATTGGTTCAGTAATAGGAAACAACACCTGGGGACAGTTGTTACGGGAAAGGGAACACTGTTTACTGAACCTGTTTTGAGAAATGGAGAGAGATGTTTTGAAAAGAGAAAAACTGTTGACAGCTTTCCCTTGGGGAAGGAGCTAGCAATGGTTAGCAAGCTAAAATTCTCTCAGGCTCAGAAATATCTCCACAAGCTCCTGCATACAACCCTGAATGTGCTGCAGGCAGGTTCAGATGACAATGTCCTGAATGACCAACTTCATCTCTTGGGGCCTTTAGAAGGTATAAAAGTAAAGCCCCAGTGCTTTCAATTACCATTCGTGGAAAGACTCAAAACTTCACTGTGAACGGAGCAGCTGCTCCATTCAGTGTTTTCGGGTCAGACTTACAGTCCAAAAAGACTGGTGATACAGGTATCCCCTGTAACCATGTTGGGAGTTTCTCTGTAACAACTGTATAGAGCCTTGTTTAAAAAAAACCCTATTTTAAAAGCCAGCTCAAGCATTCAAATTAGTAATTAGAAAATGTTAAGAGAATTGTATTTTGAACTTTGTTCTTACATAAACAAGCTAATGCATGGGCTGTAGATGCTACCCCCTGACCCAAATTTCTATAGCAGCAAGCCTTTCCCATTGCAATGCTGTGAAAGCAGCTCCCTGCTGTATTTTTAAGTTGTAAAATGTAAGATATAAATATTTTTAGCAGAAATCTCAGTCTTAAAGGAGTACAATCACACTAAAGCTATCAAAAATCTAGGTTTTGTAATTACATGCATTAGAGATATTGAACAACTAATAATTAAAAAAAAAAAATTAAAACCAAAACAGACTTTTAAATTATGTACTATTGCAACAGAATCAAGTTCAACTGGCAAGGTAATTTTTTTTTCCCCAGCTATTTGAAACCTTAAACTACTTTTTTGCCTTGTACTGGTGAAGCAAAGAACGGTACATGACAAGCATGCTCATTCCTGAAACTGTCAAACAAAGTAAAAGCAAGTTTTCAGGAATTACTCTAACAACTGTGCTCTTCTGTCCATGTAAGCAACAGTACCTCTCCTCCTGTAGTGACTAACACTGGACACCATATTTTAAAACTCAAACTGTATTCAATTAAAGTATGTTTGGAGTAGTTTCTTCTCATCAAAACCTTCAACTTTTGACTTTTACCCTAAAGAATTAATATCCTTTTTTAATATGCTTTACTCCAGTAAACTTCACCCAGTGTCTTTGCAATAAACTAAGGCAGCTCACTCCTGAGTTATGCAGCCCTAGTCTTCCATGCAGTCTATTTAAAAGAAAAGCTGTAATAGATTTTAATCTTCTGGTCTCTGACTGAATACTAATGATTTTTCACACATCTATACTTACCTCAGGTTTTCTTTGAAGCAGATCAATGATACTTAGGGGCAGAACTGCAGTGTCTGCAGCTGAAACTAAATCTTCCACAGGGGAAATAGAATTAACCAGAACAACGGGATGGGATAAAGTAGCTGTCTCAATAACTTAAACAAAAGAAACACATTCTGCATGCATGGTATAAAAATGGGATATGTTACATTACTGGTATTGAACTTGGTAAAAAAAAAATACTGCTTCTCTGATGTTACCACAGTCTTTAACAGATTATCAAAGAGATAAATTTACATTTGAAGCCAGTGTTATGAAAACTGTACAGTTTCAGAAATCGCTATTAACATACCAATGGCATTGTTCAGCCTATATTCTCCTCTGAAGAAATCTTGTGACAGTTTGTCTCCAACTTTTCCTGCTTCTGTGATGGCTTAAGAGAAATAAAAATTCTGAAGATAACTGTAAGTTTAATAGAAAATACAAGTAAAAGAAAATAATGTGTCATAAGTTGAATCCTTTCCTACAGCAAATAGAGAGAAACTTAATCCTGCCTTTTTATATTTGAGTGAATTTGCTCAAATTTAAATATGAATATAAGTCTCAAATTTGATTTAATTGTATTTTGCTGGAGACTTTGTCACGTACTTGTGAGAGTGTGGTCCATTTTCTAACCCCTCCCCATGTCTAGTACTTATTTGTGATATTTTTCATACTAAGATTTAGAACAGTGGCTTAAAACTGACTATACTGAAGACTCTAAATACTAAAAATGAGAAGCCAATTAGAGCATGGCATAACAATGTATTGTTGTATATTGTTATAACAAGAACCTGTGCTGCTTGTTTACCTACAGTTTACAACAACTGCTAATATTGACACTTTGGAGATTTTCTGCAGTTCATAGCAAAAAAATAATCACAGATACATTGATCACCCTTGTCAGATCCGTATCTAGCCATCTAAAACATTAGACACAAATTATCCAGTACTATCAGAGCTACCTGTTAGGGCCCTTCAAATTTCTTGGAAAGAAGCTGTCAGTAAAAATCTAGGAAGAGAAATGTAGAGGCAAGAACCCTCCCCTCCCTGGAATGATGGGCTGCTATTATCAGTTATTCATAAAAATGTAATTTTTACTCTTTCATACACTGTCCTGACAGTTGTCTCCTGACAAATACCTTAAATAGCATCTGCACATCAAGGTGTCATAAGAGTCAGCACAACTGACGTCTTACTCTTGTGTAGCAAGGTTTTGTTTATCCAAGTTGCAATAAACAAAGGAAATCAACACGAAATAGTGACTGGGAAAGACATCAAATGTTCAGGTGAGTACAGTTCTTACCTCGGATGTCACCCCCAGCACAAAAAGCTTTTCCTCCAGTTCCCTTTATAATTATTAGAAAAGTTTCAGGATCTTGTTCCCACGCCTAGAAAGAAGTAAATATTTCCACTTAAGACTGAAATCCATGCAAATCATGCCTGCTCCCTATAGCATCTACAATTCTTACTTTATTTCTTAAAAAACCAAAATCAAACCATACTTTAAAATAGATTGTCTTAAAGTGAAGTCTGAGATCTAAAAATGTCTTTCTGCCACTTCTGCATCCTATTCAACTCTGCGAGCACAGATCAGCAGAGCCGCCTTTCATATTTCAGAACAACACTTGTGCACAGCTCTCAGCTTTTGGGGAAAGGTAGCACCACACAAAACAGGGCCTGACAGAAACCAAAACATATGATACCTTTTCAGGCTGTGCTTCGAAGATGTCTAGTAAGTACCGAAAGGCATCAGACAATTATCCAACAAATATTGGTATCTAATGAATTGGACTATGCATATGATAAAGAGTATCATTAAATTAAAAGAGACGTTTTTCATGCTTAAAATCTCATGGTACTTCACTAGCTTGTAGAAACAGTGCCTGTAAACCCATGAGTTCTCATTTAAGGAATGACACTGACAGCCCCCTGCTTCCTGGCGGCTGGTATCTTTTCTTTTCAGCCACGCAGCCTCCCCACAGAACATGCACTCTATCAACTGGCAACACCAGTGCACAGGTTGAAATTTGTGCCAACTGACCAGGTGGGTGCTGCCAAAAGGAACACCCAAATGCTGAGCACTGCTGGCTCTTCATTCAGTCCTGGTATTAACATGGATGTCCATTTACCTATGGAGATGCTAAATTTAACTCCATCTGATAGCTCATTTCTTTGACGTGTCTCCTCTTTCTATCTTGCTTGAAACTGCCTGGTTTTTCCCATGCTCTAAATCATTGTACTCACACAAACTTTCATCCTTTAAATCAGTACACTAAGAAGTGTCTAACTGCATTTTAAAATTGGTTTCAAATAGCATATGTATAATGGATGGGTGGAAGTGGGGCTACTAACCTTTATTTGAGGATAAATTCGTTGGATCATGGACAGATTTAGTGCATTGAGAGCCTTGGGTCTATTCAAAGTTATTATTCCTGCACCTCCTTTCTTTTCCAACAACACTTCTGCTGTCGAATCTGTTTGCTTAGACATTTTCTGTGCATGCAAAAACAAATAAATAAAGCAGATGTCATCAGTTAGCTTAAAAGCATATCTACAAAAGTGTTTATGGAAATTTATTCTCAAAACACATTATTTAGAATCGCAAAACATGCATTTTGGAATTGTATGCTAAGTTTTTCCCACTGTAGTTCTATTTGCATTTCTTAAGCAGTTCTTTGGAAACTACTTTGAGTCCTTAAGAGTAATAAACCTCAGACAAGTTTTTGGACCACACATTGTTACACAGTAACATTTTGGGTTTATTTTAATTTACAACAGAAACACACACACAAAAAAGAAGGAAAAAAAAAACCAAAAACCAAAATCAAACAAAGAAAAAATTCCCCACCCTACTAATAAAACACAAATCCATGGTTCCTTAAAACTGACATTCTGAAAATACTTGCAACAATTAGAACAATGACAGTTCCATATATCTTTACTAGTAGCTTGAGACTGCAAACCCAAATGTACACCCTGCTTTGTCTTTAAGTAACTTTTAACAGTAGAAAACAAATCCCCTGAACTATTTTCACACTCGCAGTGGGATGATATTTAAGGAATTTACAGAAGCTAACACAGAAACTATCTATAAAGCAAAGAAAAATCTGTAAGGTAAAGCCAAAGTAATGAAGCTTTAATTTACAGTGTAAGAGACATCTGTAACAAAGCACTCGAAGATGTGGGCAATGCTATGCCTGAGCAATAAATGACAGTGCTCAAAACCACTGTGTGCAGACACATTAGAAGTTGCATGTGCTGGTGTGCCTCAGGGTAGCAAGAGATTCCTGAAAGCTTCCAACTCAGTCAAACACGAGGCTGTCCTTACCAAATGTTGTACTATTACTTGCAGTCTGTTGAGTGCCCTCAACCTGAAAAAGAAACATTAAAAATACTGCTAAAACTACAAACTAGCCACACAGTTCCCAGTATATCTGACTACTGGGTTAAGCAAAGCAGCAGCAGAAAAATTTGGGAACACAACTGTTCTACGTTCTCCCAATTAGAATCGATTAAATTGGGGCACAATTTTGTTATTGAAACAGTTGGAAATGTTTTGCTTCCTAGTAAATAGGCAGCAGATACCAGTGTCAGATACTGATCTTTTGAAGTTAGGAGAACCTGAAAATACCAGGACAGAGGGGTTGGGGGATATGACTGACGCTCTGTGTGTCTTTTAATGATTTACAGCCTTTTCGCGGGCACGTTTAAATACCGAAAAAAAAAATTAAAAGAAGGTTTTGCCAAAAACCTCCGTCTATTTCCAGACGCTGCCACGACCCAAACCTGCGCCGGTGCACACATTTTACATCATTTACGTGGGTTTGTGTAAGAGCTCGCACAGTGGCCGTGCTCCTGCGGGTGACAGGGCAGACCCGAGCTGTCAAACCCGCCGGGCACGCCGCTGGCTCCGGGCACCCAGGCTGTTTGTTACTCATTAATGGCCACTGGGGAAGGCTGCACCGGCCGCACATCCCTGCCGCGACGAGAACCTTCACCTATCCGCTACTTCAGCGCACAGACACGGTCAGCTCGTGCTCCGCGCTAATGCCGCGGCGCGCTGCGCTGGTTTTTAATCACGCGCTAGCTCCTGAAGGTGAAAGTTAGCGAAGGCCCGCCTGATCTAGGCCCAAACGACAGCTCTCAGCGGCGGCGGGGCTGCGATCCCCGGCCGGCTCGGGCCGCCGCTCCCTTGGCTCCCCGCCGCCGCCGGAGCCCCTCCNACCCGGGCAGGGAAGGGGCAGCCACGGCGGGTTCCTTACCCGGGCAGGGAAGGAGCTGCTCCCCGTCCCGGACAAGGCCCGGTGGTGTGAGGGTATCTGGCGGTGCCGCTGCTCTGCCCGGGAAGCCACTAATGCCGCGTGGAGCAATATCATCCCCCGCGGTGCTTGCTGCTCAAAGGTGGGTTTGGCTCGCGTTGCTAAACTGTCTCCACAGCTGCACTTCGTGGGCTGGAGCTGCATTTCGGCGCTTTATTATTTTCAGCAGCAAGACTGGTTTCTCAATATCTGACCTCCGGCTCCTCTTCGTCCTGTGCACCTGAAACACCAGAGGCGCCTGTGCTGCCCTGACACACGGGCAGCGAGCGAGGCGGATTAGGGAGCTGCTCTAGTGTAACATCCCACCAGGAGCTGCTTACCCGTGAGGGTAAATACTGAATACCAGCACGGTTACTGTCCCAACAGTAGCTACAGACACCTGTGAGCTCAAACGCAGCCAGTGCGTTCAGCAAAAATAGGCTCAGAAATTGCAACTGTGAAAAGTGCCTCTTTTAAAATAATAAAATATTAAGGCACTTGAAAATTTATCACGCTAGGAGTCAATAATACAGAATTCACTTTGATTTCAGTAACTTAGACCACTCCATCAATGTTTTTTTAGGCTGACACATTGCAACCTGAGACTGATATTGAAAAGACATGATGGACCATGCAGTAAATGACAATACAGTGCATTAGGTTGAAATGCAGCTTCATCATATTTTGGTGTAACAAGTTCTTAGCATCAGCTGCCTTGGTTCACATTTATATTTAAAAGAAAAAAAAAATCTTAAAACCTTTTAGCAAATTTTGCTGGAAGAACAAAAAAGTCCTAGTTCTCAGAAGCACTTCTAGAGAAGTCTCCAGAGGGCAACCTTGCTCTTTATTTCTAAAATTATTCAGCCCCCCCTGCTTATATCAGCATCATCTGTGTTGGCATTTCCGCTGCAATGACTCTCAGTGTATATTAAATCTGGTTGTAAACATTTTAATCAAACTAAATAGGCACACACACACAAAAAAACCCCACAATAACAAAAAAAAACTCCACCCAGAACATTTCTGTATTAATGCAGTCTCAGTTTTCAGTCTTCGACAATTTGAACAAAAAATAACTTGAGAACAGGACATGAGGTGCTTTTACCGGCACTGTTTTAATTACGGTGAACTAATTAACTGCAAGAATTCATTAGGTGATGCAGACTATTCAAACTTTCACCTAAAAGTTATATGATAATCAATGGTGCAGCTTCTTGGTGTCATCTTGTGTACAGACAGCCCTGTCGGCTGCTTTGTACCAAGTGCCATGTAATTAAATCTAAACCAGGCTAAGTGACACCAAATTGTCACAGCTGGCAAACCTGAACCCTGACTTAGATATGTATTAAAAATTATTTTTGAGGATAACTCTGCAGCTCTCATCCAGGCATTACTAATTAGAGAGTTTGATAAGCAGGTAACATTTTTGTTTCCCGTTTCCTGTGACTGAAAATCTCTACATTTCACAGACAAATATGAACAGAACTTTTCTGTGGGATAATCTCTTTGTTAGTGTTACTGTGCAAATGAAGAAATAGGTGTGTGGAAGCTAACCTTGGGTAAGAGCAGGTGGAGGCTGTTTGAAACCCCTGGAAATCACCTAACCAATTCCACCTGCACACAGACAAGGCTGTGATCAGGGCATGATTACACAGGCCGTGTGTTTCTGGGGGTCCAAAACAGAAGCTGATGATCTGGTTCATCTTTTACTTATGCTGATTGTGATCTGTTTTCCTTCGTCCTCAGTGTAAATAATGGTGTAAACCCTTTGTGCTCTTCCAGCTCTATGTCTGATTAAGGACACAGGTGGGCCTATTCCTTTATAAACAATGAATTAACAGCAAGCCTTGCCTTGAGACAACTACTGATTTCTCTTCACGGTGCTGACGTTGAATTTATACTTAATGTTTTCTTTAAATTCTTTCCCTTATTTTTTTTTCTTTTAAGTCATTTTCATGAAGAAGGGGTGACAACTGAAAAGCCATCTTTCTTGAGCCTTCATGACTTTACCTATAGTTTTTTTAGAGGCAGGGGATTCACAGATGTTAGAAAATTGCTATTTTTTCACAGCCATTTAGCTGACTGCAGTCCTGTCCAAAAAGCAACTCAGATATCATCCTGTTTTTCAACAGTCCTCCTGCACACCCCATTTCTTTTTCAGAGTGAAATATCAAAGTGAAAATATTTTCTAAAAGGTAAGTTATGAGGTTCTCTAAGCAGGTAGTGGGAAAAGAGTAAAAATAATGGAGTTGTCTGAGAATAAGCAGAATGAGATGACCTTTAACCTGGGAGTTTATGGATTATTTTACTATTAGCAAAGAGGGCTGCACAATACTGGACCAAGCTGGGAACTAAGAGTGTGTAAGTGCAATAACCAGAAGGATAAGTAGGTTGTAATTCCTCCCCCTGGAGGAATTTCCTGGCAGCGAGTTCAGCAGGTTTGAAAAGAGAAAACAAGTTGCAGACTGTAGGAGGTCTTTAGAGCTGAGCAGGTGTTTTCAGGTTTTGTGTCTGGGTTTTTGGGTTTTGGTGGTTTTTTGAGTTTTAGGGGTTTTTTGGGGAAGGGGGTGGTTTTGGTTTTTTGTTTGTTTTTTTTCTAGAAAAACATATAACTTCAGAATGTGGGAGCTCTTGCTCTCAAGAGGGGTTCCAAGAGCAGCTCCACTGCATTCTGTGTGCCACCTGTACACCCCTAGTTAACCATTAATTTGTGCCTAGTATTTACCTCTGAGAGCTCTCAGAGTAGCTGACCAAGACCAGATAATAAATGGGGCAAGTACTTCATCGTGCCCCATGCTGCTGTTTCCAGCTTTGCTGTAAATTCAGTCTTTTCCTCTGCGGGTCCAACAGTTGGCATCTCCTTTCTGTATGTGTGGGTAGTAAGTGTATCCTTACAGCGTGTGAAGGTTAAGGGCAAATGAGTCTGTGATGGTTTGAGGAACAGAATGGGAAAATTTCCAGTTCATGCCTGCTAACTGCTTATTGCTGTGCTGACAAACAATCCTCATGTTGTTATTTCTCAGTCCAAACTCAGTTGAAGGCCCTCTAAAACAGGGGACACAGGTTGAAATTTCCTTGTGCTAGCTTGGGTGTCTAGTAGTAAAGGCTCAGGTCTGCAGTGGCCTCTTCCAGGGACATCACTGAGAGCAGTACACTTAAAATAAGCAGGAAACGAATCTGTTTCCTCATGCTCTAACAGCAGGCCAACCCAGGGAAGGACTGAAACACCTGTGTAGTATGGAGAAACAAATCTTTGCTTTTCTTGGTAACCTGAGTAACCTCATGCAAACAGCGTGCCTTCCCCAGGGCTCTTGGTCAGAGACCTTTCAGATAATGCAAGCATCCCACATCTGAAATCATAGATTTGGTATGAGGCCATACAGCTAAATGGTGCACAGTAGTAAATTTCTCCTGTAACAAGTATGTGAGGGAGGGGGGAAAAAATCAACTTTTATTTTTCCTTTTTTTTTTTCCTTCACCAGTTAATTTGCATCTTATCAGTGGGGAACTAGAAGGCGTTTGGAGAAGGCTGAAAGCAAATCCATGATGAAACTGTGTGAGCGAAGTAGTTTTCATCTTCTGTTGGCCTCAGAGAGCGCCGGGGAAGGCGCGGGCGTGGCTGGGCGCTGCTGCAGATGCTGCCGTGGCAGAGACAACGAGAGAGGATCCAAGCGAGCTCCATCCAGCAGTGAGTTCCTCTCCTCCCACCACCCCGGCGAAGACAGAGCTGCAGCCACGCTGCCAGAAGCCCCTGGGTGAGACGGGACCCTGGGCAAACACCCTCCTACAGCTTTCTTCCCTGCTGCCACAAGCAATCTGTCACTCCTCTCCCCGAACCACCCTCCACCTACGTGCAAAGCCATAACTGTAAGGAACGCCCTCTTCCCTCCTCCTTTTCCTCCCCACGAGCCTGTCTCCGTGGGTGAAAAATGCCATCTTCCCAGAGATCTGGTCACCCCCGGCTTTGGCTTTGAGACCCAAGTGGTTTGATACCTTTTAGGGCTACAGCTTGGAAAGCTCTGCTTGTAGACCTATTGTGTTCGTTTTTCAATTGCATATAATTGCACATGTGCAGGTGGGAAGGGGCTATTTGCTTCCCCCTCGCTTTGATACGCCTCCCTTCCTAAGCGGGCCGCTTCCTTCCCTTTCTACTCTCAGCCTCCCACGCATTTAGCAGTGAGAAATGCTGCAGAAAACTGACCAGCTACCAATCCGCCCACCTGAGGAGGAGGAGCAGCAGCAGCACATTTCTCTCGCTCTCAGCTTTTTAAACACAGTTAAAAAGAGCTGGAGCGTGGGTGGGAATAGCTGTAGGGAGTGTGTGTGGGAATGGGGCTAGAGGAGAGTGCATTTTTTCTTCATAGGACAGTTAACTTCTAGTGGACAAAAAAAATATACCCCAAAGATATCTCACTGCTGAGGGTGTCCTTGGCTGTATAATTCTTGAGTTTCCCAGGTCTGGAAAGGAAGAAGCAGGGAATGAAGCAAGTGGTGGCAGGGAAGCTTGCCTTCCAGACTTCAGGAGTCTGCTTAGCCAATGATATCTGTATTGCATCTCGTTGTGTCATCACGTCTGCTGTTCTGCTCTCAATGTGCGTGCTTGATTCTGTGAGTCTCAGAGCTGCCTGTATGTAGGAAGAGAAAAAGGCATGTGGTTTTCACACCATGTGGGTCTGTATTTCAAAATACTGTCCCTGTTGGACCTCTTGAAATAGCACTGTCCCAGAATATCAGTTAATTCAAGATTTACGCTGTGCGCTTCTATAAGAAATGAAAATCAAGCTTATTTGTGTTAACTGGTTGTTATTTGAGGTGCTTTGCTTGTATTACATGAAAATAGCAGTGGAACTAGTAGGAAAACCAGAACTTCTAAGCCTGGTGATATAGAGTGCAAAGTGGCAGTGCTGTTTCTTAAGAAATCTCTCTGAAGGACTCCAAGAACCAAGGGTCCTCAACAGCTGTGAGTTTCTGACTTGTTTTGACTTAGCTACCTGAAATACAGATTTTTACAATGGATAATCCTCCCCAATGTTGTCCTCACACGAGTTAGTGGCACACATTCTTCTCAAGCCAAAACTCTACCATACATTGGTTTTGACTAGATTTCTCACCAACATCAGACCTTCCATATATGTTACTAATGCAGAATCTTATAGCAGGATGTGGTCTTTAATGATTCAGAGGTGAAATAACAGCCAAATAATGAAATTCAACTCTGAAAGTATTGGAGATACCTGAAAAAAAAATATTGTTCAGGACATGTCGTTTTCTCCTAGTGAGTAGAAGCCTCAAGCCTGGGAACTGAGCTCACTGGCTTCAGTGCCTTCCTCCACAGCCTGTCTCCTGTAGCTCTGGAAATTTTACCTTGGAGTTGGAAGGCAAATGTAGGCATAATTTTTAGGCTCGGAAACAAAGGAAGTAATGAATAAGCTTAATTAACACATTTGCATGTGACACAACAGACATCAGCTGATGGACTTCTGTTAGCAAGAGCTAGAGCCCCATCAATAGAGATGTAACCTTAATGGAACTAATTATCCAGGTGTTTTAAAAGTCTTATTTATGAATAGTGAATAATATTTTAAATATATCCTTCCACTGAATCTTATGTAACTCATAATTATGATCTACTGGAATTACATACCCAGCCTGAGGAGGAACAATATTCCAAATATTAAGTTCATGTCACTTAACTGATTTACTTTAAAACATTGCAGCAATTCCTTTGTCAGTAGTATTTTGAAGCACTATTGGCCTGCCTGTAATTCTACCTCATATTTAGCATTGGTTCAGTTAACTTTGGAGGTAGTGCTTTTCATAGCTTTTATATCAATGAACCTGCATCAGATTTTAAATGCAGATTATAAGCTTATCTTGCCAACTACCATTAGCCTGAAATTTGCCTTGTATGATCTATCTGTTGTGGTAGAATTATATGATTCGAGAAGCAGTAAAAAAAAAAAATCACTCAAATATCTAGAATCCTAGAATCATTAAAAATCTATTTTAGGAGCTCAGTCCTGTGTGTAAGATTTCTCTTGGCCTCCCTGTTTTGTCTGTTATTCAGCTGGAATGTCACACACTTTGGTCTTGAACCATCTGCTTCCTTCTCAGGGGTCATAGTGAATGACTAGTTGCCTATTTTGTCTCCATCAGAATCATAGTGAATTAAGCACAAAAGTATTTGATGCCTTATTAGTAGCTTTCTGGCAGACCAGGGAATTGAGCACCTCAGATGTTTATTTTGAGAATTTGTTACTCTAACTTAAAGTGAGGCTCTTCAGCAGGACAGTTTGGCTGACAGTGTGACAGTCAGTATCTTATTAAATGGATGTAGTGTGTTCAAACCTTTCTGTGTTGCTAGTCTGGCACCTCACACAAGTTTTGTTTTCACTCGACGAGATCTACATTTTGTTTTAATAGTCAACATTGAGAATATTTTTCAAAATTTCTTTCTGTTCTGTTTCATCCTGGAGTGCAGTGAAAACTGTTCATAAAATAATGACTTGAACATTGCCTAAGGAAAGAGATCTCACTTAATGACACAAATGATGCAAAGGACAGCAGAGCAGAGTGGAGAACATAAAAATGAGGGAAAAATAGGTCAGCAGAATAAACAGAGGCCTTTAAGCTATGAAATAAGCACCTATCACTCACTGCTGTAGATATATTCTGTTCAAAGTATAAATTATTAGCATCCAATATGGGGTAATCATGAGTTTCAATGCAGCTCAATTTATCAGGTCTGTGGATAATGATTAACCTGGAAGAAGGATGTGCAGCAAGTCAGGAGGAGAAGTGTTTGTTTTGTTTTTCTTGGGTTTTCTTAAAGAAAGAAATATGGTCACCCTGGATCATAAACAAACTTGCAATGGCAGTGACAGAGACAGAGTACTTGGTTCCTTGAGCACTTATTGAGTGGATATACTTCCCTAGGGATATAGTGCTCAGTGAAGGGAGGCAGTGGCAGCTGTGGCAGGGCATAACATAGATTTAAAGTGTTCCAAAGGAAATCCATTGTCTCATGAGCTCCTCTCTGTAATCTCAGACCTGCATCTGCTCCGTGGATTTCATGGTGCCACCAGTTCTCTTGTCCAGAGCCAGGCAGTCCATCTCTCTCTGTGTCTCTGCAGGAGCAGGCTGGAGCAGAGGCTCGTGCTGCTAACACCTCTGTATGGGGATATAGATCATTAGTTCAGAAATAACATGGAACTCAAGGTGATTGAGTCGTACTTTGACACACCTCTGTCTGCCAAGAAAAATGCAGGCACTCCCTTATAGAGCTGTTGCTAAGAGCACTTCTTCAGGCTCTAGGAGTGAGAAGGTGCTTTATTGTACAGTTAACTGCAGGAGTTAACAGCAGGGTTTCAATCTGGGACCTGCCAAGAAATTAAAGCATGTAATTAAAGGCTGTGCTTTTGCCTAGGAGATGTTGCACCATATAGAATTAGTCTGAGACAGTATTCTACAAATTTAGGACCTTTGAAAAGTGATTTCATTAGCATTTGTAGCCTAAAAAATAAAGAAGAGAATGTTCTGGCCAGCACTAAGACAAAACATCTATTGTTTGGTTTATGCTAAATATAAATAATTTCATAAGAAGGCAGAAACTTTCTGTAAACAAAACAAAAAAAAAAAGAGAGAGAAATCCATTTTTGATTTGAAATGTTAATGGAATTTTTTTCCCCATGACTGAGCAGGAGAATCATGAAACACATTTGATCTGTGCATTTCCTTTCCTGTTTCACCACCAGCGTCCCTTCACTTTTGTGTGCCTTTTGGGATATTTACCATTGACCAGTTACCTTCCTAGCAAGAGACAGCTGAATTTTGCAGGTACAGCTGTCTGTCACCTCAGTTACAAGAACAACATCTCATTTTCAGCATATTTCAAATAGTCTGAAGAAGCAGGCAATGAGAAATGACTTCATTGCTTTTTCACTATTCTATTTCAGTTCTCACTTCTGTGAAGTAAAGAAAGTCATCTATTTCATTGTCATATCAACATTAACCTTTTAGTTGACACAGTAGGACACCATACACTGGTGATAACAAATGGCATCTTGTCATTGCTCCTATTAATGAGCTAAAACATAAATATAGTTTATCTGTATGTTTCCAGCACATGTTCCAGAAAAAAGCTACATAGCACAATGACCCAGGATTATGGGATCCAGAGGAAGAAGGTTCAGATGCTTTGAATTTCTGTGTTGCTTTACAAATCAACACATGGAATATATTCTCCAGTTATATCTTAAAGAAGACTGTGAGCTGTCATAAACTGATATTTAAAAGGGTCTGTGTTGCAAGGGATGTATGCTTTTTCTTTCCAAGCAAATCATTTGACCGTGGCTTCACATGAGAGCCTGTAACACTGCCACCTGTCAGCTGTTACCCCGTTCTGCAGAAGGAAATGAGCCCATTTTTTTTAGCACAGGACAAACAAATCCTCCATGTACTAAAATGCGTTCACTCAGCCACACTCCTTTCCCCAGGAGTCTCTCAGTTTATCTTTTCTTCTGAGGAAATTTCCCACCTATCTAAGAATTTCCCACCTTCTTTATTTTTTAGGTATTAAAAAAAAAAAAAAGCTTAGTATTTCTATTTGAAGAAGTAAAAAGCCCCAAACTCCATCATGTTCTCCAGTATGTCATTTCAGGCGGTTGTCAAGTATTTGCAATCATCTGTTTCCCAGGGACTCATTTGCCTTTGTTAGTTATTCACAGTAATCAGTCATAGCGCTTGTAGGTACCATAATTACTCACCACAGAGTGACTGCAGCGGCAGGTTGTGACTCCGTCACTGCATAGTGACAACCAGAGCAGTTCTCGCCGGAATATGTGTGCTAATTCTGGAAGGTGAAGGAAAACATTCTCCCTTCCAGATGTGACTTCCACACCCGGACACTTGACCTCAGTGACCCCACTGTGTAACCTTCACTTTTCCTGTTCAAGAGGAACAGATCTCTTTGCAGCTCTGTTACAATCTCTCACACCTATCGAATATGTAGAACGTGAGTACTGTATACTTATCTCATAAAAAGCTATAGTTCCGATGTGTTTCTAAAGAGCTTTAGCTCAGGAAATCGCTAAATTGAAACTGGAGTTGAATTCACTTTCTGCCTCCCTTTCCTGGATAGGCCTGGGTTAATTAGTAACCAACCTTCCAATATGCATTTCCTCCTCTTGCACCTTTTCTGTATAAACTGTGTGTATTTGTTCAGCCACTGTTGTTGCAGGATCACCCCCACCCTGCTCAAGTCCAAAGGTTTACCAGTTTTGTTTAGCTTATAAACCTAAAGATGAGTTAAACAGGTTTTGTAAACAAATTACTGCATTCTATTTTAGTGATACTGCATTGACTTAAGATTTGGTGCTGTTGGGTCAAAATTTAAAATATATTGCAGTTTGAAGTTTTTGAAATTGTTTTCCAGTATTACTATTTGGAATGGTAGTTTATGCTTAAGTTACTAATTTGGAAAGTGAGAAATACGAGACAGACAACTTATGTGTCACATACATTTGTGTCTATCCACATTTTCATTCTTGCCAATGAAAATTATAAATAACACCGTTTACTGGAGAATTTTCAAGATTCTTCTGAGAGTGCTGTCTGAAGGGGTTTTAGGCATCAGGAGGGCTGATTCACAATTGTACTCCGTAGTGTTCAGTTTAATTGTTTAACTTTTTTATTCCACTTCAACCTGAACAACAAAACCACCCTACTGTTCAGAGCTGATGGCATTTGCACTCTCTGTAGTTACATTACTCAGCACACATGCTACAAAGAAAGAAGAAACTGAGACCTTAGGCTTTCCTTAACATTCCCTGCTGTTCCTGCAGTCAGTGATGGAAGACAGGAGGAACATTTGATTACTGCTTTTCTAACTTAGATACAGCTGATGACAAGGAGGGGCCAGCTGCTGATAGCTTGCTCTGGCTTCTCCTTCTGTCACTCAGATAGGAAACGCTGCTTTAAACAAATCAGAATGGCTCTGCCATTCTGGAATAGGAAAAATTCTTCCCCAACTCAGTACATCTGTAAATTATTTTTAAGGCAAAGTATGAGGATTAGTGTCACTTACTACATGGTGACCCGGGGAACTGCAGGGCTCATGAAACCATCTGTGGCCCAAAGGGGAGCTGCAAAACCTTGTAACATTTAATTATAAGAATGTAAGATATTTTGAAAAACTGAAGGGGAAATAAGTTGTGACACAAAATTTTTGAGAACAATTTATTGTTATTCTAGTATATTTTAGTTGTTCCCCAGAAGATTATAGATCTTGGAAACAAAAAAATCCAGTAACTTGGGGATTTCTCTTCTGTGCATGTTCCTTTGCCGGCACTTGACAAACCTTTAGCATCCACAGTATCTTTGCAAGTTTTGGACAGGTCTTCTCGTACCTTCATTTGATGTTTCATTTTCCATGTATGAGGAGAAAGAGTAAATGAATTTGATTTCTCCAATTTAGGACTTTTTAGATCTGTTATATCCCTCCTAATTAGCCTCTTTTCCTGACTGGTGAATACTAGACTACTCAGCTGTTCAGGCAGAGAAGTCAGCCCAAGCTTCTGAGCATCCTTCCTGGAACTTTTCTAACACTTACATATTCTTTTTGAAAGGAGAAGAACATCTTGATTTTTTCCCTGTAAATCTTATGAAGTCCATGTCTGAATTTCTCTACACGTGAAAAAAATAAAGCCAAATATTATGCTAAAATAGAATTATTCCTTACTTTGCAATTGGTTTTGCATATTTTTTTTTTCTTCCCTCATAGGTGCTTTGACAGTTTTGAACCTTCTGGTAACTAACAGTTAACAGCATGCTGTAGCAATACAGGAAATCCTCAGGGAGCTAGGTTGTACATCCTAAAAGCAGATAAAATCATCCAGCTGCAGGCAACAGGCCTTTACTCAACTATTTATAGAGCTATTTATAGGGGAAGAGAAGGGAAAGAAGAAAAGGAATTAGTAAATGACTTTAAAAAGCACAGGTACTTAGAATTCTTAGTTGATGTGCTGATTTAGGAAGTCAGGCGATATGACAGGAAAAGGAATGTTAATAGTGTTACATAGACAAAGCCTATTTTTTTCCTACTTTTGTCACCTTGCTGTGTTTTGGATTTCTTTTTCTTTTCCCACCCAGCCATTTCAAAGGCATATCCTTGCAGTGACGCATCAGTTTTCTGTCTGCTTGAGGTTTAGAAATAGCTGAGCTGGTATAAATAGATCACAATCTGCAAGAGACTAAGACAATGGCAATACTGTAAAAGCTTCCCTGAAAAATTTAGAGGTGGATTGAGATTCGGGCTGTCTCCTAGAGTGGAAGTGCTCAGTTGGAAGTGCTTTATTAACCACCGCAGAGGGAGCCGTGCTCTTTGTGCAGCAGGAGGGGACAGCCAGGTGGAGTCAGGTGGCACTTTTAGTCCTGGGGCCGAGCAGAGAGCAAGTCTAGCCCCGTCCCTGCGAGCTCTCAGCTCAATGACGTGAGGAGGAGGCACTTCGCTGTTCCTTACTGCAAAGCTAAAACACGAGAGGTACTTACTCTTTTATATGCTGTAAAGACGCTAAATCAGAATGTTTAACTTCTACACCACAGTTTTTCTGGCAGTAGTTGTGTACTCTGAATTGATAGCATTTGTCAAGTTTGCTCCCTTTTTCCACTTTGCCTCCAAAACACCTTGACTTTAGTGAGGAGTTGTAGCATATGGTTGAAAACTTGACCTTGTCTAATGAGGCAGTGGAAAAATCAGAACTGGGAAACAGTTCAACATCCCTTTGTAGGGTCATTTAGATCCTGCCAGCACTTCCAAAGAGACTTGGAAAAAACAAGTAGCTGTCCTGCACTGACCCCTGGTACCTGGGAGTGGTGTTATTCCCCCAGCCATATCCAGATAGCTGAGGTCCATTTTCTTATACTTGACTATATGATGCTGTAAGAGAGACTGAGAAAGATGCTTTGGTTACTGTGGGAAGAATAAGACATTAAATGGAAGGAATAAACTTTCTCAAAGAAGTGTTTCTGCCTTAAAGAGAAGATGCTATATAAGCTATCCATTCTCAATCCTTGCCCAGCACAAACCATGAATGAATGTAGGACCTGGTCTTTGCCTGAAGTCTATCCTCAGTTTTTGTGATAGAACTTTAGGCCAGTACACAACTGCAGAGTCAGGTCCTTCGAACCTAAATTAGCATTCTGTTGAAAACGAAACTTTTTTTTTTTTTTTTTTTCACTGTCAGTAATTTTGTTTCCAGGTTTGGAAAAGGAACCTTGCTGTGGAAGAATCCAGTGAAATTATTAATGAGCTCAGTAAGTATGTAACTATTAATATCTTCTGCGATTTTGTTTGTCTTATTTTTATCTTCAGTTTCAGAGTGAAATAAACAGACGTTCTGAAGCTTTCCACTGAGAATACTACAACATGCTCTCTTAAATACACTGTGGTACCTGGGATATTGTAGGAAACAAGTAAATAGCTGTGTACAGTGTTTCTGAAACAATTTGTACCTTTGCATGAAGTAAAGTACTTTATTTCACATTGCACTGATAGCCCTAAAAAGAAAGCATCTAAAATATTTCTTGGATATTATCAAAGGTTTTTCTTTCCAACAAGAAAAGAGAATACAAAAATTGAAAAATATATCTAACTTTGTCCTCTAATGTACTTTGTCCTCTAATATTATCAGAGAGCATTAAATCTGCTATTACTATTCCATGGCATGACTGGCAATATAGTTTACCTGTCCTAAGCACATTTTCAATAGCTGAGTCCTTCAATTTGTCAAAAAAGTTTCTAGTTATTTCACAATCACTTTTGATCAGAAATGCTGCTTTGAGTCCCAGTGTAACTGAAGTCTGTAGCAATCCTCTTATTGAGACTTAAGTCCTCAGGTCCTTTGTTCTTTACAGTGAGGCTATCATCTTGAGTGTTTGAAAAGGACATTCATAAATTGCTCATTGTTTTCACACTTTGAGGGGAGGGACCCATTTGAAATTCACCTAGAAACTAAATTCAACTACTAGTATTGCTTGGATATTCTCCTATTAACCAAGAAATTAAGAGATCAACCCACCAGTTATGTAGGAGGTCCTAAGAGGAAATACAGAATAAAAAGATCAATATGCTTTCTGGAAAAGAGGCTAGATGGCTTGGCTAACTGTGCCTCCCTTCTGTATCAAAAGTGACATTTACTGCTTTTATTCACACTGAGACAAATTCCACTCCAAAGAGTTAGATGTGATGCCCCTGAAGTCAGCAGCTAGCCTTCATCCGAATTTGGTGCCACGTGTTCCTCAGTACAAAAGATTATTTCACCGCTTGTGTGACTTAAATTTACAAGTACTAAGCAAAAATGCCTTAGTCTTGCTTTAGGATTACAAAGGTACATTGTAGAAGATCTGAATTTAACCAGGGAAATAAGACTACCTGACTGCACTTGCATCTGATTAAAACAAACGAAAACCAGTTCAGGTGAAAAGTGATGAGTTATGACCATTTTTTAAAAGCCATATAAATTGTGAGACTTAGTCCTTGTATTTAAAGAGAAGAATATGTGTGCTGTATAAAGTCAAAAGTAATTTTCTTGAATAGTCTTTCCATATGTAGAATATGGAACTAAAGGAAATCAATGAAGATCTCTTTCAGTTAGGGAATATTTTGCCATGCAGTGGTAAGGTATTTCCTTTAAAGACTTTCATCAGAAATTTAATTTTTTAAAAGCTGAGAACTCAAATTCTCATTGACCTCAAGTCATTGACTAGTAAATAGGAAAGTGGGGTTATCTGACCCTATATGCATTTCTTTTGTGGATGTAAAGGACAATAATAGTAAAGCATTTCTTGCTTGAATGCTGGTATTTGCTGAACCCCTTGCTCTCAGAGGAGATAGAAGGAAGTTCTTAAGGATCAGAGAGAAGTGGTCAGTTTGCTGTCCCGTGGTCACACAGCTGCAGTCATGAGGCTTAGTAGGTACTTGGTATGCTCAGAACACACTATAAAAACTATACATTTGTTTTACTAAAGTCATGTAGAAGTAAGGACTCATTGTGCAAGGACATAGTGGGCAGAGGAGGTAGGAGGATGTGTCATATTTTTAACTGCTTTGCCTGCCCTACCCATTTTGCATTTTAATTTTAACATTTCTGGTGTTTATTTAGAATAAGATGTACAAGCATGCGGGAGCTATCCTTTTAAGTTTTAGAAGTTGATTTTTTTTTTTCTGGGGACCCCCCACTGGGGACTCCAGAGGGTCTAAGTAGATCCATCCCTAAAATCTGGCCAGTTAAGCTTCCTTCCCTCTGTGAAGACAGGCCAATGCAGAATTCATTGCAGGTTCAATGGATAAATGGTATAAATTGTCTCTAGCTCCTGCCTGGACTATAGGGTCAGCAGGGCTTTACACTTCCCAGTCTAGAGGGTTGTGACAGGATCAAGGACATCATATTTCTGCATCTATTCAATGGCACCAATGTTGTCAGCAGCCCAACTTAAACATTTACTCTGTGGACAGCAAAACCAATGAAGCTGTATTTCCTACCGATTTGTGTATTTGTATTTTTACAAATGCAAGTTCTTGCATTTCCTTGTGTCAACACTTTAAATGTCTCACCTGTTCTTTTCCTCCAGCTCCCTCCTCTATTCCCTTACCTGCCTCCAAGTTCTCCACTGCTGCTCAGGCACAATGACACATGACAAATGGCCACTGGCCACTGTGGAGTTCCTGCCCTGGAATTTCCTCCCATGGAGGGCACTGTCTTGCCTTTCTTTTCTTCACTATGTTGTAGGAACTTAATATTTGTACCCACCAAATTTAATATCTGCCAGTGGCTTCCAAGGTCTTGAGGTGAGGAAAGGTTGATTACTGTATAAGCAGACACCAGGCAAAGACAAATCTGAATTCAAGGAAAAAAAAAAAAAAAAAAAAAAAGCCTATCCAGTAGGAAAAAGTTGGTGTATACACACAGAGTAAAGATAGTCACAGTATACACAGTTTCTGTCTTTGGTTTTGTGCATTACTCTCCCTTTGCTAATGAATGTAATGCTTCTAAAAGTGTTGGATTAAAATTCAGAAGAAGAGAATACTCTGCTTTCCTGCCAAACCGGACAGACCACTGCACTGTTGTCTTGCTGGCTGGGAATATTTTGTCCTTGGTTACCATTAACATTGCTGCAGCTGTGTATGATTTGCTGATTCACTTGGTGACTGCTTCTCAGTTCCTCTGTTGGGATTTTTCTCTTTACTGGTAACATAATTGCTTTTAGTCTTTGAAGAAGCAAGGAAAAGTCACATTGTTCCTCATATTAACTTAAAGTCTTCCCAGATTTACCCTGGGATATGTACAAACTGTTGTATTATAAAGAGCATCCACAAGAGGAAGAAATTAATGTCATAGTTGCCTTGATGCAAGGCCTCCCTGAGCAAAGGACTGAGTAAAAAAATGTAGTTTTCATGTTATGCAAAATATATTAAAGATCTCATGGAAAGGAAAGCTTTTCTGTTGACTTCATTGTATTCTGGAGCAAGTCCTAGCAGCATAAATCTCACCCTCAACTTATCTCTCTAATCTGACTGATGTAATTTTTTTTTTTTTTGGCTCAGAGTTAAAAGCTGGCAAAGGACAGCAGAATATTTTGGAAATTCTTGATTTCAAAGTACAGTTCCAGCTTATTAAAGAAACCAGTAAGTTTTTCTAAACATGAATATTTAAGCTCCTAGAAACCATATTTGCTTTATTTCCCCTCTAACCTAAGGAACAAATCATGGAGTTAGCTGACACCACCTTGTCCTTTTCAAGCAAGGTCTACTATGGTTAGCTATGTGCAGTCCTAGCAGGTATTTGTAATTGATTTTGTTCATTTTACTTTAAAAAATAATTACTTTGCTTTAATTTTTCAGTTTATTTAGTGCTTTCTTTTAGTCAATAAATTTAGTTGTTTTTAAGCCATTAAACATTTGTAACTATTTTTGGCAAGCATTCTCACCATGACATATAGTAAAGTTGTATGGGGAACACAACCAAAATCTTTATAAAATAACATATACATTGAACCAAAATCCCACAGAAAGCCATAGGTGTGGATAGTTAACCCAGGTGTATGTTTATAGTACAGAGGTTTTTATATGGCATGTTTATGTATGATTTATATTCATTTTAGAAAGTATTACTTCTGAATTTTTGAATATCCAGTGTTCATGTACATATTTATTAGTGTCACTCTCTTGGCTAAGAGGAAAAGATTGGGTTTTGGTATATCACATTAATACATCCTATTTTACTGTCATTCAGAGCTTGAAGTTTTTTAAAAAGAGGTATTTCAATAATTTGAATGGATTTTACACCTGACTCAGGTTTTAATTTTGTTTCATACTAGCAAACCTTAAAAAAAACCCTTTATACTTCAAGTAACTTAAAACTACATTTCTTTTTCTCTGAAGACTGCTTTGACTAGAAATATTTGTTATAAAAGTACACTAGGACAGTTTGTGAGCAGTGCAGCAGTTTGTCCATTTTTCCTAATCCTCATTTTCATAGGTGAAAGCACTCTCTGAGCAAGTTAGTAATTTGTAACAGGCTGCAATCCAGATGTTTACACACAGCCTGGCTGAAAGAAGTAACTGTGCAGAGCTGTGTTCAGTTCTGCCCAGGCTAGAGTAGCTTGTCAGGTTGGAATAATGCTGTTCTGTGCTCAGGCTTTTCACAGTGCTCACCTCACCCCACTCAACTGGGAATGGATTGGGCTTTTAAACTCACTAAGAAACCATTTTTTTATGTACACATATAAAAACATTGTACATCACTCTCTGTTGGTCATAGTCTATTCTCTGGTCCTCAGCTGTAACTTCTTGTTCACGTAGCAGGTTATGCGGCAGCCTACAAAGAAATGTTATGTATTTGGTCTTAATCCTCTATTCAAAGAGCATTTAAATATTCAATTAAAAAAAAAATATTTAGGAAATGACCCTGGCACCTCTGATACCAAGTAGGAGGAAGGGATCACAATGCAAGTACTTAAAAACACAGCTACAAAANCAGCTTTTCACTCTAAAATATAATTTTGTAAAGTGTAAAAAAAAAAAAAAAAAAGGAAAAACACAGCTCCAAGCAAGGCATCAGAAGATGGTCACATTCCTAGTGTGATGGGCAACAGTGAAATTATCAGAGATTAGAGAAAAACTGTTTTTAAGGCTTCAGTAAATGTAGTCTGTGACTACAAAGATCTGCTTTTCCTTTTTAGTTGACAAACAATGACTGGAAATTATTCGAATTACATGTTCTCCCTAAAAGCTTTTGTAGTAATTTGCAGAATAGTCTCCATCAAGATGAAATAATTTTGTTTGGAGCTTAGATCTGGTTTATTACAGTGACATTTAGTAATAAACCCCCCACTACATGAGCTGATAATTGTCTGTCTCTGAATTCTGCAAGATTACACTCCTGGTCTCAGACGTGGTTTCTCTTTGTGATTAATTAGCCGTGGGGGAGATTCTCAGAGATGACAAGTTCTGAAAATCCTTCCAGAGACAGATGATAAACAAGTCTTCTCCTGCCCCAGGTCATCTCCCCATGGAAATTCAGCTTTTGTCTCCTGCCTCCTTCAGGAGAAGCCTTCACTGTAGAGGATGGCAGATTTCAGTGGGGCGCTGTCCTCAGTGGCGGGTGAAGCCACACTCAGAGGCCGTGCCCCGTGGGTACGGCTCTGTGGCAGGGGAACAACCTGCAGAGAGCAAAATTGCCTTCCGTGCCAGCTGGAGTCCCTTTCTCTTCCCTGAGAACTCAAATTAAATGGGTGCAATGCCTGTCGTGCCTCTGTCACGTCTACCTCAAGCACGCAAAGTTGTCGTTTTCTCTCAATTTCTTCCCCTGGGCAAAATAATGCAAATTTTTATATTCTTTGAAAAAAGGGGGAACCTCCCTCAGAAAAGGGAAGTGCCAAAGAAGATGCACGTAGCAATGTGTTTGTTCGGCGGTATCCCAGTTACTGATGTCTGCAGTCAGTCACTGTCCGGGGCAGAAGCTGCCGTGCTGTGCCACGGGAGCGATGGCCGGTGGAGCCTGCCCAGCTCCCCGGCCTGCTTGGACCAGGGCCCAATGTGAACTCGGCTGTAAAGAACGCCACCGTTTAGGCTTAATCCTCAAACAGCTTCAGGACCTCCTTTCAGGGCGGATAAACACGCCAAATGTCCGGCTGGCCTTTCACTTCATGACTATTCCCCTTCTTTAACACCACTGACCTTTTGATATTGCAGCACGACTCGGCTGTTCCTCATGAGTTACCCTTCCTCCCTTTTTCTGCCTCAGTAATTAGCGTGGGGGGGAAGTTTATGTTGCTGTTTTAACCATTTCAGTGATTTCATTTGTGTGTAAGTCTAGAAACACTGTTACCGAACAGTTGATGCCAGTGCAGTACAAGGCGCTACAGTAATTAATTCTTTGAGCTGTAACACGCGTTTGGAACTTGCGAGGAGCAGGAAGCGCTGTGAATGTCATGCGGCCGCCGGGGCCCACGAACGCTGCCCTTTATTTAAAAGCCGTGTATTTAAGCGCGGGGCCCTGTCCGTGTCCCGGCAGAGGCGCGGCGGCGGAGCCGGACGCGGGCGGTGAGCGGGCGCGCCGTGCCGGGGCAGCCCGGGCCGGGCCGGGC
>WBMY01003423.1:217031-281480 GCA_013397315.1 Donacobius atricapilla
GCCGGCCGCGGCGGCCCGAGCCGCTGTGAGCCGCCGGGCTGGGGAGGCCCTTCTCCGCCGGTGTCTGCCCCGGCACCGGCTCCTGCGCCCTCCTACCGCGGCGGTGGGCCTCGTCCCCGCAGCCGCCCGGGATGCTGCCGGTGGGCCCCCGCCGCAGCTTTCCCCGGAGGCGGTTCCTGCCGCGCCGGGGCTGCTGCGCCTCCACGGAGCCGGCCGGTTGTGTCAGCCCTGACGGCTGCTGTGCTGGGTGCCGGCCCGCTTCTCCTGAAGCTCAGCGTCTTGGTGGAAGCGTGATGCGGCCGAGCCGCGCGTAATGCGCCCTTGCCCTCCTCGGTGCCAGCGTCGTAGCCCCGGAGGTGCCGCTGGCCGGGCCGTGTCCCGCGGGAGCTGCGGCGCAGGCATCCCACACTTCTCCTTGCCGCCAGCATCCAGGCGTGGCGTTACGCGCGGCTGTCACTCGGATCCAGAGCCCTTGCATCCCTAAAATACCATGGGCTTTAGTAAGCGGCTTGTCGGTTGCTCCTCTGTTTATTGGAACAAGCGTAGGAACAGATACTTATTTAGGAAGTCAGTGCTGAAGGTGCCATAGCTGCTACGGATGCCTGCGATGTTCTGTGTTAAGAGTTTAAAATCCGCGTCTGTTCAGCAGCTCTAAAGTTTCAACAGCAGGCTCTTTTTAAATGTTACGTTAATGAAAAGTACGATGTTGAGGAGTGATAAACTTGGACTGATAAACTAGGGACTGGGGCAGAAGAGAACAGCTGGATAAACATAGCACTGAAGTATTTCATTAAAAACTTGTGCCAAACATTATTACATTCCTAAGGTGTATTACGTCGTGTTGCCCACTAGTTAGTAATGTTTAAGGAGAGCGATTACAAAATGTTACTTTCTAGATGGGTTATTTTTTGTGTGTGTTTTTTGTTTCACTGGGTAGAAATAGTGGACAAAGGTGACATGTATTTTGTTGTTTGTATTCTGGGAAGACCCACCAAGGAGTAGGAGAAAAAACAATCATCCCTTTAAGGGATGTATTTGTGGTAGCAGTCATAAAAATCCAGTAAAAATCATAAGACTTAAAACACGCGGAGTGAGAATATCAGAGTAGAAGCTGACAATATGAGAAGCTGATGGGAGGAAGCTGTGGTTTATCACTAACATAGCAGGTACTAGGGCACAGCTTGAATGCAGCCTAAAATTCATCCTAGTCTTCAGATGCAGTACAGTGGGCCTGAGTTTATCCAGTGGCGTGGGAAGTTGTGAGCTGGTGACATGACCCATCGGCAGATGTGGCCCCTGGTCCCAGAGGCTGGAATGGCCAGGAAGGCCTTGCTGTCGTGCAGCAGAGTGGGACTGCCGCTGCTGCCAGGCTCCGTGGGGCAGCTGGGGGCCCGTGTCCCTCCCCAGCGCTGGCAGCAGCGTGCTCCCGGAGGGCTCTGGGCACTTGGAAATTACTGTCATTAATTGAGTGGAAACCTTGGAGGCAGTTGACAAATTGAAAACTGGTTAAAAAAACTGGAGGCTGATACCAACTAAAAACAAATCCTTTAACAAATAGAGTCTACTTGGACATTTTAATGAGCACATATGAAATGGAAAGCAAGATTGGAAAGCAGAGTCCTAAGGTGTGAGTTTAAAGGTTTTTCTTTAATAGATGAGGATTCATAGTATTCTTTTAATATTAGTATGAGCACAATTACAGCAACTTCAGAGCTATCTCAAGTGCATTAAACCTATTATAAACCTGATCTTGACATATATCAGACATACTGTTATCTCCCCATCTAATTGACTGAATGTGTCAGTGTGTAGAGTTTTTATATCCATATTGAAGAAGCAGAAAAACCTAGAGCCCAATACATTAAGTAAGTGCATATCAGCAACACAAAATAAAGCAATTTTATGTGTTAAGTGCTGTAGAACAAGGTGGTTTCACTTTCATGGAAACCCTAATTATGTTGGTTAATGTTACAGCACTTGTGTCTTGCTCTACAGTTGGAAGGAGTACATTTCCCAGCACCAAGTTAATTCACTCTCTGTGACTTCTGATTTTGTAAATACAGAGTCAGGTGTTCATGCTGGGGGCTCACAGGAGGAACTGCTTTCCTTTAGAGAGCAGGGGGTGATGTGGGGCAGGTGGACCAGCCTGTGGAGTTATTCTGGATGGCTTGGCAGGGAACAGCCCGTCCAAGGGCTCCGCCTGGAGGTTGGCATATCTGGGAGAGGCTTGGGAACGTCATGCAAGCCTGAATGAAGTCTAGGCACTTCTCTGTCTTGACGTAAGTTGTTTGCATAACATTCTCCTCCTTTTTGGCATGGATGCACGCAACAGCGCCAGGCTGCTCCTTAGGGGTGAAACTTGCTTGAAAATGGAAAACATGGTCTATTATTTATGGTTATTGCAGCGGTGCCTTGTAGGCCTGCTGGATGCGGGGCTTTGTTCTGGAGGCGCTGCCCAGACACCCTAGCAGAAAGTCCTTGATGTGGAAGGGTTTTGTAGCTTGGATCTATGGGCTGAGGAGGAGGTAGTGTGCATGAGCTGGATGCACTCAGGGCAGTTTCACCAGCTGGGGGGTGAGCGACGTGAGCCTTCCTATAGTTTTCAAGTCTCCTTCTCTAGCAGACCTGGTCTCGATCAAACAATACTTAGTGACTTAAAAAAAAAAAGTATATTGAGGAAATGTGTTTTCTATTAATGGATTTTAAAATGTTTGTATATAAACTTCATGTGGACTTGAATGTATTTGCCACAAAGTGAGTTTTCTAGTCAGTGAAAGGCTCCTGGAAGGGGTCAACTAAAATGTGGTGCCATTCCAGCTGGTTTTGATTTATCTCCTCAATGCAAACAGCAGGCTGGCCTGCTCTGTTCCTACAGCTGTGTGTTGTTTGAGGGATTAATTGATCATTCCTGTTCTGAGTATGTTTTCTGAGGCTGTATAAATATAAATCTATCACAGTGAGTCATTTTGTTAGGTATTTAATGGGTTAAGCCTTTCTTGATTGTTCACACTGTCATCTCATGAACTGTCACGGGATTTTTTTTGTGGTTTGTCTTTTAACATTCACATACATCCAAACCTGGATTTTGAGTCTCTGCTTTGTGAGTCTTAATTATACTTTAATTCTCAAAGCCTAGAGAATGGAATATTTATGCTGCATTAAACTATATTTTAGAGCAACCATACACTTTCATGTAAAATCTAACTTTTTCTTGGTCTGCAAATGCAGTTTCAGTGCCTAGTTCTGTAAGTACCATGGTATTTTCCCTGAGAGGTTTAGGGATTTGCTATCCCAGTCTGATCTCTTGATTGACTTTTTTTTTTTCTTTTCTTCTTTTTAGTTGAGATACAGTTTAAAGCAGGGTGTTTTTTTTTTTTCTCTAAAGTTTTGGAATGAGTGACTCCCAGAGGAGAGATGAGTCTTTGGTATACTGTATTATTATTTTCCTTTGTTTATTTTCTTTGTTTTTATTCTTGTAATGTCAGATTGTCTTTAGATTAGCTTTTTATCCTTTTTGATCTTGAAATCCTGTTAATTATTAGGAGAGACAAACTAAATGAGGATCGATTTAAGAAATCAAAGCAAGAATGCCAAGAAGATACTTAACTAAATGTGGAATACCCTCTTTCTCCCTGCCTGCCAAAGAGGCTCATTACAGTCATTAAAATGACCACTGCACTGTCATCGCTGAATTTCTTGGGACAAATGGTTCTTCCTCCATTCCCAAGACAGCTGCTCAAAGGTGCAAATCTGCAGGGAAGTTGTTGTATCTGTTGGCAGGAGATGACTGGATTAAAAAAAACGTGTTCTAGATGTAAGGGCTTCAAAGATACCAGATATTAAAGCAGGTGACAGCAATCCAGTCTGTATCATGAAACTTAGAAAAAATAATAGCCTCTACTTACATTAAAAAAAAAAAAAATCCTGTGTGTGCAGATCTTGAAGGGAGAAGGGCCTTGTGTTTAACAAGTGCGTGTTCTCTGTGAGGAGAAGCGCACGCCCTGCTGAGGACACGAGGAGGCCGCGCTGCCCCCGCAGCTCGGGGCGAGGGCTCTGCGCTCCCGGGCCGGCCTGGGGGCGGCGGCGCGGCCCGGCTCGTATCGTCTCGCTGCGGTTTCTTAATCTTGTGGCCTTGTAGGGGCGATGGGATGGTGAGGAGAGCAGGGCGTGCTTCCCAGTCCGCTGCTGCTTCGGGAAGGTAAACCTCCGTCAAGATAAAAGCGCGTTTCTCAGTCGGAGGACCAAAGGGACGCCCGTGCTGCTGTGCTGTGCCCTTGCTATGCCTTTTCCCTTGCCCTTTGCAGGGCTTTCTCCGGATTCGTGCAGAAGTTCTTTCCAGTTTACATCTTAGGGCTTTCTTGCGTGTTCCTAAACCCTAAGTTTGGGGAAATAGCTCCAAACCATTACTTCTGTTTCTAGAGTGATGGTACCACTCTGCAAACTCTCTGATCTCATTTGTCCTGGCTGAGCTGATTACATTCAACAGGCCTCTACCAGAATGTTGTGCTCTCTTCAACTTCAAGTGAATTAAATCTTATATTCACTCTGAAATCCATCTGTTAACTCTTAACCTTTGTTCCTTACTCCTGTTCTCTGTTGTTCATTTTAAACTTGCCACTTGTGCTTGTCTTCTGTCCTCCTACTGTCTTGTGCATTAGAAAAAAATTTTTACACAGTGAAGAATCAGTATTTGAAAGCAATAGTTAAAATAACCAGTGGATAACTAGTCTATCACTGAGAAGTATATTGGTTTTTCCATCTGTCCAGTTAGCTGCACATACAATCCCTGACTGGCACAAGGTTTTTGTCAGTAGAAGGAAAGCCCCATAGGTTCAGGGGTTTTGTAGATTTTTTTCAGTAACAATACTACTTTGTTCATTTTCTTGTTTTTAGTAATTTCTTTTTTAGAATTTAAAACATTGCTTAATATGACCTTCAAAAACCTGACTCCTAAACAAACTAGTGATCAAAACAATAAAGAATGCCATATGGCTCCTACCACTCTTGACGCTGTTATATTTCTGAGTATATTCTGTATTAATAACAACATTCAGTGGAGCTCTTAGTGTGGGAAAATATTTACTGAAATTATTATGGAATATACTTTTCACAGCATTCTAATCCAGGATGTTCTAGTCAGAATAGCAGGAGTGGATCTTTTGGATTATGCATATGCAATGTGTTAGAAGATGGCTGCTGAGACCAATATAAATTATGGAGGGGAAGAATATGCAGCAACTGAAGTGTTTAAAGATTAACCGTATCATAATTTTTTATGTATTCACTATTCGTACAACATATGAAATTGAAATTCCACTTCCATAGAAAAGGGAAACGAAATTAAAAAAGATTGACTACTAATTGCTCTAAAAGCCTTCAGTATAATTTATACGAAACCAGATAGTTCAGAGCTCATATAAAGGAATAAGCTTGTTTAAATCAGGATGATTTCCAAGTCATCCTTACAAAGAAGTTGTCCTAAAATATCCACATGGTTAAAATGTGAGTTCTATCTTGTCATGTCTGGGGAACAGGAAATCTGTTCTTCAAGAGTAAATGCTGTAAAGCTCTGATGCAGCAAGCGAGCAAGTTGCTGTAAACAGATAAGCATATATTGAAAGCTCAGTTACATCCCCTTGACATAAGTGGGGCCCTGCACAAGATCTGGAGTCTTTATTGTCAAAGAAAGGCAAGGCATAAAGAAAATTAGAGCAGAGATGATGACTGATCTAATTTACTCGTTAGAAGGGCTTGTTTTATGGATATAGAAATGAGCAAAACCCCACAGTTCTTTGACCTGTCAGGTGCATGTGGCTGCATGAACCAAAAATTGCAGGAGCTCAGTGGACAGCTGCCGGGTTTTGGTTCATGTGGTTTTTGATGGTAACAGGTAAGGGCAAGAAGATGTGCTTTCACATCTGACTGTTCTAACAACTTAATTAGGACTGTCTAATCTTTTGACAGTTGAAATACTTTTTAAAAAATTTAATCGGATTTTCTCTGAAGAAACTGGAGGAAAAAACCTTAAGTTTCTGTATATATGCTGGCATGGGTTTCATTTACTTCTGACCTTGAATACATTAATGTTTAAGGTTCCAAGATTTGTATGTAGCCTTTTCTCCCTAAGTGAAACCAGAGATCCTTGTAGATAGTATCCCATAGAAATGACATTTAAAAGTGAAAAACATTAAGTGTTTGGGAGTTTAATGATGGTATTTTTAGACATGTCTTTCACTGAACTGTGTAAGGTTTAGATTATTTTCATGAACTGCTGTTTTTAGAAATATCTATGGCTTGTTGTCAGCTGGTACATATATGTTAAATCAATAGGAAACAATTTAAGATTCTAGTGAATGTTAGTCTCTTTCTGCTTATTATTTGTTTGTATTAAATAATCCATTCCAAATCCATTGGCAGTATTAAATAATGATGAATTATAATTAATTAATTTAAAGGCACTGAATATACTGTTGCTTGACTAATTTTAAGGGGATGATATTGTGCTTTCAGATGAGTAATGAAAGACTTATTTCCTTATCCTCTTCTACTTGGAATAAAGTGCAGACCTGAAAAAAAAAAACCTTATCATAGAATGATATAATATCCTAAGTTGGAAGGAGCTCAATAGGATCATCCTGTCCAACTTCAAATTCCTGGAGCAGGTCCAGATCATAAATTGAGTGCTCTTCGAGAAATTTCAGGTTCTTCTGGTTCTCCTTTCAAATATTGGTCCTTGAAAAACTTCCTCCATGATAGTAATACGAACCCAAATAGCAAAAGGATAACAAAACCAAAATATATTAAATATTTAACTTTCTCACAATGACCATGAGTTAATCTTACTAGGTTAAATTAAAAGGTCTCAACAGAGCAAAAATAGCTTTTTAGTAATGATTTGTAGCTAATAGCCTGCTGTCAGAGCTGGTTTTTATTCTTTGAAAAGGGAGCTTTTCTTAGCTAGGCTAGTTTATTGGAATGGATTGTTTTTAAATGTGAAAGCTGGTTGGTCACTCAAAGTCTAAGGAGTGTTTACTTTATTTTTCAGTGTTGCTTACCAAATTTACAGGCTCTTCTGCAGAAGATAAGCGCAGGCAGCTGCAGTGCTGTTACCTCCCAGTCCACCTTTTCTCAGTTTCAGAATTTGACTTGAAGATACCTTTATAGGACTTGTCTCCATTTCTTTGCTCCCAGGTCTTTGATGTCTTTGAGATTGTTATCGTAATTTTAATCTTAAAGCCCCATCCTAATTCCTGTCTCTTCCCATTCAGCCTAGAAGCTCAAGCTTCCTATCACTTTCTGCTCTAGTTGTGGAGTGCTTAGAAAAATGTGTTTCAGGAGGAGTCTGATGAACCTTTTGAAGGTTATCATGAGGCTTTGGATATTAATTTGTTTTGATGATCAAAATAACCTGGATAAATGTGGCTGCACTGCTTAATTACAAAATCATGACTATCCTTTGGTATTGGAGGGAATACTGAAAATAAAGCAGTTAGCCTTGGGGGAGAAAAGCCAGTTGAAAGGGAAGTCTTGCAAATGCTAGCACTTAATTGCCACAGTAACTCTGAATATATGTTATTCTCTCTCCTAAACATGAGAGATGTTTTATTGCACAATATAAAAGCCGCATTTGGGAGAACTTCACAGAATTGGTCATAAATCACATTTTTATTGATGCTGCCATGTACCACTAGTCTAGACAAAATGGCCTTCCCCACCCTGGATGCTGCATTTATTGCTCAGGAATGTTACTTACAAGAAAGAAGCTGTCTTTGTCCTTGATGGTTGGCATTGGATGTCTGCTTCCCTGTGGTACCTTAACCACCTTATGTTTTATTTGTTCACAGGGTAGCCCAAGTTCCTTGAGAGTCCACCAGATAGTGGATGCTTTGTAGTAAACCATGGCAGCTGATGATAAGGTGGCCATTCTAACTGATGATGAGGAAGAACAGAAGAGAAAATATGTGCTTGCTGATCCTTTCAATGGCATTTCCAAGGATCAAGACTTGCCACCCAATAATGAATCCCCTTCGACAGAGACAACCACTGTCCCTGATGAAGAGCTGGATTGGTTAGAAAAGCACTGTGTCAAAATAAACAACGATCTTCTGATCTCAAAGGTCTTTTATTTTTTCTTCTATTCTGCATATGGCTCTCTCTACCCCTTGCTGCCCGTGTACTACAAGCAGCTGGGTATGACACCCAGCCAGAGCGGACTTCTGGTGGGCATCAGGTACTTTATTGAGTTTTGCAGTGCTCCCTTCTGGGGAGTGGTGGCAGATCGCTTCAAGAAAGGCAAGATTGTCCTCCTGTTTTCGCTTTTGTGCTGGGTTTTGTTTAACCTGGGCATTGGATTTGTGAGACCAGCCACCTTAAGATGTGTACCAAAGGGCCTTCCCCCAGCACATCCCACCAACGCAAGCAGCCTTTTAACAACAATTCCGCAAAACTCTTCGATGTCTTCACTAACCACAGTGAGTGCCGCATCCCCGAACGTTCGTGTGAGGAGAGACCTGGCCACTTCCAGTCCGGTCACTTTGGAAACAGCAGGGACACCTAATCCTGAAACAACATTCCTGGTACCTACACAGAGCAATGATGAGGATTTTACCTTGGAAAACAGCACCCACTTGATTTTGAAAAGCACCGCCACTAGCCCAGCCTCACCAGGGAATGCTACGCCGAGCACCCCCCCAGCTTCCATCAGCACAAAGCCAATGCCTTCTGACCAAGCTGTGCTCGTTTATGATCAGCAAGAAGTAGAGGCCATCTTTCTACTCATTCTGCTGGTTGTCATAATCGGAGAATTTTTCAGCGCTTCCTCCGTTACCATTGTGGACACCATAACTCTGCAGTACCTCGGCAAACACAGGGACCGGTATGGATTGCAGCGTATGTGGGGGTCCCTGGGCTGGGGGCTGGCCATGCTCTCCGTGGGAATTGGCATTGACTATACTCACACAGAAGTTACTGTTGAAGGTCAAGGATGTAAAGCTCCAGAGTACAAGAACTACAGGATCGTTTTCATTGTTTTTGGTGTCCTCATGACAATGGCATTGATTGTGGCCACCCAGTTTCGATTTCACTACGCGCACTTCAAGCAAGATGAAAATAAGAGAAAAGAGGTGGAGATCTCCCAGGTGGACAGAAATGCCTCCAATGAATCTTCAGATAACACTCCTACCAGTATGAGCCAGTCGCAGTCTTTCAGTTTTTGGGACCTAATTAAACTGCTATGCAGTATCCAGTATGGCTCCGTGCTCTTCGTGGCCTGGTTCATGGGGTTTGGTTATGGCTTTGTGTTCACTTTTCTGTACTGGCACTTGGAAGACCTGAATGGCACCACCACCCTCTTTGGAGTTTGTTCTGTGCTCAGTCATGTGTCTGAGCTGACTGCCTACTTCTTCAGCCACAAACTCATTGAATTGGTTGGTCACATCAGGTAAGATGGCAGCAATCATTAAAGAGCTATACAAAAAGATGGTGACTCTCGGGCTCAGCCTTTGTGCTACAAAGTGAAACTCAAGCTAGTCCTGCTCAGTCATGTGGCTCACGTGATGAATTTTTTTTGTTATTTTATGAGTTGAAAATGCTCTGAAATGCTTGCTTTGCATTTGAGTTGCACGTTAGTGTGTGCTTTATGCCTGGCACCATAACCTTTTGCAGATGGTTCCAGAAGATATCCTTGTTCCCTGATGCATCGCTCTGTTAGAGATCTTTACAAATTGCCACCCACTCAAGGGTTGTCTGTTTTGACATACAAATACCATTAGTTTTTCAGTTTTTCCCTACGAGTGGCAGCATTCTGCAAACCTCCTGCTTTAGCCTGGTTCCCCTTGCAGGGCAGGTCGTTGCCCCCACAGTAGCCTGGAGAGGTGTCAGCTGCAGGCTGAGGGGAGAAGCGGAGCTGAGGAAACGGGGTGAGCACCTCCTGTGTACATGGCCTCGTAATCAGACTCTGGGTGTTGGCAGAATGAGGTTGCAGCCTGACAGTGTCACTTACCAGTTCAGGGCTTGCTCTCCTCCTTTACTTGCAGCAGTGTGTGTCAGCTTGGAAGTGAGATGGCTGCAGGGCTTGTCCTGTTGCTTCTGTCCTGTGTCAGTGAAAGAAACTGCTTCCAGCATATTAGTGAGCATTGGTTTCCAGTAAATTCACTAAATTGGCTTAATTTCCCCATATGCTAAATCTCTCTACTACTCTTTAAAAAAAGTGTAGGAGAGGAAAGACAGGGAAAACTTGAGTTAATGAAGCTGCAAAGGTGATTTTTTTTTTTTAATGTTTACTCAGGTATTCTGTGCATCTAAGCACAGAGCTGTGTGTTGTCAGCATCGTATCCTTTCCAAATGCCCACTATATAGTCATACAGTCATTGATCTCAGTATTTTAAAGCTGTTTGCACTGTTCTTTTTGTTTATTCTGTTCTAAGGTTTTGCTTTGTCTTGCTTTTATTGGGATGACTATTTTTATTCATTTGACCTCCACTAAAAATGTTTGAGATGTTTAGCACAATAATTGAAAGATTACCTAAAAGATGGAGTTCTTTCTTACTTTAAACTGAGGAGGATCTCTTTACTTACAGTCAGTCTTAGTCTCTAAATTTGATAATAATTAGCAAGAGAAAATGACACCTTGCATGCAAAGCCTGGAGGAAGGATATGATGATGGAAGAGTGGTGAGAACAAATCACAGTCTTGATAGCTAAATATAGCTTGGGTATGCTCTTTCAGTGTATATTATAGTACACAATTCAGGCTTAGACTTCAACTGAAGAAAGAATGAAAACAAAAAGAGTGGTAGGATTGTGAATAAGATGAAATAAAAGGGATGAGAGCAATGGCCAATGAAAAGAAGGATGATGTATGGGATTAACTTCTTTTTTTTTTTTTTTTTGGCACTGCTAAGCCTGTGAAGCCAAGATTGGATCAAGATTAAATTGTTTAAATACTAGTCCCTATTTGCTGTGAAACAGCATTTTACATACCTACACCTGGGAAATGCACATTAGTCATATTTTAGTGTTATCTAATGCTTATTTGCGTTTAGTCATCACAGTTTAGATGACTCCTCCTGGCAGCCTGCTGCCTTGTACTTTCTGAACTTTGTGTGTTTGAGAGCAGGCAAGCTTTTCTCGTTTTTTTCCCCAAAGAAAAATGGATAGGACTTCATAGCTCATCTTCTTTGACAGTTCTGTATATGTGTTGTCTGCTGCCTCCTAGTGCAGATAATAATTCTCCTCTCAATAAGAGCCAATGGCCTCCAACTCCATATCCTCAGCCAGAAGCATTTGGCATTTATATTTTATCTATTTTTTAATAGCTCAAAATGTCTTTCCTCTGAGTTGTTGGACTTCTAGATGTAGACATTCTCTCTCTAGTATTTGAATAGTTACCATTCAATTTTTCTTTCTGCGTTGAGTGTTTGAAGACAGGCATGAGTGCCAGAATTGCATGCATTGTCACAGTAGCAGGAGAAAATGCTACTGAATGTCCTTTGTAGAACTGCATGAGGACAGGCTTTACACCTTATCAGACAGAAGCTCAGTTTCCCCTCTCAAGTCTTATAAATCTTTCTGTTTCTACCATTGTATGTGATGGCATATAAAAAACCCTTACAGCAGTTTGAAACCACATATGTTTTCACAGTTTTTTAAAACGAATGCTCCAATTATTGTCCAAGCATTTGACGCATGACTATATTAAATATGTGCTGATTTAAATGCCCAATTTCTGACTGCATTAGCTCTACTTTTGTACACTTGTGCAGTGCATGTGTGCTTCTAGTGTTTCTTTGAGAGGATGTTAAGAAGAAATTCTTGATTGTGAGGGTGCTGAGGCCCTAGCACAGGTTGCCCAGAGAAGCTGTGGATGCCCCATCCCTGGGAGGGTTCAAGACCAGGCTGGATGGGGCTTTGAACAACCTGGTCTAACGAATGGTGCCCCTGCCTATGGCATAGAGATTGGAACTAGATGATCTTTAAGATCCCTTCCAACCCAAACCATTCTATGATGCTGTAACCAAAAAAAAAAAAAAAAAAAATTAACAAAACTACACCTACNAACTAGTTCTGAAATATTTAGACCCCACCTGGTATAGAAGCACTCAAAACTGCCAGTGACTTAAGAGGATGATGTCAAGCTCTGAAAATAACTTCCTACTGAGGTTAAACTTGAGTATGTTTATGTGACCACAGTCCCAGCATTTGGATTTTTATGGGAAGCAGAGACTGGTAGTCATGGCTGTAAACAGCTTAGACGCCTTGACACAAATATAGATCCAGTGCTTTAAATGTTTAACTTGTGAGTTGAGTGTGGTGTGTCTGTGGGTACTGCATATAGGATTCATAAGGAACGTCTGTTTACATTCTCCATTTAGGTCTGATAAGGAGCCTAAGTGGTTATTATAAATGCATTTTTGAAAACACTCTGTAAATACACAAAAGTTTTTGTGTGATGTACCCCTCCAAATATTTATAGAAATCTTCATAAACTGTAATTTATCTAAAATTCTGTACAGATATTCTAACAAATTAAGAGGTAGAACCTGACTAAACTGCTGCTCTTAAACTCTGAATCCAAATCTTTCTGGAAATGACACGTTGGAAAAACACAGGTGAGTGGTTAGTGATGATGGAAAAACGCTGGAGCAGGAGGAGGTCACGTCTCTGGTCTGCCTCTGCTAGGGATCTACTGAAATAGGAAGACAGTTCTTGGTGACCAGTTTTTGCTAGACAAAAGTGAAATTAAGCTGTCTAGAACTCATCCTAAACAGAGAGGTACTGCTGTTGAGGAAGAACAAGTGTACCTGGTGAGGCCATTCCTTTGTATTGCTGACAGTATGCATCACCCTGGGACTTGCTAGTAGGGGAATGGAGGAGGAGCCTGCAGACCTTGTGAGTTTGGTTACCTTTTGAGGCCGATGTGTTCTAATACATTTCAGAAATGTGGTTGTACATAAGAACTACATTAAGTTGTGGCTATGAAAGGAACCAAGTTATTTGTTTTGAACAGAAGACATTAATTAAAGGATGAGATGAAATTTATGATTCACAGCACAAAGAACAAGTTTGTTCTCATTATTGTATAATAGTGAACTTTTTCATGGCTTCCCATGTTTTCTTCCTTGAATGCTTGGGGTTGTGTTGCCTAAAGGCAGCTTAAACTAGCTAGTCATGGACCTCACATGTATCTGGAAGCAACCCTGCTTGTTTGATGTATGACTGAGGGGGGACGCCTTCCTGCCAGCTTGCCCTCGTTGTTGAAAGTAAATTCATGTTGTTATGAAATGCACAGGCCTTTTTCAATATCAATGACATGATGAAAACTATGGTACTGGATTTTTCACTGTCAGCATGTGTATTTGGAGACCTCAACTGTTGACAAGATGCTGTGTTTTTGTGATGGCATCTCTAGATTTTGCAGTGGCTCTGTACCATTTAAATAAATCTCGATGTGCATTTGTAGAAAAACTTAACTGAAAAAGCAGCACAGAGAATAATGAGCCCTTTCACAGGGTCAGTACTTCATCTTAAATATCAATTCCATTTATTTTACTTATGCCAAACTAGGGTTCAAACAACAAGCCTTATTTGGACAATAAATTATTCTTGTCCCTGAAAAAAAATCTTTAAAGGTTGCAATAGTGCCCCTGCTCAAGCTGTAAACATGTTTTCAATTAAGTCTTTGTTTCCCAAGATCCATCTAAAAATGAGAGGAAGATAGCTGGATGAATGAGCACCCCAGAGGGAAGCTATGCTAAATCTAAAAACTGGAAGGGAAGAGTCATCAGATTAAATGTGCAATGGGAAATGCACAAATAGTCTTTGTATTTCATTGTTCAAAAGCTGTTGTAAGAGCTTTTTTCTTCCCCTCAAAATTCTGAGATGCAGCATCTGTTGCTTTTCAACAGGATGGCTAAGTTTTATCTTGAGGCATGTTGTTATAAACCATATTGCTTCTGTGGGATGTGTTTTAGAGTAGTTCTGAGCAGTTTGCAGATACTGGGACTATAAACTTATATTAATTGGGTTAAAATTAATTCCTTTAATACAAACCTGCTCCAGGCTTTCATTGAAATGGCGGAATGAATCTCTGGATGATTAGAAAAGAAGGTTGTTTGGAAAGGATATTGAATGCACTCAGAAATTCTCTCTCGGAAACACAATCCCATTTAGAGTGTGGCATAGAACTACCAGAGCTCAGTTAAAAGCTCAGTGGGTTTGCTGTCTCTTTATTTTTTTTTAATTTGGATTTTGAATGTGTTGAATGGGCAAGAGGAGAGTTTATGTTTTGGTGTAGGACTTAGAAGGATATATTTTGTGTTGAGCAAATGCTTTAGACTGGCAAACCGTGTGCATGCAAATAACTTCTAAATCAGTAAGCTATATCATAATATACCAGAAAGGGAAAGTGCAGACTATCCTGACTTCTCCTTTCTTTATTTCCTTTAGAGTGCTTTATATTGGCCTTGCCTGTAATACAGCACGATACATCTACATCTCGTACCTGGAGAATGCCTGGACGGTTCTTCCGATGGAAGTGCTTCAAGGTAAGACCTTCCAAATCAGGATCACGTGCTTCCATTTATCTTGTTTTCAAGTGAGCTGTGCCTAAGGAAAAATCCGGTATTTCTCTATTTGTTTGACCAAAATTACCCCAGAAGATGCAGGTTCATATAACACATAAACCATTACTGTTTATCCTGGGAAATATTTGACGTCAAAAGGGTGGGTGTGCATTTGATTGTGCACAGTTCTCTGTTTATTCAAACAGAACTGTGTGAGACCAACACACCCATTAAATAAACAAAGAGACAGAAGCACGCACTGGCTACACACCTACTGCAAATCCTGTTTGGTGATAAATGTGAACTTCATTAAAAGCCAGAGGTTGCAGTCCTTGAAAGGATGCCGCAAAAAACCTCCAAACATAGTCTGGGTCATTCTGTCTCTGTTAAAATACTTCAGTTCCATCAGTACTTTCAGGTTATAAAATTTTTGTTTTAATAGCTAGAGCAGAAGTTCTCTCAATAGCTTTCTCAATGCTAAGAGAACTTCTTCAAGAGACAAGCCCTTTCACAAACTCATTTGCAAGGACAGGGGTGTGGTCTATTGACAACTGACTTGAGTCCTGTTTTCAAATCCGGTTGTAGAAATCTTTAAGAACTTCATTGCAATGTGAAAGAATACATTGTTCTTGCTTAGTTTTCATGACCTTTATTGTGTCTTTGTGGTGGGTACGACTTCACAAAACCATGAAAAAGTGGAACTATTTTACTTTCTATTTCTTCAATATTTGAAGAATACCCTTTTTTGACCATCTCTTTGGTTTTATACAATAATATTTAGAATTTTTTCCACAGATTATACTTAGAAGTTTTATTCTTCTATGTGCAGCATAACTTGAATTTAAATTAACTTTTTCTACTATACTTACAGAAGTCTTTGTAAGCTAGCCTTCAAGTTACAAAATGCCATTAGAGAGCACTGTGTGGATCTCTACATACACACAGAGAGATCTGTTTGTGTCCTGGCTCCTTAACCTTCCAAACTAACAAAAACAGTTTATCATATTATAATTGCCACAACAGCAAGCTTCTGAATTTTGTTATTAAAAAGCCCCCAAACCACAACTATTGAATTGATGCTTCATTTTTCATGCTAAGTGTTAAAATAGGAACATGTTAGAAAGAACCTGAAGAATGAGTATGTATTATACTCTCACCTGCTCAAACATCTAGGGAGAACAAATGATGAATACAAAGCTTTGGTTGTTGCCTTTTAGATAATCCTGTTTTAAAGATACCCCATATCGAAATATCGGAATAAACCCTTGTGATTTCACCAATGTGCCTGGAAGCATCCTAAAAGTCATGTCTGAAAAAAGAAGTTTCTTTTACTTTGAATGTGGTTTTTATTCTGCTGAAATTTCGATATGAATTGCACAATACATGTTTGCCTTTACATACATCAAGGCTATGAGGGAGTGGTTTTGGTGGGGGGTTTTGTGTGGCGCAATCCTGAGTAATTGAAAGTTGAAGAAAAAATTAAGGACCTTCAAAATAATACTTTGCCATAAATGTATCTGCCAGATGTTACCCTGTTTAGCCACTGCTGAATCATGGGCTCCTTGGTTCATCTGGCTATTTGCAGTTATTTATAGTCAGCAAATGAGAGAGCTAAACCCAGACCAAACCCACGCACAGCTCCCCCCACACAGCCCCCAGGTCTCTGTGTTCTGTGTGCTCTTTTCAGCCTGCATCAGACGTCATTTGTTGGTCCCTCGTGTCCATGGGTGCCCCGTGTGTGTCTGAGCGCTGCCTCTGCATTTGTAGGATTCCAGTCATCTCATCAGTGTTGCCAAATTGGGCATCAAGGTTATCTTTTTAGAAGTACTGTTGACTTCCTCCCCCTCCTTTTTTATTCCCTTCCTGCTCTTACCAGTTTTCATCTTTTCGAGAGTTGTTATTTTTTTCTGCAGCAGTTCCAAGTCCTGTTTCTTTGGGCACTGCTTTCTCTCCTACATAACCACTGTATTATCAGTGACAGTAAGAAGTGACACCTTAATGAGATTTGGTGAGGTGGAAACTCTTATTTTTAAGTGAGCTTGTTGACAGAGGGAAGCAAAAGTTGTAGCTGTTTTCTCCATGTAAGGATTAGAAGTACTGAAAACCAAAAAAAGAGTGCCATGTGGGCCATCAAGTTGATGGTTCTTTGAAACGCCTTGTTGAAGTCCTCGTTCTAATTGTGCAGAACCTTCTTCCAGGAAGCTGTCAAATACTATGTAAACTCCAGTTCCATCAGCTTGAGGGGTTTTAAGGCTAACAAAAGTTTTAGTTGACTTCTGTAAAAAATTTATTTTTCTGTTTAATATGTTTCTGCAATACAAGCAGGATTATCCCCATGTGCTATTGCTGAAGGGCATGGAGACATTTGTGGAAGATGACTCTGCAGACTGCATCTATTGATTGTAATTAGAACCATGCTGTGTTCCAGCTGCTGTTTGTAGCTGGGATGAGGACAGCTCTCATTGCATTGCACTCTCAAAGGAGTAAATGAGGAGATTTAAATTCACTTCTCAATACTATGCTGTGTTGACTTGCACAGGCAATGTATGAAAATAAGAGCTAAGGCTGAATCTGTAATAACTGCAGATTTCAAGACATCCTTGTAAAGCGTATATATCTATATATATTGCACACAAGCAATCTTGTTCATTTGGCACTTAGCAGATGAAGTTTTGCTATGCTAGGTAGCTGCAATTCATTGTTCTAGGGCAGTGGTCCAGATTCTCTGATAACAGCTATGCGAGCTCACCGGTCTGCATGAAAGGACTTTTTTCTAAATTACAAAACTGTCTTGTTAACCTGAAAATGAGCTGTTTTCACCTGGCAGTTACTCATCAAACTCCAAAACAAGTACTATTCTAAGAAGTGATTCATACTGATGTTCCAGCAACACAGTTATGTCTAGAGAGCAGACTTTGGCCTTTGGCTGACAGTAATTATGATACATATTTCTCATGAAATAGATTTGGATCCCCAAATCTTCAGCTCATGGTTTACGCATAAGTTATCCTAAATGCACTAAAATTGCAGGCACCACTCTAGGGTCGCTGCACTTGTTGGAACTTTTGTGCAGATGATGAAACAGTGGTTAGTGGTTTCAGCAAATAATGTCACAATATATATAGTGAGGAACTTCTTTTAAAAAGAATTGTGGTTAGCAGTAACAGTAATCCAGACCAGACTTCTTATGTAAGTTGTGGTAAAAACTGTTCCAAATAATCACTTTCGTATAAATAATTATAATAAAAATCACATTAATAATGTACACATACTAAAATAAAAAGACTGTGCCTTTAAAGGCAACTTTAGTGAGCTGATTTAGAGGTATGGATTTGTTTTCAGAGAAACTGAGAACACTGTGTTCTACTGGGGTTTTCCCTGCTAAAGAGGAAAACATCCAAGAACCTGTTGGTTAAGTTATGGCCTTTTGTGTTCCAGCAAACTCAGTTTAAATAATTTCTGATGTGTTTTTTATTTGCCTGGCTTTAAGAATAGACTTGCTCCTAATAGCTGATAAAACTGCATGTTTTATGTTAATTGATGTACTTTCTAAACCAAAACCACTTTACCTATTTTAAATTAGCTCTGCTTTGTTACCGGGACAGCTCTTGGTTGCTATTTGCAATGCATCCATAGATCTGCATTAAAGAAAGTAGAGACACAGTGAAATTTAAACCTCGTAAGCTTTTTGTATAGAAAATCTGAGTTTTAAAGCCTTAGACTATAAATGGTAAGGTAATAGAGACACATTTTAATGCAAGCTTTTTGTTTTTCAACACAGTGATGTACTAATGCCAAAACCTTGACAGAGAGATACATACATACATATATGTATAATACCCAAAGCTCGAGGAATTTGGGGTTTGATTTTGGGTGAATTTGACCTGTACAACCTGGTGGACATCTAACATGTCTATGCCTGCACTGTATCAATTACATATAGTGCTATTTCTCATTTTACCTGAGCAAAATGCACATTATTCCATATGTCATGAAAATATGTTTTCTTGCTCTTAGGAGTCTTCAGCCTAAATGCCTAAGTGATTATTGATTGTCCAACTGTTCATTACTAAGTCAAGTGCAGAGGACAGAAACATGTTGACTGAATCATCAGTTGTGCCAATATTTGTTTAAAACTGAGGCAGTAGAGCCTAGGCATTGGTAAACTGTGATGACTATTTTTAATACCTCTGAAATAAGGAAAAAAATATTCCCACTCAGTCTGAGGGTGGCAAAATAGTTCAGGCTTATTTAATGTGTGATGAACTACACAACTGTTTTGTTTTTCTAACTTCTCCACAACCCTGCCTTTTCCTGTCCTGTTCTTCCCCACTCCACATAGGGCCCCAGGCAGGAGGTCCAAGGCGAGGGCTCCACCTGCAACATCTCCCACGCTGATGGTCATGTGCTGGCCTTGCCTTAGCTCTCCTGCAGGAGGAAAATGTGTTCCCAACCCCGAATCTGCTGGGCACCTGCTGGATAGAACCTTGCCCAGTCTCTGCTGGGGCCTGGGGCTGCCGTGGGGCCGTGGTTGATGGCTCTGAGGGCTGGGGCTGTCATGGGGCCGTGGTTGATGGCAGTGAGGACTGGGGCTGCCGTGGGGCCGTGGTTGATGGCTCTGAGGGCTGGGGCTGTCATGGGGCCGTGGTTGATGGCAGTGAGGACTGGGGCTGCCGTGGGGCCGTGGTTGATGGCAATGAGGACTGGGGCCGTGGTTGGTGGCAATGAGGACTGGGGCTGTCATGGAGCCGTGGTTGGTGGCAGTGAGGACTGAGGCTGCCATGGGGCCGTGGCTGGGGCTGCTGCTGGAGTTTGTGAAGCTGCAGCAGCAGCAGCACCTATGCAGGATGCAGGCAGAGCAGGCACAGGGCAGGATGCAGCCACAGCAGGAGGGAGGTACGCTGACTCTGCCTCTCAACAGCAGCTGACACAATCTGTCACACGCACACAAACACACACACTTTGATCAGAAGGCATGAACTAAAACTCTACTTTATTTGAAAGTCTGACTCCAATATATAGTATCTTTAAAAAGGCCAGGGATTGGGGGCGAAGGTTGACACCTCTCCCCATCCCGTTGGTCCGGACAACTGTCCATCAGCTGTCCATATCTCTAAGACAAAGAATGTAAACTACCTTGAAGTTCTGATAAACAATTAACAGTGTTTACAGACCAGAGCGTGAGAAAGAACCCAAAACATGAAACTGTGAAACAGAAGAGAAGGCTGAAAAAATCAAAGCGACAAGCAGCCACGGAAAGGAGCATCTTTGGCCTACCCTGAAGAGCTTGTGTGCTGTTCTCAACTGGACCATTCCATACTAAATGCAGTGTGTTGGTGTTGAGTTCAGAAGGAGTTTGCTGGGAGGCACTGGGATTTGCAGGGACTGAGAAGGGCAGGAGGGGATGAATTCTTGCCTCTGAAATGGCATGGATATCTCTGATGCTGTTTGGATTTTATGACCTTTGTGCTGTGCTTTCACTGTGGCAGTAAAGGAGACTGCTAAGAGGCATCAATGCTTTAATTGCCTGCAGCTTGTGAAATTGGGAGTGTATTCCAAAGGCCCTTGGTCACTGTGAAGGCACAAGGAATCTGGCAGAGAGACTTGTCTCCCTAGGGACTGTGTCTCCAGAAGACAAGTGAGGTCATCTTAGAAGGAGAAAGAGCTTTTGACAGGCTCTGCAGAAGGAGTTGTCCTGTCTCTCTGTGGCTTGGTTGCCAGTATCACTTTACCAAAAGCTGATTTGTACTTTACAGACATTTGTCACTGGAGGGTTTTTGTTGTTTGTTTCTCCACGTGCTGCAGCTGCTGAGGGCAGTTGCTCAGCTGTGCTGGCAGCCTGTGGCCGTGGTGCTGCTGACGATGTCTCGTTTCCCCAGGTGTCACGCACGCAGCCATCTGGGCAGCCTGCATCTCGTACCTGAGCGCGGCAGTGCCTCCAGAGCTGCGGACATCGGCGCAGGGAATACTGCAAGGGCTCCACCTGGGGCTGGGCAGGGGATGCGGAGCCATGGTTGGAGGGGTTTTGGTCAATTACTTCGGTAAGGAAAAGTAATATTGAAAATTTTTATTTTGTTTATTCTGGTTTTTACCGAACTGTCAGCTTTAAACTTATTTTTGCTGTAAGTAGTGTTATACCTTAAAGAGTTCCACGCTTTGTATGGGTCACAGGATCACAGAACTGCTCAGGCTGGGGAGGGCCCTGAGATCTTCAGTTCAGGTCCCTGATGAAAGCAAGGTCAGCGCTGCATTCAGACCAAATTGCTCATGGCTTTGTTCTGTCAGTGTTCCAGATTGATTCAATATGTTACACCTAGGTATTTTCATTATTGTGTCAAATACCCAACCTGATCTGTAAGTAAGATGAATGAATCCTTTGTGAGAGAATAGGTTGATACTATAAAGCCTCTCGATGAACAAATGAGAATCTAATTACTTGCTTAAAAATCCTTCGCAAAGCCTGTTGAGGAAGTGGTGGGGGAGGAAAATGTAATGAAACAAGCTAATAAGAGTCTGCATGGGCAATATATAGCTAAGAAGCGCATAATGCTGACTCATTTTAAGTAAGTAGGTTCTCAGTTTAGAAAAAAAATCTCATTACAGGTCCTGCTGCCACATTCAGAGGAATAGGGATGGCTTGTTTAGTGATTCTGCTTCTGTTCGCACTGATCCAGTGGATGTTGGTTCCTGATGAAGAAGAAGGTAAATGTTCATGTCACAGAGACAGAATTAGAAGTAGTGAAAAAAAGATCTCTCTGTAGCTGCTCCTGTAGCTTTACTTTCACATGTTTGGTGTCTTAGCTTGGATTTTGATGAAACAGTTCATTTTCAAGTGGAACGTTTTTGTCTTGAGCAATGAAGAAATTGAAGTGGTATGCTGCTGCTGTAAGAAGGGCAGCATTGAGTTCTTGAATGTCCATAGAAGGAAAGCATGATATATTTTGCTGCCTGTATGTCCTCTCAGTTCTGAGAATCCCTTAGGTTAGTCTTTAGAGCTGTAGTGAGTCATTTCAGTTGCATCAATTCTTTGTCACCTCAATCCCGCTTTGTGCTCTCGTATTCTGCCACTTGAAGCCACCTGCTAGAAATTGTAGAGGTGGCTTCAGAGGACACAAAATTTTATAGATTTTTTTTTTAAACCTGAGTATCTCCCCTCTGGTGGAACTTGAACTTTTTAATCTCTACCTTTATCAATATAAAGGCTAACCAGAAACTAAATACTTGGAGCAACGTTAGGGGTTTACCATAAATCTAATTCTTACAAAGACAGTAAAAATCTGGCAGTGACAAGTCATGAATTTTTGAGCTGCTTCTTACCCAAATACTTTCCAGTAGGAGCTTGGAGGATGAAATGAGTTAGTTTTCTTCAGCTGGAATATTAAATTACCTAGTTATCAAGCTGCCTGTAGTGAAGTGTTCAAGTATGTATTTTTCTAGTATTTTCTTCACCTGTGTTCAAATGATAATGGTAAAAAATGGAAAGGTGAAGAAGCTGTTTGCTGCTTCAGTTCCCCATCAGCATACAGTTAATGACACACGAATCTACAAGAGGCCAGTTTGTGCATAGTGGCCTTACTCTGTTTCTGTCTTTGGTTTTCATTTAATACACACTACCCATTTTAACAGTGTGTATGTTAATTTAAAGCATGACAGTAATTAGGCTGCTTTCAGGCAGACCAGTTGGATGAGTAAAATGAAGCATGTGGTCAAGTGTGTGCAGGATTAGTCGCTTCCTTTCTTTATTCCTTGAGAACATCCAGCCCTTGCTTAAAATACCCAATACTATCTAGGAGTTTGTAAACCAAATGTAATTTTATAATTTTGAAAAAAGATATTTTTAATCTGTAAAATATTTTCGCAGTTTTTTTTTCAAAGTTTACAAAATGTATTTTTTACAGGGAGCACACAGCTAGCTATTACTGAAAATATCCCACAGTTACTAAAAATCTGTGTAATTATTTTTTGTATGAATACTCTGCCTCTTCAAGATTGCAAGGCACATTGGGTTGGGTCGTGGCAGTCATTTTATGGATGACATTTCAAGATAGCTATGAAAACTATTAGAGTTTTTTATTGGAAGACCTTAGATGTAAAGGTCTTTTGGGAGGATTTCATCCTTTACCTGAAGCTCTTTGACAGATACTTTGTGTCCTCCAGCGTGTCACTGTGCTTAATTCTTGTCTCCCTAACTGCATAGCTCCATAGTAACTATTTGCTGGGAACAGCTGGAGTTTTCCATACTCCTCAGCCCCTGTGCAGTGGCACAGCAGCCGAGCTCGTCAGGCACCAGCCGCGTTTCCCTCACCAGGCTGTGCTGTGTCTGGCTCCCGGTGTTCGTGCCAGTGTTCTGCTTTCAGGGCAGTGATAACCACAGTGCGAAAGCAAGAAACACTTCATGCTCTTTGTCTGCTTCAGGGGTTGTTTTTTTTAAGCTTGTTGGCTTTGCCAGTGATGATTTTGTTTTAAACTTCAGAGAAGACAATGCTGGCGGAAAGGATTCCAGTGCCTTCCAGTCCTGTTCCCATAGCAACCATTGACCTTGTACAACAGCAGTCGGAAGATATCATGCCTCGGACTGAGCCCAGACTCCCTCCAAAGAAAACTAAACACCAGGAAGAGCAAGAGGATGTGAACAAGCCTGCCTGGGGCATCAGTTCTTCTCCGTGGGTCACCTTAGCTTATGCTGTCTACCAGATAAAAGAGATGGTTAAACTATCCAAAACCAATGCAGCTCATGAGAATCAGCCTTTACAGGTAACCTTCTAATGTTCAAGGAAGTTCTTATGTAATTTTAGCTGCTTTAAGACCTTCATAGCTCTGAAAATCTGTTAGTACCTGGCAGGTGTTTTCTGTCAGCTTGTAATAAAGCTGGACTGGTGACACTGTAGGTGAAATACTTCATGAAATAGAGTTGTTTTCTATGTATAATGTAGCAGGAATAACTTTGCAAGTAGATCTTCCTGAAGATGGTAGAAGAGACATAGAAAAGGACTCTGTTTCACAGACCTGGATATATTTGGATTCCCTTTAAGTTTATATTTCTTTTCATATTAGTTTGATTGTGCAGGTTTATACATTTTACAAAATTTAGAAGGTGATAATTGAACATGAAGATGCACAGCTGCTTAACAGACTGTAAAGTTATTTTTATTTAGTTTTTCTTCTTTAGATGATGCTGTCAGACATTTACATGGCTGCTGTGTGCCAGACAGCTACTGATGTGATACAGAACCTTCTTTTCAAATGAAGTTAATCTCTTTTTTTACCTAGAGTTAGACCAGAGAAGAGCCATCCTGGGACTTAAAATATCTGGCAGCTGGTGCTTACTGTGCACCATTACCCTTCTGTTCCATCTCCCCACAGAACAGCCTGCAGTAGCTGCCTCAGTGGTTGGATGGGCTTGGATCTTGAGCTCCCAGTGCTCTGGCCATGCCTTTCCCGCTGGAGCTGGAGCACGCTACTCAGCCAAGTGGGGAGGTGCTGTCAGTCAGGGTTTAGAACAGCATGCTCAGTCTCAGCCGCCGTGTTGACCTGTCTGAAGGAGTGGGTGAGGTTCCCTCTTGCACGCAGTAGGCGTAAACACAGAAATGCTTTTTCCACAAGTGCTGTCTTTAGAACTGTTAGGTAATTTGGGATGTGAGCGTGAATCAGCAGAGCTGTGCATAGGAATTTCACCTGGTCAGTGACCTCCTGCCTTTCTTACTTGACTTCATTCTTGGGAATGTGTTACAGGCATGCTTTAGGTTAGTTGGGGTTTTTGTTTGGTTTTCACCTTTGCAGAGTCAAAGAATGTGAGCTGAAGATATCACAAGGTCTCTGACATCAAAGTAATGTGTCCAAACAAACTGCACAGTTTTCCATTGCAAATGTCCTCACGCTCTGGTTAGTGTAAGCTGCCCTCTGTTAAATCAGAGCAAAGAAGTTACACAGAACTCAGGCAATGAACATGGCAAGAAAATAATGTTTTGCAGGTATGTGGTGTCTGAGAGTGACTCGTCTAACACTGCTGGACACAACCCAGCTGCTTCCCTGAGCCCTGTGAAGTGGCCAAAAGGGCTTTAGTGTCTGTTCTCTATGGCACATGGTCTCTTCACTATGCTTTTCTTCCTGTAAAAATACAGTGCTGATATAAAAGTACTTCTTGTTAATGTGCCAAGATTCAGTGCACCGAGAAAATGGTATCATTTTCTTCATCATGTGTATTCTCCAAAATTTCTCATCACTGTTTGGGTGCTCCAAGAGGACAAACTGGCTCCAAATCATTTCAGGTTTTGTGCTCAGTCATTTATTTTAGGCTGATATTAAAATACTGAAACTAGGCAAAGGCTGCCCACCTCTCTTATTAAATTCATTAAATAGCTTCCTTAAAATGAAAATAGATCATTTGAAAGGAGTGTCAGTGCACAGAGAATAGTGACAAAAATGATTCCTTCTTATTTCATTAAGATTTTGGATCAGTTTTGCTTTTACTTGCTTATACTCCTTCAAACAAAGGGTCATCCTAGCCTTATTCTCTATGCTTTGGTGCAAAACAAATAAACATAGGCAGTGCATCACTTTCTAATGAAATGTGGGGAGGTTTGCTGTTTCAGCCTTGGGAATGTAACTGGTGTTTAAATGTGCTCTTATGTTCCCTGAAGAACATAAGAGCACATTTGAGGATGTTTGAGAAGACTGGATGGATTTGTACATCAGTACAGCAAGAATTCTGCCAGTCAGAAAGTCTGAGCAGTATCTTGGGGAGGGTGGGATCAGCTGAGAAAAGCTGTATTTAAGAAGCGTGAAAAAAAAAGTTTTGGACTTGCTTAGTCAAAAGAATTATCTTGTCTAAACGCTTTGAAGTCCAGTTAATTGTTTTTTTTCCCCTTGAAACACAAGTCTGTTTTTTGCATGCTTCTTGGGAAAGTGCAGTTAGGAAAAGAGATGGAAGGTAAGCTGATGTCTGCTTGCTATTAGTGTCATCTGGGTTTAAGTGTACAACTTTTGCTTTGCTGCTTTAAATTTGACTTGTTATGTTGCGGGCATTCAAAGCAAGTGCTTTGTGACTTTCCAGCAGTGCCTGAATGCATCTGGGGGTGTGCCAGTGGGGACAGTGTCCTGAGCATTTCTGTTGACTTCTGCCATGCTGTCCTTTCCCCTCTCTTTAGAAAACCAATGAGAATTGTAGCGCTTCATCCGCCAGCTCAGCAAGACAACCCCAAAATCCGACAGATTCTGAGCAGTCCAGAAATTGTTCGGCACCAACACCTACAGCACCATCAGATTCCCAAGCAGATGGCAGCCGTGTGGTGTCGGATCACGATGCTCAGCCTGCTGCTGCAGGGCCCTGAGATCCGCTCATCTTACCAAATCCAGTGCATGGAATTCTGCTTCTCACCTGGGAGTAGGAGCTCAAAAGTAGGACTTCCTTCATCTTAACAATCATAATGTGATGCAGTGCAAGCTTTTAACTATATAAAGAATATTCATATGACTACACAGAGCAACATGAGCAGGGAAGCCAAAAGTTGGGATTCTTGAGGGAAGTGGCGTGGCCGGATGTAATGGTAGGAAGAATTCTCGGCTGCTTTGCTAAGGCCGAGTTGAGTGCTATGAGATTCCTTTGCCATCTGTGGAAGAAAGGGAGTTCACTCCTCATTTGTTGAGGCACAGTGTGTTTGACTTGATTGATTTTTTTTTCTTCGAATTTATTCCCAAATCAAAATTAAAAGACTTTTTAAGAGAGACACTAAGTTTCCATGAATAATCTGTTAGAAAATACCAGATCTAATCATTCTAGGAATGTCATGAAACTGTCTCTGGAAAGATTTCTCAGAAACAGAGTAGTTTAAGGAAACCTATCTTAATATTATGGTGACGGATAAGGTAAACCACATGCGTATTCAAAGAATACGTTTTTGAAGCTGATGTTCTGTTGTTTGAGATAGAAGTTTATTTCTGCAAAGCAAAGGTTTTGAACTAGTGTTTTAGTGCAACACAAAAGCTGGAGGAAGGCTTCTGAAGTCACCCTCTGTGCTTGCAGCCCTGCAGATGGGCATAAGGTGGTGTGTGTTTGGGTAATATTAGGTTTGATGTTGTATTGAGACAAGAATCTTTGCTCAAGATTGCACAGCCTGAGATTGATCAATGGTCTTTTTGGGTTCTTTATTTCATCATCTATACAAGGATTTATTTAATGCAGTGTAGTTATTATGGTTATTTATTATGAAAACAGTAAGCTTTAAGTGCCTAGGGAAGGTGGGGGGGTAGGGAGGAATCACCTAAAAATCTTAATGTTTAGGATTATAGGGGCAAAGTAGTGGATGCAGAAATCAAGTAGAGTGAGAGATTCTCAGGAGGAAGCAAATGTAACTCAACTGCAGTATGTTTAGGAAGTTACTTTGCCCAATGTCAAGACACTGGAGGACTTTGGATTATGTTTTGTTATGCTCCTTACTACTGTCTGCAGCCAGCTCGTGCTGGTGCATAGTGAAAATTGCTGCTGGAGGGAAATCGGCAGGCTCAGGGAGGAGTCGGGGGGTTAGTCAGGATAGAGTTTTGGCCCATTTTCTTAGCTGAACAGCTTGCTGCCGGGAGATGCTGAGCACTCTGCTCCCATGGGAGCGAGAGAGCGCCGCTCAGCTGCCCCTGGCAGTGTGTGAGGTGCGAGGCCGCCCGTGGGGAAGGTGCCGCTGTGGGACTGCACCGAGCCAGAGGCAAGGCAACAGGAGCCCAGGCAGGGAGAGGAAGGAGGCAGCAGCTGAGCAGGGAAGGGGTGCACAGGTTTGCCCACTTTGACATCTGTTAGCTTGTCTGAAGGGGTGTCCCGTAGCTGTGCTTTAGCTGTGCTTTTAGAACAACCCATGTTCTGGCAGTGCCTGGGACCAACACCATAGACATTAAAAAGAAACATCAATGACTAGCCACTAGTTACTTTTTTTGCACTTGAACTTAAATGTACTGTACTCACATAAATCCTCATGACTTGTCTAAGTGTCCTTTAAAATCAGAAATGTATTTATTGTATGTTTGTATAACTTGGGGGAGAACTAAAGACTGAACAGGTGACAGGACAGAAGGATGCTGAAAATCATCTTGAGGCTAACCAACCATTTGTTGAGTTCATGCTGTATGGTGTTACCTCAGCTGCTACTGCATAGCACCTGGATTGTGAAGTGAAGAGCTTGTACACTGTGTTTACACTTCAGAATTGTGTATTTGAAATGCCTGCTCTTTTTGGAATTGTATAGTCATTCTATGTTGCAAAATGGACATGTACACCTGGATTTTGATATTTGTGAAACTGTAAAAACTGTGGTAAGAAATACAAAATATCCATAACATATTTAATAGTATCAACATGAACTTTTATTTTATTTGCTCATATTAGTGTCAGCAGTGAACATAACCACTTAAAGTGAAAATAATTTGGTGATCATGACCTTTTACTGAAGTCACTGGAGGATGCTGAACCAAGAGCCTGGGAACTATTCTTGCACTGTGTTAAAACAGTATTCGATAATAAAAATCTGAGTGTAGGCACCAGTTCCCTTCTGTGGGGCGCAGGGAATGTGAGGGACACAAACCAATGTGTGTTGTAAACTGGTCGATATGGAAGAGTGCAGGGCACCACTGTGAACACAACAGAGAACAGAGAAAAATGCAACATCCTTTGTTAAGGGAGAAGGGCTTTTCCAAGAGTTAGGGCAATGGATTAATGCCTAGATTCTGTTCCTAGATTTTCTAGCTGAACAGTGGACAGTGCTTAACAATTGTGTTTCAGTGAGGCTGTGTCATCTCCGCACATCACAGGAGCACTGTGCAAGTGAACAGGGCTCCAGTGACAGCAGCTGGTTTTGGTGAGTTTTGTTTATGAAACCCTTCCAGTGTTGGAACAGGCTTGGGAGGATTTTTAAGGTCACCATTAGTTACCCACTAATGCAGCCATCATCATTCTCTTGTGCATGCATTTAGTAGTTTCCTGCTCTGCTTTGGATAGTATTTACCCATCCCTGCCAAATGATGGATCTCACAACTACATACAGCGTGGGTTGATTTATTATTTAGTTTTTACTGCTTTTCAACTTTTTTCCTTGTTGAAGTAGGTGTACCTGGTATTCTTCTAAAACATGTAATTACCTAAACTGGGTGGGGGGGCTTTTCCATTTAACATATTGCTTAGGTAAAATACTATCTTAATGTATAATCTGGGCTATTGTATGTAAATACATATTATGTACTTACATAGTACATATATGTACTTACATACCTCCATATTATGGAAGGGTAATCATCACTACCTCACTAAAGAGAGGAGATCCAGAAAAACTGTGTGTTTAAGCTCAGACAAATCTGATTCTCTTCCTTGGCCTCAAATTGCTTGGATGGCGGTTCTTGGCTAACTATGAAGTACACTGAAAAAAACCTGTGTACTTTAAAACATGTAAGAAACATTAAGACATCTCTTTGAGTATCCTTTGCCTTAATCTGTAATGATTTTAAGTACTCCATTTTCATGATGGTGACACAGACAAAGAGTAAATAAATCTGATTGTAATTGTTCAGGGGGGGAGTTCCCACCCATCTCCCAAACCATCCAAGATAATGAGTCTTTCCTCTGTTTTCACAACTGCTTGTTGCCAATGCCAGAGCCCCCCAAGCCAAACCTGACTTCCAGAGTGTGGGTGGCAATTTAGCTGTGCATTTGGTAGCAGCAGCCTCTCTCAGGGGTGAGTCTTGCTGCTAGTGGCCTTCCTAAACAGAACTCCTGCTGGTTTTGAATGGTCTGGACTTAACAGCAAACGCATTTTGGATCACCTGTTTGACAATGGCTTTTGTCTGCTTAACGTGCTTTAGATTCTGCACAGGTACTTAAAAATTTCTGGCACTAAAGGGTGTTAAGTGTCTCTTTACAGTAAAATGGAAGTGTTCCTTTAAAGCAAAGCTGAAGCAATATAAAGGAGGAAAGACCATGTCAGTAAGGCTTGAAGGCTTTCAGGCACCAACTCTGAGTCCTTTGTGAGCTCTTGGATTGTGTTGTGGCTGCACCTCTCAGTGCTTGGAGGTAACGGGTTTTGTCCCTGGTGCAAAGGGAACAGGAGAACCCAGGACAGCACCTGCACTGCTGAGGTCATGCTGCACCAGCAGGCACGTTACAAAGGACAGACACCCCTTTTCAAGCAGATAGATCCCAGTCTGACATGCCCTTCTTGAGCGCCAGCTCTCCCTGTCGCAGACAGCTCCTGGTGGGTTTGTAAGATCGGACGGTGACAGAATTAACGGGCTTTTGTTTTGTGCAGTGTGTAAGACAGTAAAGGAAAACAGCAAAGTAAGAACAGAAGAATACATGGAGGGGTAGTCTAAAGAACAAAACAAAGAAATTACTTCTGCAGGTTGATGAATTGAGGTACACACTTCCTAGCCTAGGACTGTGTAATACATAAGCTGAAAGACACATGACTGACTAACTTTCTCTCCTTGGTCTATTTTTCCTCCCCACATACCTCCTGTGAGAAGTCCCACAGATGGCTGAGAAAGGGAACGTAAAAGCCAGGTATCTTCCTTCATGGTTTAGCCAGGAATGATTTTCTGCTTCTTACTCAGTGAACAAACTACTGAGTACTCTGAGGCCAGGGGAGCTCTGTGTGGGTTATCTGCATTCCCAGTTCCCAGGCTCACAGCAGCACTCTGGCCCTGCTAATAGCAGTTTTTCCCAGCAGCTGAAACAGCCTCAGCCTTTGTGGCCTTCCTGGGGCTCTTGAGAGGCCTGGAATAGACAACAGCACCTATCTGAGGTAAGCTGACACTGAAACTGAAGGCAATAGCAAAAATGTTTGGGAATGGAAAACCTCTCCTACGCCATCTGCATTCTCAGAGGTGGAGAAGCAGAGGGCTAGAGAAAGGTTTAACAGAAGATCTGTACAAGAGGGAAGAAAGGATATAAATAAACAAAAGACTTGGAAAGAACACAATGCAGTATAACTACAGCAGAGATCAAGAACAGAATAATATAGGCAGAGGGTGAAAAGTCAGGCAGCGTTCTGAGGGGAAAAGGGAGCTTAAAACTAAAGGCGGAGGCAGGATGAAGCTTACAGACAAGTCCAGCCAGAAGAGGAAACAAACCTCGTTCAGCTGCATTGAGTCTCTGTGAAAAGTCTTACGAACAATGAACAGTTTATCGACACTAACAGCATTATCAGAAATGTTGACACAGAAGGTACTTAGTAAAAAAAGAGTATTAAAAATGGCTTTTCCTCCCTCTAGTGCTCAGCACAGAGGACTTGATGATGGAAAGGGCCAAAACAGATTCTCTGTTTACTAGAGGTAGTGTCCTTGGCAAAAGGCGGCATCCTGGTGGACAGGCTGTCTCCAGTACTTGCCTTGGAAATACACTGTTTGTTTCCCCAGTGAAAATACCCATAGCACGGGGTTCCTCTTCACTTGAACAGCCCCTATGGTTTTCTTCTGTTGCTCAAATCACATAACATCAGTGGTACAGGAAACAGTTTTTTCAGAAATCCTTCTTTGTCCATCAGCAACAAGAAAAGGCCAAGCATGAGTTCTCATTCTGTATCCTCCCTTTCTAGGACAAGTGTGTTTTCTGTCTCTTTTTTTGTTGTTGTTGCCATTTCTCAAAGCAGCTCAGTAGCATATGGAAATGGAATTTGTGTATGCATTTCATTTTCATTCTCCTCATCTTCTTCATGGACAGGATTGGCTGGCTCATCTTGCTCAGACTGTTCCCTTGTCTCAAACAGCTGCTCTTCCAGGAAGGAGCTCCCAATGCCATACTGCTCATCGTGCGCCTTTGTTTCTGCAGGTGAGACGTGGGGAGATCCCAGAACAAAAGCTGCAAACCTGCCAAATTTTGAAAGGGAGAAGTGATCAGCTGAGAAATTAAAAGAAGAAATACTGTAAATTCTAGGGGTATTGCTATTTAAGCAGGAGTGTTGTAAGGACATCCCCACAGGCAGTGCAGATGAGTTGGAAGTTCCAGTAACAGAAGGCAACAACCCCAAAGATTGGTTTCCCCAGCTCATCTCTCAGTATTTTCTGTAGAAGTAACTTTTGCTCTTCTGGAAACCATCTGCAAGGTCTTGTGACTAAGCAAGAAGGTCTAACTTCATTTTCATGTCTTGTCAGTACTTGCAAGGGTAATCCAGAGTAAGCATTTGTACACTGGGGTAGTTGCTACTTTAGCTTATAAAAAGAAATTAAAGCTGTAGCATATTTGAGACAAAGGCTGTAAGAATTGAGGTGTGTTGATATTGCTAATGAAAAAATGGCAAGAATTCTGCACTCCTACACTGTGTGTAGTCACCTTGTTCCTGGTGCTGCGTGTGCACTGTGGGCAAGCTGAGCTCAAGTCTTCCCAAAGAATTCCTGCCTCTGGTGAAGCTGGAGCTGCAGACTGGGAATCCTGCAGCTGCTCTAGGCAAATGCCAGAGCAAAGCATGAACTTAGCACTGTCCCTATACTGCAATCCACCACAAACCTGACTTTCAGTGGGCAACTCCATTGAGGAGGGAGAACGGAGCTGGAGGTTTCTGGCAAGAGTGTGGGAACAGGCGGCAGTTCTGACACCTGGGTAAGTGTCGACAGCATCAGAGAAATGTATGAAAAAGGAAATGCAGCTACATTCTGGAGTTCTGGTAAACTGATCAATAATTTACATTTCTGTGAGATGAACGTCGTCACCTCACCGTTCTTGGAAGCTCTGTTAGTCTAAATGGGGAACAGGTTTGCCTTGGGATGAACCACAGTCTGATGCTTAATGGGAGCTGGGAGGGGCTCTCCAAACCTGATTGCTTTTGGTTCTCTTTTTATATTTCCCTATTCTCAACCAGTGAACAGTTTATAACAGCTCTATTAACAAAATGATGGCTAGAAAATATGTGTCTTTGTTGTTTTGTACATTTGGTGGTATTTAGTTCTACAGTACAACAGTAAGCTTTCACTTTCATCTCTCCATCATGCTGAAGAAGGCAAGCAGCTTAGAAAGTAAGACAGTCTAACAGTAAATCTATAAAACCCGTCAGAGAGGCTGTCGGCGTGCCAGTCCAAGGAAGGTGAAGGTGCTGAAACTAGGTTTAACTTGTTACTGATTAAATTCCAAGCTCACTGGGGTTCCTTTAAAATTGTGACACTTGATTCTGTGGCAAGGACTGAGTCTTTGTGGCTGGCCAATATATGAAACTCTGCTTCTGATATCTTCAGGCTTTTGTTTAGATGGGAATACACTGTTTTGATTAACTTTATATTCTGCAGGGTTTTCTTGGCTTTGCTTGCTTGACCCTTCCTGACCTGTATTTGTCTAGGTTTATCTCTTAAACTATACATGGCACAGCTCTTTTACCTGTTCTACTTGACAGTTGCAGGCATTGATTACTTTCTCTGTATTCTTAGTGTTAGATAGTGATACTTCAGTAGGATTCCCTGAGTGTGCAGGTTTGCAGCTGGAGAGCTTAATATATGTAATATTTGAGTATGTATCTTCACCCTGCCCCAGTTTTACACCGCAGAAAAGGGCACTGCTCTAAAACCTGAAGGAGGGCAATTTCACTGCTTAGAGAGCCACCAGGACTGCTGCAAGAGCTTACAGAGGCACGCAGGAAGCCTTTAAGTTCTATGACCATGAATTACCTGTGAAGGTCTGCAAACTCCCAAGAGTAATTTGTGGTCAGGGAGGAACAAACAGAAGTTTAATGCCACCACCGAGTAATGCTCTGGAGAGGTGTGGTCCTGAGCGGGATATGCAAGATAAACACACCTGGAAGAATGCCTGAAGTGGCATTTAGGCCTGCTGTGTGCCAGTGTCTGTGCAATGTGTCTCCTGTTTTAGAGGAGCTGAGGTTTCTTACCTGTGTGGAGCCTGGAGTTTGGTTACAGCTATCCATGATGGGAAGTCAGGGCTCCTGCAGAACGAGCGCAGCTCCTCCAGAGCTGTGACAGTTTCCCTTTCACCTTGCTCTCGATATTCCTCTTCAGTAAGGTATTTAAACACCATTTTTTTTGATTTAAAGTGATGCTTCATTTTTCTAGAACAAAATTAAAATAATATTTATAAAGTCTTCTGGCATGTAATTATCTGTCCTTTTTCTCTATACCTGCTATTAACATGCATTAGTCACCTCTACCCTTTTAAGAGAACAAGCTGCATTCTTATATTTGAAGATGAGGTATGTAATGTTTGTTAGCCTGTTTACCCTAGGTCTTAACCAAAGCTGTAGAATTTCACATGAGATTTAATGAGCTTCAGATGAGCTTTAGATCAGGTCCTTATTGTGTATGCATGGACTAAAATCTCACAGAATTAAAGAGATGGCTGCTTGCTCAGCCATTTTTAGGTGCAAAATGCAAAATGTGTCTGTGCAGAGACATGGGCTGAATCAAAACCCCGTCTGCATATGTTACTTCAAAGATAAGCAATGCTCTAAGCCTGCTGTGAGTTGTTCATGTTGTTTACTAGATTGCTTCTCTTAAATCTTGCTCTAAATTACAAAACTGAGTAGTCTGAGGCCAAAATGTTTACAATCTGATGGTTTTTTAGCTGCTGCGTAGCAATGTATAATATAATTAGCTATAAATTAGAAAGTGTGCCATGTTCTGTTTCCTTCTGTCAGCTGCTTTCAATTTAAATGTTGTGATGAGTTAAGATAAGCAAGGGCTGGATGCCCATAAAACTTTCATCTCTGTATAAAAACACCTGCTCCAACATCAGCAGCATTCAACTTTCCTCCTTTTATCCCTCTAAAGCAGAGAACTGTAGCTATTGTTTAGGTCAAACGATGAAGGGTCTTGCTGGCTCAGTGGGCTCCACTTTTCTTAACAAGAAATACTGCAAGATTCTAAATTATTTTGATATATTTGCTGCTCTGAACTTTGTCTCTGGCATCACGGCCTCACAGTGTGGTGCTGTGGCTTAAGGATTTTGAAACAGAAAAATTAGAGAGCCCCTATCATTCTCATGAGAGAGGTTTGTAGAGCTGTATTTCTTTATAGAAGCTTCAGTTCATGAAAAACCAAAAAGAAAGAACCACATGAAGAATAAACTACGGTGTTTCAGAGTAAAACCTGAAAGTAAAAGTGAACTTGTGGCCACATCATACTGATTCCAGAGTGTTCTGAACCTGCTTACAACAGGTGTTGATCCTACGTGTTGTTTTTGAAATAGCTGTTGCTCCTCAGCTGCAGGCAAAAATTGGTCTACAACAAATGATAAATTCTACCGAAAAAAAGAAAGCTTCAGGCCACACTTCAGCATGTAAAAAGAGGAGACAAGACCAAAGCAATATGTTCTTCAAAACTAAACAGTGTGTAAAAACAACCCCAAGCCTAAATTATTTGGTTTTTATTATTTTGGTTATGCCAGTTCTAGCCTTTGCCTCTTCCTACTTCTGTGTGGTTCAGCAGAGTCCACAGCTACGGAACAGTCTGTACTAAAGACTGAAGCTGGATGCCATCCATCACTGAAGGTAAAAAACAGATGTCAATTGGCAGGGCTTTTTAGAATCTTCATTTGAGCGTTGCACTTGTGCTAAAACATGCTTCAAATTCAAGGCTGAGCAAACACGTTCCTGTATTGCTATTGAAAACACTTAGCAAGTTAAGGTCTACCTACTGCAAGCAGTTCCTGTTCCAAATGCACAATGTAAATAGGCCTCTAGGAATACTGAGAAATATCTCCATAGTTAGCAATTCTGAGACTGCTTCCATGAATCACCGGCAGGTAACAAACCTGGAAAACTAAAATCATGGAGAACACTATTTTGTGGACACGTGATTTTAGTCTCTGAAGTCTGTTCAACCTCCAAGGACTGTCATTTTTGAACAGTGCATCCTTGGTGATGGTACACTGTTTTATCCCTAAGATTCCATATGAGTTCCCTGCAGCTCCTCTCACTACACATCAAACCACGGCACTATTGCTGCAGTCTAATCAATCAACCAGAAATGTTCTGGTTGCCATATGCCATGGACTAGAAGGTGCTACATTAGTCTTTAAGAACACGGTCACATTTCTCCATTATCCACAGAACAAAACTCATGCTTAAATCTGCCAAGTGGAAAATAACTTCAGTGTCTCTGGACCTTAAAACTTTCCTTCTGCATTTTTACATCTGGCAAATTTATGAACTAGTACTAGAAATTCCTAAAGCGTTATTGAAGTGTAGGGGGCTTTTTCACTGTCAGCTTCCAGTATGTCCTGGTTCTCCCAGGAGCTGGACACTCACAACCAGCTGCAGACCTGGCAATGTGGCAGGCAGCACCCAGGGGGTAACACAGGCCTTTGGAGCAGAGGCTGACGGCTATGACTGCATATGCAACTTGAGGGATGGTGACACCAAAGTAGATCAGCACAAAGGCGGTTAATTGGAGCATCCATGTGAACAAGGTGATGCTGAGCTCTGTGGTCAGTGGCCCGTGCTGATAGCAAATGGCAAAGCTGGTAATCCCAACAGCCAGAAAATACCCTGTAGGAACAGAAAAGGACATGGAGAAAGAGATGCAAACTACGCCAATGAACTTAACTTTGTTTCACAAAGCTTGCAGCTGCTGTGAAGTGTAGCCTGCTGATTCTTGTGTTGTCTTACAGACAACTGCGTGATGTTTATGTGCTTTCCATTTCCAAAGTGTTCAAGAGTTCACAAGGTTACCTCTGACCAGCTTTTGGCCAATGCTGTGTGGGCTGCACGTGAATTCTCCTCACATGACCATGCCGAGGCAGGTGCCAGATCAATAGGTCTGTCAGCCCCTGCAGCCACATCCTGTTCCCAATATGTGCATCCATTTCCCACATCCAGCAAAATGCAAACCACAGGAGCTGCCCTTCTGCTCTTACAGGGAAAGTATGTAACAGCAAATCAATGAACAAATAATGCAAGCAAAATCTGCTCTTAGAACTAGTCCTCTACATCAAACTCTATTTAATGATACAATGTGAGTAAACACTCATTTGAGTGGATTAGGAACTTTTAGAATGTTTCAACATCTATGGCTTAGGAGAAAATAGGTTTTTATAAATGAGTCACTTGACTTTCTTTTTTTTACGGGCAGGTCTGACCACTAAATTAAACCAAAATCTGCAGCACATTTCTTGGTAATTTTCTTACCCAACAGGTAGTTTTTGTGTTCAGACCACAACCACTGTATATTCTCTTTGAAGCAGTAAATAAAATAGAGAGACACCATCCAGCAGCCACTCATTAAAATCCAGAAGGTACTGTGCTAGAAATTAAGAGGAAAAAAAAAGGTAAAAAAACTTCATAAAAAAAATCAAGTCTGAATCAGGACCATTGTTTCCAAAGGAACTCACAGGCAAAACCAGATGTGAAATTCTTTAGAATTTCACAGGGTTTGAGACTGCCACTGCACAATCCTCTGCATGCTACAACAAAACCGTATCAATTCCAAGCAGAGCAACTGCCTCCCTGTATTTGTGTATCATGTCCCAATGTCACAGTGTGACCCTACAGACGTGTGTCTCAATTAAGATATCTCAGCAATATTATGGGAATATACAGGCTTTATAAAGGTAAAGGAAAAATTCACATCTGCCTTACAATGAGTTGTCTTTGGTTAATGGAAGAGAATCTGTCTCAGTTGCCACTATATTTTTATTTAGATTGATTCAAGGATTGAAAGGTAAGCTTAGCTCTAGTTCAATAAAAATAATTTAAGTTTCAGAATGAACTCTTCTTGTACATCACCAGCACCTGTTCAGTTTAAACTCAGGAGGAAGCTAAATAGAACTTGACTCTGATTTAATTATATTTACTTGATTCAAGCAACCCTGCAGTCATTTCAGTGCAGTTACCTGGCCACAAAACCAGAACAAGATCAGAATCTGGCTCTGTACTGTCACTTCCTCTATTATGATGATTACTATTATTTTGTTTTATAAATGTGGATTTACCCTTAGAATAAATCTTTTAAGTGTCAGCAGGACAAAGACTAGCAGAGCAAGAACACCCAGTATTATTCCAGAAAGGTAAAAGAACTTGGCACTCCTGTAAAGAGAACAAGAGAGAATATGGTGAGAAGTATCATTTGTAATTGGTTAAGATGCCAACATTTGTAAAAACAGCAGTGATCTTCAATAAGAACTTAAATCAGCTGTAAGTTAGAGTTGTAGTTACATGGTTAACAGGCCATAGCAGTTCAGGTATTAAATCTGTGCAAGGAAAAATTCCCAACAGATACCTAAGGGCACTGGAGTTGTTACAGGTTAAGAGACTGTGCTGCAGTTTTTTAAAAGTTCATGCTACTTCTGACTGCATTGACCTTCTAGTCTCTAGTACACTGAAGAAAATGAGGTAACTAATATGGTTCTGTACTGCAAGAGTTTTATTTTCATTTAAAATGCAGAAAACCCTCCACAAACGCAAAAGTCTTTTTTCCTAAGCATATGCATTTATAAATTCCATCTTATTAATTCAGAGTTAATGCTGTAAAACCTATTGCTGCTCTGCTTGTTTTAGAGGTGCCTCCTGACAATTATTTTGTGACTCACTTTGCTTTGAAGTTGTGGGCACATATTTTGCTGTACCAACTGAGTATCCTCCCTTATGTGCTATGCAAAATGTGCATCAGAAGAAAGGCTGGCACAAATGTGGAGGCAGAAAAGGCCCCAGATGACTTTATCCTAAATATTTCCCCCCAAGGAAGGCATCATCAATAATCAGCATTATTTAGCCTTCAGCTATCCTCAGTGGTCTACAAAAGGGAAAAAAGGACTTTTCTGATCCACACACTTGCCCACTGAGGATTTATTGTCTTGGTGTCCCCCAGTGCAGGAAGCTTGGATACAAAAATCCTAACACAGCTGACTGATAAACAGAGCTAGGTACTGCAAGGTATGTCACAATCTGTCCAAATACAAATGGTATGAGGAAGTTTTAAATACATATTCAGTTCCTTATTTCACTTTCCCAAAGAACTGCCTCTTTAGCTTAGCAAACGGACCAAAGATGCACAGGCTTTGGGAAAGAAGGTCAAAAGCAGCTAGTACTCACCTGCTCAGGCTGTTTGCAAAATGGAACAGAAAAATTCCAGCTACAAACAAAAACAAGAGCTTTCCATCTAGCACTAAAAAGGGGGGAAAGAAATAGAAATTGACTTTAGACTAATTCAATCTGAAATGCTGATTATATAAAATATCAACAGAAAAGTCCTAAGCTTCTTACAGAAGAGATGGTACATTCAGCAGCACTGGCAATACCAAACCATCTGTAATCTAAACCCAACGACCTGGTACTTACTTTCTCTTCTCACCCTCACAACGTACGGTTCAATTTTGAAGGGTTGTATTTTGAAACAAACATCCTCTCCATATTGTTTTATGCTCAGAAAAGTTTCTGTACATGTCTCTGGCTTCCAGAGGATTTGAACAGCACATGCAGCAAACTCAAAAACAGTTTCTGAGTTCCGACAGTTGTTTCTTTCTGAAATAGGCTCAAACCGGAACTTTTCTCTGCTGCTAACTTTTATCTAGAAACAAAGAACAGAATACACAGAGAAGCAGCTCAGAATTACTGTGGGGTTTTGTGAACTATACAGCATTTCAGCCATGCATGTGGTAATGAAAATCAATCTTAATTGTTTAGTATTGCTCATTTATATTATACAAAGATTAACTGTTTACAATTAATCACCTTACAATGTAATTCAGAGAACTCAGCAGCAGCAAAGTTCAGTGGAGGGACCTCAATCCATCCAAAAGCACAATGGGTTTGGTGTCACTTGTGTGACACTTGCCCACACGAATTTTTAACAAAGCCAGTAATATCTGACTGACCACAGTTTGTTTTGTGAATGCCCATACCTGTTCTCCTTCCCTTCCTGAACCGTAACAAATTTGACTTGCTTTTCTTTATAATGCAGTCTTCATGTTGGGGACATAAGAGGGATGAGGAGAATGAAAGATAGCATAACCAGAAATTTAAACAGAAGTGCATTCCTGTTGGGTATTTGGGGGATTTTTTTGCTTGTTCCCAGCACCTTCCCCCACAAAGCTTGTAAAAGATCTTGTTCATCTTCTAAGTTGGGGTGATTTTCCTGAGAACTCTGAAACATTGTGAGCTCTTCATCAGGGCCTACTAGACTACAAAGACCCATCTGCAAAAAAGTGATGCCCAGGGTAGTAAACCAGGTTCGTATTGGGACAGGAGACAATGTGTCAGCAAGCAATTTCTTGTGGGAAAAATCTAAACTTCCTGCTTTTAAACACTGACTCCAAGAAAGTTTGTGTGCCTGATGGAGGGTTTTACCACCTGGAGCCTGCTACCATTCATAAAAACATCTGCAACGTGTTCCTGAGGAAAATAGTCCTGGGAGCAGACAGAGATGTTTTACTTTCTTATATCTGAGAGAAAAGTCCTCCAACAGAGACAAAATGAAACGGTTTCTTTGCTTTGTCTGGAGACATACTTCTAAGGAAAGAAAAGGAACCATGGAGATGGTTAGCTTGTTCCTTTAGCTGTAACTGCTGCCACTCTTGAAGAGATTTTTATTTGCTTCAAACTAATGTCTAAATGTGGATGACCCTCTGTTACTCAGGAGAACAGACACACTGCTGCTGCTGTTTGTTCATTAGTCACAATCTAACGAGCCTTTGGTTCCTACACTTTGCTGTGCTGTGGTGAAAAGGCCACAGAACTGCATGCAATCCTCAAATTTAGAAGTTCCATAAAGGCAGTTGGTGATAAGTGAAAGCATTCATTGCAGAGGTTAACAGTGGCCCATCAACAGAAAAGGTGTGCAAGAAAATAATACGCAATCCTAAATGAAAGTTTTTGTGGCACCATCATACTCTTAAGCGTGGCTGACATCCTTGCAGTAGAGACCAAACCTGACTGCATCCCATCTGGTGGCTCATAATGCTGCATTTTTATCATGGTCCCAACTATACACCACTCCAACTGTTCATTCCATGGAGACTCTGCCCTGATCTTGCCAACAGGCCACATGGTGTGCTGGGAAAAGCTCACCTGAAATGTACTGACTGATCTCCAGAACAGCCTCTTACCTGGAGAGTCGACCACAGGTACTGTAAGTGAATGGTTCTGTTTTGTACATAGCAGTAACAGTTTTCATCCTGCTTCTGGATGACATCCATTTCCTGCAATAAGCTGCAGTTTTTACCTGGGGGGGGGAGGCAAAAAAGTTAATTTTAGGCATGTGTCAAATACAAATGTCTAACTTTAGTGCATTTCATTGTTGCAAATGCTGACAGAAACATGTTCCCTATGATTTAGATGGAAATTCAAAATGGACTTCTAATCAAGTCATTTAGTCTCCAAAGTAAACTGCAACACCTTTGGAAAAAAAGTAACCAGGGTGGTATTTTTAAAAAATGTAATCCAGAAAGGCTTGGCTTCAGCATCAGTGTTTTGATGGCACTGGAATAGGGGCCCTGGGCCAAATTCACTGCTGGCATGAGTGGGTGTAACTCCACCAGAGCTCCCTATAGCAGTGGTGAATGCAACTGTGGGAGCCTGAGCAGGTAAACAGACTTACATATTAACACAGTCAGTTAGCACATGACACGGCTGCTGATCACAGAAGTCATACTCCTCTCCCTCGGAAATGTTTCTAATGTTAAATCACATAACTCTTCTTTTTAGAACATTTTTTCTCCTGTCACAGTCCAGCCAGGGCATGTCATAAGGGGACTGCACTGACTGCTCACCATACATCACTGAATTACAGATCTGAGTTGTTCTAACCCTCCTGAAACGTTAGTGAGACCCTATGATCGTCAGAATCAAGACAGCACTTTTGAGCAAAAATGGACCTAAAAGATTATTGGAGCAAAGTTTGAATAACATCCATACTGATCTACATACATGTGTAAAGTATACCCCACAGTGCATTACCACAGTGTTTCAAGAACATAATTAAAGAGAAGCATAGAGAAAATAATTACACATCCAAACAGAGGGACTCATCTGGCTTATTGAATAGAAAATGTAGGTCTCAGCCAAGCTCAGTAATAACTGCTAACACACTGTCATACACTCAGAGCAGCAAAATGAGTATGTGCACTCTCAATCCAGACAAGGAGATGCTGTTTGCAGGTAAAAACCTGCTGTATCTCTATAAGGAAGCTGAAATTAAGCTAAATTGTATTTTAACAAATTTAGTTAAGCCAATGAAAAATACTGTGTGGATGTTCTTACTTAGGTTTATTATAGCATTACAGAATTATTGTCCACACATGATCCTACTAAATTGGTTTAACCTTAAAATTTGGGTATTTTTCTTGTGGAAAAATTAACCATCGGATTAATTTTCATCCATGGCAAATCCAGTGGGAAGGAGCACAACCACTCAGACAAGCACTGGCTGTACCTTTAGACAGGCACTTTCACAAAAGTCATCGCATGATGCTACAGAAGGATTATTTATCCCTGAAGTGCTGCCGATTGACGCAGCAAGGTGAGGCTGGGCACTACCCAGGTCTAAACCCAAGATAATCCAGTAAAAGGAAATGGCAGGGCGAAAACACAGCCCAGAATGTCCACACCTTCCCTGAGGGCATCTTGGGATTTCCTGCCACTATGGATAAAGCATCCATCCCTGTCAAAGGCAATGTCATCCGCATGCAAGACTAGCAAGCATCTTCTTACTACCCATAGTTTTAAGGCATTTTTCTTGTGAAAAAATCAGCTCTTGAAAAGTTGCATCAGCTCCACAGAGTGAAACGATGATGTTCCAAAAGGGGAGATGCTCCTGAACGGGTAACTCTGAGGTGGTGCTGGGTTTAGCTACTGGGAGGACACACAGGTAGAGTAACTCAAATTCTGAGACGGCCAGCAAAGAAATTTGAAATGATGAGCCATCAGCATCTGCTGCAGAATCCGGAGGATGCCCAAGACTCGAGAAGGTCAATGCAAGGAGGAAGCCGGTTCTCGACTTCCTTATTGCTACTACAACTGAGCACAGCCTTTAGGGTTTGCCTGCCCTCAAATATGTTAATAAAGGACCTGCTCTGCACCCGATTCCCCTGGCCCGAGCTCCTGAGAAAGCCAGAGAGAGTCGCACAGCCAGCGGCAGCTCCGGCCCCGCCGCCGGAGCGGGAGGGACGCGCCCGCGCTCTCAGCGCCGCGGGCTCTTTGTCCGTGCGGGCTCTCCCGGGCCGGTTCACGGCGCGGGGCCGTCCCGCGGTCCCGAACTGCGACGGGACACCGGGGGGCACGGCNGCCCGTCTGCACCGTGGCACCCGCCCGCGGCTCCTCGTACGCCTTCCGTGGGCTGGAGAGGGTGCGCTTGGAGAGGGGGAGGAACGCCTTCGAACGGAACAGCTCGGCCCAAAGCGCGTCCTCGGACTGTGGTCCCCTCAGAGTGACAGCGTTGGCTGCCCACTAAAGGTGTAAAGTAGTGGACGCTTGTGACACTTGCAGACCTCAGCGCAGGCAGTGACCCAGCTGAACGGGAGGCAGTGGATGCTCTCCTCACACACCAGCGCCCAGGCCCAGGGAAGGGCCGAGTCAGGTCACCAGGGTGCCGGTAAGCAGCGGTGGCCGAGCCTCGCACTGAACCGCGCGTTGTTCAGACCCTCTGTCCGCCCAGAGGGCTTGCCTGAACGACGTGTTGTTAGCTGTTGTGATGGAGGTGAACATCCACAGCTATTCTGTATTTCCTGGGCAGCCACAAGGAGAGCCTGGAGCAGGGCATCATTCCCCTGTCAACCCTGTGAAGGCGTGAGCAAGGTCCAACCCAGCTCAGTCCCCGCTTGCTCATTGCAGTCATTTTAGATCACTAGTGAGTCACAGTCAGCAGTCAGGGTGGAAAGGGCTGGAGATTTTTTTCCCTATTCTATGAAAATCAATAAGCACAATTTTGCCAAGGCATTCTGGCATCGCTGTTGTCTATTTTTATGCTGAGCCCTACATTTGGCTTTTCCAACCTACTTGCTTTGCTTCAATGCGTTCCCTCCCTTCTTCTTAAAACAATGCCCCTTCTCTGCGTGAAGGTTGCTCAGAGTTTTATTTTTGATTGTTTAGGGCTGTGTCCAACTTCTGGGGGTGACAGGATGGGCTTTTTTAACACCTGCAGGGTGCTGCCCACTGCCTCGCACCTTGTCTCGGCGCTTACATCTGCAGGGAGTGGGTGGTGCAGGGCTGTGGCTCTCCTCGCCTCACCTCCTACGCCCGCTTGGTGCTGGCTGGGCTCGCATCTAACTGTGGATTTTTCCTTGCAAATACTGAGGAAGTGAAGGATAAGGGCAAAAATAGTTGGGATTTGATAGCGTGTGCAACATCTGACAAACTTGAGTTCCCAAAGGAAGCAGCAATTGATTTATATCTTTGTCTTTATGTAACTTGGGTGTTGTCTCTATGTAACTTTCCAGGCACTTCCTCTAGCACATTTAATAAAGAAAGAAATACTGGGGTTTGTTCCCTGGGTCCCTGATAAACCCTTAGGAACATGTTACCTCTCAGCTGTGTGTCTACACAACAAGGGACCATAACAGCCAAGTTATTAGAGGAATTCCTCTCACATTTTCAACTTGCAATATTTTTTTGGTTAAGTTAACCTTCTTGACATATTTTTTCTGGGAAGGGAGACACTCTGCATTCTGTTCTCGCTTATATTTTCATTTTTAGAGCTCTTAGCACTTCACCGCTAATTAACTTTCAATAACTGTCGTAGGGTTACAGTTAGTCAGCATGAATCAGACAGAAAATGTAGCTTTAGGGGACCACACTCTGTCAAAAACTATTAGAAACCTTTGCTTGATTTCCGAGGAGAATATACTCGCTCAAGCAGGATGTAGCAGCTATTAGGCAGCATTCTACTGCAGTAAGAAATCCTCAATAAAAGAGACTCAGTGGTTTTGGTAACAGCCCTCCTTTCAGGGTGGCTCTGAGTAATTATGCAGCATTTTCCTTGCTTCCTGTTTGTTTGTCAGATTTCCTAAATGGTGGTGGTGCTTAGGCCAGAGCTGGGGTCCTGAGCTTAAGGGCGGTATTTTTACCTGTTTGCTCACAAATATAATTCAAAATAGGGGGAGAAGGGGGAGGTCACTTACAGGTGCAGGTCAGCTCTGCCCTTCCCAGGTCTTTCCAGCTGTGGGAAATTGAGTGAGAACTGCTTTTGGCTGGGAGCACGCAAAGGAAGCCTTGGCTGTGGCAGGCAGCAGTGCTGTTGTTACCAGCTACAGGTGACATTCCTGGGATGCAGCATGCAGAGCACTCAAGTTCCATGCATGACAAATTGCCACTTTAGTAACGGAAGGAGGAAGGGGAGCAGTGCAGAACCATGTCCACAGCATGTGTTTTCCTCCCAGGCTTTTGGAGGCCTGCCACCCTGTACACTCTGACCCCTGAAACACTCAACATCGTCCACAATGCCCTCATCTAGCTGTGTAAAAGCTGTCTGCACTTAGATGGGACACCAAATCCTCTCGATGCTGCTGAATCCGTGTTTTTCCACAAAGGCTCCCAGGTGCTCCCTGCTGATGATTTATTTGGCCTGCGCAGTAGGAATAGGCAACAGTTGTGCAAGGCACTGGTGGGGAGGGAGCTCCTCTGTGCCCCCCAAAGCCCTGCCTGCCTTGGGCTCTCAGGCTGTTGGAGGCAGCCCCTCTCCCCTGAAGCACCTGCAAGGCCAGGCTGAAGAGAAGGCACTCAAGTCCCATTCCCACCCCACAGGGTGAGGCTCATTGCCCACTTGCAGCCTGCTCTTTACTTTCTAGCTGGAGCTAATAGAGGCTTTCAATCTCCAGGTGTGCTGTTAAATTCTCACATTGCTCTGGATGACTAAGGATGCTTCCTCTGGTTTATTTGATTTTTCTTTTTTCCCCTTTGCCCTCCCTTCCCCCTCCTTACGTCAGTCAGCAGTGGGTATAATTTGTTTGCAGAGTTCCAGGGTGTTCCATCTTTCTTCGGCTGGCCCCAAGTGCAATGGGGTATGTTGAAGCAACAGCAGTCTTGATTTCTTAGAGCAGGTATGTGGGTGTTGGATTGTGTCATTCGTAGGAGGTGAACGTCAAAGGAAGTGGGATCAGCTGCTGGAGGTTTGTAAGCCAGGTACTTAATGTTTGGTTTCCTGGAAAAGCAAGGAAAAATAGCAAAACAGGCAGCCTTTGTGTCTTTAGTTGTCCTATGTAGTCAGAATAACACAATACCTATGCGTGCTCAAGCACAGTTTGGGTTGATTTTGGTTTGGTTGGGTTGAGTTGGTTTTTTCTCCTTGGTTTATTCAGGATGGAGAACCACTGTATTTTCCTTTAAATAGTTTCACATGTTTTGGTGGATTCTGTTGAATGTTTACTCCAGTAATACAAATAATTTGTGGTCTGTAAGTGCCCTCACAAATAATGCGATTCATTATCAGGTACATTATGTTGTCTTTTTTATTTGATGTAAAATGGTGTCTTTGAGATAAAATTAGACAGAAGAGCTATTTGAGACCATTTTGTTCATCTTCAACTGTTTTTTTTTTCAGAAGTGCATTAGTCTGAAGTATTTCATGGGCAAAATACTGAGTTATTTTGGGGACAGACAAATTATCTACAAAAGAAAAGTATAGCTGCTTATTTTTACAGTAGTTTTATGGTAATCGCTGTTTTATTTGACAAGTATAGGTACCAAGCTAGATAGAAAATTCCAGCAGAATACTTTCTCCTAAACTGCTCTAGGGAGCAGGTGTCTTTTGCAGTCCTTGTTCAGACTAAGCTTAAAAATAAAATAGGACAGAGGTACCCTTTAAAAAATTTACATATCCATCTTGTGGATTAGGCAAAAGGACTGTAGCAGCTTCCTTGGCATTTCCCCCATGCTCGTTTTCCCATGGCTGTCAAAGGGATCTGTAGGTCAGGAGGAAGAAAAGCTGATGGTGAAGTGTTCATGGAAGGACTTGTCTGTAATCTCTGGAAAAACAGTCCTTCCCTCTGACTTCAGCAATATATTGTGGTGTAAATTTATGGATGTCATTGATATTTCTCCTGATTTACACTACAGTAAGCAGTATGTAAGCACAACAGTAAGTTAAGGAGCAGTGGGCCTTAAATATTTATCTGGTTTATTTTTAGAATGGCAGTTGCAGCTATTTATAGAGCAAGGAAGCAGTGATACAAATCTGACTGGATGTCTTCTTTGCTTTGAACCTGCAACAGAGAAGCAGTTGGGGTTTTTTTGACCATGAGCTCTTATTTATTATGTTAAATTTGCTCTGATTAATAGGTTATGGGCTTCATTTTTTCAGGAACTCTGAACCCCTGCTTACAAGCATAAGGGATCTTGTTAGCTCTGTAAAGGAGCATTGATGCAGCCTAAGAGCAGCTGTGAGACTGCCCTGTGCTGCTGTGCAGCACGAACGCCTTCCATAGATTTTTCTCTTGGGAAAGGCCCCAAGAGAAAACACGTTCGTGGTGGGTCATTGCTTACCCATAAACCCCAGAATAGAATTTATTCTCCATGGGGAGGCTGTGCTGGATGTGGGAGGGCGGATGGGGGTGTTGCTGTGAGTGAGCCTGTGTCTGTGCCAGTGTAGGGGGGAGGGACATTCCCTCTGGAAAGCGACATGAGGGTAAACTAGGCTGGTGGATGGAGATGCCAGAAGAGAGCATGCCAGTAGTATGTGCTGACTCAGAAATCAGCGCCTTGGGCTCTTAGGCCACTGGTTGATGCATGGCTTAGCTTAGTAATTACCTAAATCTGTTGTTTCCTTTTGATTCCAGATAGTTTTTGATCACGGGTGATCCTAGCACTGATGTTGGTGTCCTGGCTGAGTCTCAGACACCTGGGCTTCGCTGGAGCTGAACAATCCTCACCCCATACAGACAGGCAGGTCAGCACTTGGCAGGACCAGTCTTGTTGCTGCATCCCTCCTGTGGAGAAAGAGGGCTTACCCACTGTCATGAACTTCAGAACATTGTTCTGTATTTCATTTCAAAACAAACCTTGAGAGCCTGGGAAGGAAAGAGAACTAACATGAAGAAGTCAACCCCTGGTGTTTGCTATGAGGAACCACAGAAGGTTGGTATGGTTTTGTAAGGAGGCCATGGAAGCAGTCTTTTATTTATAGATAAGTGCATGTCTGTCTGTCGTGCGCCTTCAGATTTATCTTTATACTGACTGTTGTTTCTTGTTTCCGCATTTATACAGAAGCCTTTAGTAATTGTCCTGGGATTTGATGAAGCACTCTTGGAAGAATGAATTGCTAGTACTGTTAAACAAATGTGAAAAGAATTCTTCTCTTTCCAACATTTCTTGAAATTAAATTTTAGCCCCGGTGTGCTCAACTACCTTCAGGATTAATCTCTGTATTGTCAAAGGAGCCTGTCAAGCCCTTTTAGATCAAAGGAGGCTGTTTTCTATTAAGAAGGTTCTGATGATGTTTTCCAGCTCTTGGGTACAACACAAAGGCAACCTGTGGCTCTCCACTGCTGTTTGACCCATTAAGTTTTTGAGTGTCTTGCTGCTTCCTATTTTCTTCGATGTGTGGGCTCTGCCAGGTCCAGCTCAGGCAGGTGGCCATTGGCACAGCCACAGCCAGGCACTCCAACCTACCGAAAATATCTCCTTGCTCTCTCAGAGCCTGTCTGGTTAGGGTTGGGTTGGTGATGGTTTCACAGCTGGATGTTCCTTTCGGATGCACCGCTGTATGCCTGCACCCACATGGAATCCACCGGTGCAAAGTTCCTGTTGCTGGCAGAGCACGCCAGCTTGGCATGCTTCCCCTCCCTTCCCAGGATGCCTGGCCTTTTTAAATTCCTACTTTTCCTGCTTTCAGAAGCAGTCCTCTGTCATTACACTTCTGAACAGGCTGCTTAATGACTTTTTTTTCCCTCACCAGCTCAGAATTTTTTGACTGCTGCATTTATTTTATTTGAATATATAAACATGGGAGAGATAAAGAAATAAGTGCTATGGAATGATTAGGTAGAGATATGCCAGTGGCTTTGCCTGATTAATGGATTTACACTGCACATTACTCACAGGCACCTTTCCAATGTCTTTCTCTAAAACAAGGTAATTTGTTTAAAGGGCTATCTTTTTGTAGAATGCCGATAAGTGAGCCATACTTGGTGCATGTATGGGCATCTAGGCAGAGAGAGCCAGGATAGGATGTACAGTCATTTTGCCCTGCTAGTCACAGCCATTCCTGCAGGTACTTGAGAAATGCAGGATGTGCCCCAAATAGATCTTTACAAACATTCCCTGATGGAGTCATTTCAGCCTCTCCTGACATCCGTATTAGCTCTTGCTGACAACAACAGGATTTTTGTGACGGCGACTGCAGCAGAGTACAAATGCTTTTCTTCTCTTTTCGTGCCAGCCAGCAAGTGAAGGTAAAGACTTGCTGTGCTGACTCAGAGGAGAGGTTGAACAAGCCTGGGCTCCTGCCTCTGAGAGTGGCCAGAGAATCTTCAAGAAAGTCAAAGAAGAAAACAAGCACTTTTCCCTGATTCATCTTCTTCACAAAGTGAGTATTTTCAGTGCTGGCATCTATTCTGACAGGATAAGAAAGGATAACTTAAAGAAATAGTGTGTCAAGGTGAGGAGAGAGGCTTTCTCTTCATAGTACTAGCAGGGTTTCGTTTTCTGATCTGGTGCCAAATGCAACAAAGGTACTTGCCAAGTGCCCTAGCAGTAGGACTTGTCCAGGGGCTTTACAGCTTTGCACCTCTTTCTCTCTGTGTCCTGCTGCCCTGATTCTGTTGGAGTCAGTGGGATTGCTCTAATGCTGAGCCTGTGTGAAAATCTGGCTTCTCCTGACTGCAGGGCACATCTCCAGAGTGTGAAAGAGCAGGAGAGCCCAGTTCATGCCATTAGCAGGGCAAGGTGTTAATGAGAGCTGTAACTTCTTCTTGGCTGTTTGGGACTGGGGAAGGACACATCTGCTGAGCAGGGAGATGACAGCCTGGTTTGTCTACTGTCCAGTTTACCACAGTGTGCAGTGAGACCACCTTCTGAAAGTGAGGGGTGGTCTGCGCTGGTCCCTGTGGTTCCTACCATCTACTCATGACCAGCCTTGTCTCATGCTCCAATTTCCTCTGGGTGTGGAGCCATGTTCAGTGTTATAAATCAGCCAAAGTAGATGCCAGTGGCATCAGTACCAGGATCCTCTGAGGCACAGGTGCCTGTAGGAGCCTGGCTCAGGATTAGGATGCTGGATTATGTATGTATATAATGCTGAAAATGCACAAGAGGTGCAGGCACAAGTATGACTCCAGGTTGAAAGTCAAAACTTCTTTTCCATGCACTGACAGGTTTTTTAACTGCACAGCATTCCTCTGGCCTTTCCAGTTCTATAATATGGATATGAATGCAGAAGGATATAAAATATGTCTGTCTGTCCATATTTATGTCAAAAGTTTGAAGTTAACAGGAGACTGAGCTTCTGGCTTGGATTTTTTCTTTCACTCCTGGAAACAAATCTTTTTAAGCTGTTAGTTTCAAAAACAGCATGGTCTGGAAACAAGAGCTTTTCTTCTGTGTCCTTAAACTTCAAGTCTGCTCCCAGAACTGTACGTCCAAAGGAAAGCATCCCTAGGCAGATGTTATTTGCCAGCTGACTTGGACCTTTGGCACTTCCCAGCTCCTAGCAAGCTCCCTTGGTGTGGAGACATGCCAGAGAACTGGTAAGCTGGCAAACACCGTTCCCTGCTTCAAAGGAGTTCCAATACCAAACACACCAGGGCATTCTGCCAGCTCCATAAGCCAAACAGGCTGTAGTCTGAAGAGGTCAGAAACAACTTAGACACACCTGGAAATACTCATAAAGCCCTTGGGCCTCATCATTATTGCTCAAGGTGTCCAGCAGCTCTGCAAACATTCAGATGGTGTCTGAGCCAGGCAGGTGTGGCTTCAGCAGCTTGTATGCCCAAATAAATTCAGCAGGCTGGAATCACGCAGCTAATGCTTGTCCGTTTCTTAATTTGTTGTTATCTAAGTGTCTAGAGTCCTTGTGGGGAGATAAGATGCTGGCTTTTCCAGGTATCCACGTGTAGAAGGGACAGGGATAAAAATATCCATGGTTGTGTTCAAAGACAGCGGGAAAAAGCAGTGCCTGGTGGCATCAGGCCAGGGAAGAAACATGCTGCTCCACAGGCAGGTGGCCACTGCCTGTGGCACAGCTCTGCTCCTGCCCTTCCAATCCACACTGCCTGTTGTCAGCATCTTCCAGCCCAAAACACCCTTGTTGACTAAGCTGGTTGTGTGTGGCCACAGGATGCCTTAAGACAGAGGATTGCCACTTCCTGAGAATTAAGAAACTTCCAAAACATTTCTAAGTGGCCAAAGCTTGCGGTGCTCAAAATTGTTGTCCCATGTTCTGTCGGCATATATTGCTCTGCAAATGCTCCCTGTTGTTGATTTTGTTTCCAAGCTGTGCATCCAAGCCAGGTGCTATATTAGTTTCTTTTGCTGTGAGTCATAGCACCACAGCCCTGAGAGAGATCATTCCTACATCCACCAAAAATGGAGTCTTCAAACCTTTGAAGAAGAAAAATGGGAAGGTTGTGGAGGGGTGACCCATCGTGTGCACAGACCTTAGAAACGAGGGGAAACAGGAACAGGGAAACTGGGGGGGAGCAATGGCTGGGGTGCTCCTCAGCCCCTTCCAGCAAAAAGGTGGAACACTGTTGGGTCCACTGACTCCCTTTGTTTGAAGGATAATTAGCTGTTGAGCTTTGAAGTCTTACCTACGTGGCTAATGTGTGATTAGGATGCCCAGCAGTGGGGCCGAGTGCCGAGATGTTCCACACTGGAACATGCACTGTTGTGGAACACAACACTCTGCGTTTCCACTGTTGTGCTGCAGCTGGGACCAGCTTTTAGTGGGGAACCAGACCAGCTGCTGCTGCTCTTGCTCTGAGCACTCATTAATGGAATTTACTTACTCATGAGAAATATTGATGAGAATTAAATTGTTTTGATGCAAAGCAATGGTGTTACAGATACTGTGCTGCTACTGATTTAGTAGGATTTGTATTTCCAGTGTGGCTAACAGGTAGCCAGTAGAAACCTTGCTGTGGATTGTTTGATGTTCCTCAGAAGCAGATGTTCTTCAGTCAGGGTCTCTTGTTCCCTGATGCTGCACAACACCATGCCCTTCCCAGTCCAAAGGCAGCATTCCTCTTTTGTTCCTACTGGCATTTGCAGGAAAGAAGTTCTTCAGTTTCAAGCTGAAATAATTCCTCCCCGGTCATTTTCAGCTGTACGTTTTCAGTGTATTGGGAGCAGAATGTCCCACTGGTATTGTGTGGGGCATGGCACATGGATCTGCAGGACCTTTTTTGTATTAGAGGCCAGTGGAGATCCTGAAGGCCCTAAATGGCACAGAGAGAAGGTGGTGCCGGGACTAGGCAGAGTGAGGGTCAGGCAGTGCAGTGCCAGCATGGATGGGATATAAGTGAGCTGCACTTAAAGAGTCTTGGTTTGGCTATTGGTCCTCTCAAGTGAGGCTTGACTATAAAATCATGAACCTCACACAGTTTGGAACTGAGATTTCTTGCTTAGAGATGGTATATTCCCTGCCACAGAAACTGCATTAACTCCTTTAGTGACAGTTTGTAACACAAATCCTGGCTGTTTAATTGGATTTATCATGGCTATTGGGAGCATAAATGTGTTTACAGATTTGTTTTGAAAGCTTTTTTGTGTGTTTTTCTCATAGCAAGTCAACTTCCATGTGGTGCAATTATGTTCAAGATGTTCCCTGTAGCACTGGAATAATGTCAGATTATACTGTGTGTGCATGTTTTTCCTCGAAAGGATTTTATCTGAGGCATGATACACTGTGGCAGGAGCAGAAAAGAAGCTTAGTTTTTTATTAAGAGAGGCATAAAAAGCTAAAAACACAAAAAATTCTGTCAAATCCTGTTTCCTTATTATAGGAAATACTTGTCTCTGTCTACTGAAATGTGAAACTTTTTCCCCTTTAACTTCTTTCCTGCTCCATCCAATTCTGCCAGAACTCAGTCCACACAGCTTGCCACTGTTGTGCCACAGCTTTTCCAGCATTGAAAGGCTGAGACAAATGCAGCAAGACATTTCAGAAACAAGCATTTAGGGAAAATAAAAGAAGAGATGACTTTCGTTTGTTTTGGAAAGTGTCTTAGTTTTTCTATGGTTTATGGCATGGCCTGGAAACTTGCAGTGTGTTTCATGCAGCTGTACAGGAGGCTCAAGTGAAGCCTGCTCACATCCCCAGCCACAGGGCTGGCTCCAGAGGGATGCTGTGGTACAGGAACCACCCTTGGGTGTCAGGGGCTGCAGCACACAGTGCTTACTGTTAGATTTGTCTTTTTTTATTATTACTTCTATTATTATTATTATTAACTTGGATTACAATGCAACTTAAAGTGCAATTTCCTGTCTGATGGCAGTTCAGCTATTAAATGTCACATCTGCTTAGTACTTTAATCCTTAACTATGACAAGTTTTCCCAGCACTTGTAAAAGAGACAGTTGTGCTATGTTTCACTCCCTGCTGAATGATAGTCAGAACCCCAAATTTGTTCCATGAACCATTATTATTACTACTCCTAATGGTTGATTTTAGTAAGCCTTGTAAGAGGAGTTACTTGGAACAGCAGTACAACAACTCTCCCCACCGTGGGAAAGGTCAGGGTTTTCAGATGTCACTGTTTGCAGCCTGTCACTCTGTGTGTTGGTCACAGCTTTCCTTTTTCTAAGTTGCACTGAGGACAGCTTTCAGGGGCATGCCTCTGCTCTCTCTTGCTGCCTCCCGAGTCCACCCCCTCCCCACAGTGCCTCCCTGTCCTGGGGAAAGCTGCCAAGCCCTTGGCTGAGGCCGGCAATGCTGTGAACAATGCACACATTTGAAAACTAGAAAGCTCAAAAGCTCCTGTTCTTGTGACCAAAGGGATGGATGGAAAGATCAAAGAAGAGGACACACAGCTTGGGAGGGTGTAGTGGGTTTTGGAAGCCAACAGCAGTCAGGCTCAGTGCCTGTGATGCACAGAGCGTTGCTGCTGTGCCACAAAAATGTAGATGGAGAGGCATGAGGAGCTTGCAGCTGTGCTTTGCTTCTCGAGGAGCTCCAGGCAATGACCTGCCTTTCTGTCATAAGCTCTAATGAGGTAAGGGAGCAGGAGAAGGGATGCAGGCACATCGGAGCTCAGTGGAAAGGGAAATCCATATGGCAGTTGCTCACTAGAAACAAAGCTGAGTGATCTTTGGCAATCAGATTTCTGGTGGCCCTGCGTGGATTCACACAACTGCGAGTCTGGCCCCAGAAACTGAGAGTGGCAGCAGAGCAGTGCAACTCTATGCAAGCTTCAGGTAATAGCTCCCATTGGCTTAACAAACCCCAATCTGCAGATCTACTTTGCCAATTGAAAATTTGGCCTTCATTATAAAGAAGCGGGAAAAAAAAAAAGAAAGATAAAAGCCTGAAGCTCTGGGCAGGTATGTAAGAATGTACCCAAGAATGTAGAAACACACCTTTGTGGGCTTAATCAGGTAGATATTTGTCAAATTTTCCAGAATCGTTTGTGTATTCAGAAGAAAATCACCTTTAAAAATTAGCATGCTTTGCAGAAACTTGGTGAGTAGACCATTTTACAGAATTTGGGTTTTTACCCTGCTTCAATCAGGATAAAAAGCTTGAAAGATGAGCTGCTTTAAAGCATTTCACAAGACCTGTGAGTCATGCAAAATTCTATCGCATTTTTCCTCTGGTTGAAATCACAGAAGTTACGAATGCTAAAAGAGTTATTAGATCATAGATAGAGAATGCTGCACAATGGCTTGGTGAAAATAAATAAATAAAACCCCCTAATTTTCCTCCAGCTTCCAATTCCCTGGGGAATAATTCAAGAGGCAAGAGCGGAGTATCACAGCTCACCCTCAAAAAGGAGTGGCATGCAGCTGCATCCCTTGCAGAGCTGCTATTCCTTCTCTTGGTTTCTTCAGTGCTCCAGGCAAAAAGAGATTTTAAAACCACTCCTTTATCTAGCACAGTTAATTTCCCCACCCTGTACCAGCTCAGCTTCTCTGGCAGGTATGTTGGGGGATGGTGGACCTAAGCTTTCCTCTGCTCCCAAGTCTTCTGCTAACAAAATTGCCCATTTGTGATCCCACAGAAGCTGCTCCGTACCCGGAGAGATCCATGCAGGCAGGGAGAAGGTGACACTGTGTTTATATAACTCAGCTCTACCAGTGCTGTCACTGCTGTCATATTAGGATACCTGTATCCCCCAGGTATTCTTATTACTAGAATAAATCCTGCCTGGAACTACTGCTGGGATCTGTGGGTAAGTGCTAGGCTGGCCTTCCAACATTTTTTCCCCATATTTATTTCTTATGCCTCTGTCACTTCTGAAATCCTTCTCCTTTTAGTTTCTTTTCCCTGAAATGCTGTGGTTGTGTTTCCCAGGTGTGTTCCTTGTTGATCAGGAATTTCTAAACGCTGAGAAGGAATTGCAGAAAAGCAGTAGGCAGTGGGTCTTGTGTGACCATAAACGATAAAAACATTTAATCAGATGGAAAGGCTCGCTTTCTATTTCAGTCACCATTTTTTGGAGCACATATTAGAGGTCAGAGATTAATTTTGGCACAAATAAAGTAAATTCAAATAAGAGAAGAAACATGTGCCATTTTTGTTAGTATTTTGTGGGAAAAAAAAAAACCCAGCTGAGGAAAAACAATTATTTTTAATTGCTTACATGATTGAAATCTGTATGATTAAGCTGGTGTTTAGCTGAGGAAAAATAGTATAGTTCAGCGACTTTGCATGTGGCACAGAGATGAATAGTTCTGCTTCTCAACAAACCTCAAACATCCTCACTGTTCAAGAGATTGCTAATGACCTCTTGTTGCTACTTTTTTCAGGTTCCCTTTTTCACACATTTTTTTCTTTCCCACAGTCATTTCATCCTCTCTCTAAACAGTTCCCCCTGGAGAAGAGACAATGGAAAAGAGAAATGAAGCAGCAACCTTTGGGCATTCAGCTTCTTCCTTATTCCCAGCACGGTGTAGGATCTGCCATCTGATCTTCCCTCTAGCAGTACATGTGAGGGGTCAGTATCACCCTTGAAACAGGTAAAATTAAACCTGTCCTACTTTCGGAAGGTTGCAGAATTCCACACCTTGTAAAAAACAGTGATACTAATTTACTGTAAAATCTTTTGTGTATGTTAATGAGCTAGGTCTTGCCAGGGCTAAAAATAAGTCTCAGTGTAGGAAAGGCTTACAGAATGAGCAAAATTGCTCATTACCAAAAAAAAATTCATCTGTTGTCAAAAACACTTGATCATATAAGAACTCCAGCTCTCTATTTCTTTTGGGTAACCAGACCTACTTACCCCTGCTCCTGAAGGTAGTGGGCGTAGTGAGCAATTTTAATGTCTTCTATAGTGAGGATGGGGATACAAGACTCCTCAAAACAAGTAAGAAGATGCATCAACTCAAGGTAACTCAGCCTAATTATTTGGATTGAAATTTTCCATGTCAAAGTTTAACCAGTTGCATTACAGGACATGTTAGGTAAGAGATGAAGCTTCCAGTCATGACAGTATTCATCACCTTAGGATGGATCTGTACCTTAACCTGATCATATGTTGTTCTGTCTCTGAAAAGATGGCAGTGAATTTTGGAAAGAGAAAGGCCTATAAAGCAATTATTGGGGTCAACTTTGCAGCCATCCACACAATAGTCAAAGGTGACCGTGTCTTTTCTGCTTTGTTTTCTTAGCAAACCCTTTGGAAAAGGTTCTGCTCTATGTGTATTTCAGCCGTATTTCAGTGTATTTCAGAGTGGGGTTTTACTTGTATGTGACCTTTCTCAGTGATGTCAAACGTGCAGAGAGGAAAGCAAAGCTGCAAGCTTTTTCTTGTTTGTTGCTAAACCCCAGGTCTCACATGTCTGTGTTTTCCAGCAGTCACTTTCCGACAGATCACAAGGCCAGTCTTTGTTCTCTTTCATCCAGCTGTCACTGGTGCTCTCTAAGGCACCGCCACCTAGGCTGTATGTCAGGAAATGCAAAATTTGCTGGTCTCTACCTCAAGGAAGCAGCTACAGGAAGAAAGCGGTGGGAGTCCTTACTCTAGATCCCATGGAGGTGGCCACTGGTGGGACTGGGGGCAGCTGTTGGAGCTGGTGCTGTGTGCTTCCAGCTGTCCCAGGGGCTGTTGCTTTGGTGCAAGGATCTGAGGTGATCACACATGTCTTGGTGAATTAGGGGAAGAATATTTATGGGTTTTTTATGTGTGAGTGGCAACAGGATATCCCAAGCATTGGTCAGAACCCCCTGGTTCTGGATCCTAGTGGCAACACAACCCAAATTTCAGGAGATGTAGAGTGAATGTGTGAATTCAGCAGGGACAGTTGGAGGGGATGAGTTACAGAATCCCAGAATTGTCTGAGCTGGAAGGGGCCCACATGGATCATCAAGTCCAACTCTTCAATGCATGGCCTGTGCAGGGGTTTTGATGGAGGGATACAGAATTTAGCAGAAAAAATAACATTCCCCCTTTTCCAAGGAGACTGACTTGTGGGCATTGTGTCAGGACTGCCTTAAAAGACAGCAAACTGCCTGCTTTATAGGTCTGGACAGATGTTTCTCCATATGAAGAGCACCTTTTCTAAAATGCAAAGTGTATATTTCTTTGTTGTTGTGCAGCGGATATTCCCTGTGCTGGTGTGTCACCATGGAGCTGGACTGGGGAAGCTGAACATGAAAAGCTTTAGGGAGCTGTATGGCTCAATTGTTTCTGCTTTCATCATCCATTAAAAAAGAATTCTAAATGGAAAATGAGAACCTGCCTGCCTTAGGTTGGTATGGAAGCAATTGTAGGACCAAGCAGCAGCAGGATACTTTCTCAAAGATGAGTAGATGGTTGGGCCTCTACAGGAAATCTGCAGCAAACAGGTCGTTCAAAAATAACTTTTTGAGGCTATGGGATGTAAATGAAAAGAAATAGCTAATCAAAAGGAGAAAACACTGAAAGGAAGTGTTTTATCTGATGTCAGAAGCTGTTGGCTTTCATTCTGATCATCTTGATTTTTTTCTGTACATAGCTTTTAGAGTGCCCTTAAGTCTTCTCAATAGGTTATTACTCTTCCAGTGGCATTAGAGAGGCTGAGATGATATTTGCAATGAGGGTAAGTGACTCTCTTGAGGTTTTGGCACCCACAGCTCCAGATTAACTGGAAATGCAGGCATTTAGTAAATCTGAGAATAAGTGTCTCTTGGCCCTGTGCACTTCAGAGAAGTCAGCTGAAGTTTTGTGAGTGGGACCAGAGTAGGAACACAGTGTATTCCACACAAGGGACACATGTTTAGAAAAATTAAGCCCCTCAGAATGAATGCCAGCTCAAAAGGTAATGGCCTCCATTCTTTTTGTCCAGACTATCTCATCCATGGAAGTGTGGGAAGCCCCGCTGTTGTTTTCATTGATGGGAACAGTGAGACTTCCCTTGCCGGTATTAGTTTTGGCTGACCAAAGGTGTAATTCTTAAAAATTTCTGTTATTTAAAATCTCCTCGAATTTCCCAAGTTTTCCAAGAAAAAGAGCTCCATTCGAGGTCTAGAGTGGATTAAAGCAGTGGGTGCTAATCCAGAACTGGTTCTTGAGATGCTGCACTGGTAGGGAGATGGCTTCAACCATGATGAGGTGAAAGGCCAGGAAGAACCTGGTAATCAAAAACCAGCGCAGGAAACAGAAGGATAATACCAATGAGGCATGTGCACATACCTACTGCCATATACACAGCTTTGTCTCAGTTGTACAGAAATGTTCCCTGCCTCCCCAGCAGTCACTAACCCACTATTTTTCTTCCAGAAAGTAAATCCTTGACAGACTTGAAAAGATGAGTAATGACTCCACTTTCTTCCATTCCAGCTGCCACACAGGCACGCACGTTGGTTGCTCATTGACCCAGCAAAATTTGAATGTCTTCCCCTTCTCTTGTTGTCCCATGTCTACCCTATCACTTATCAGTTGCTTGCTGTTATGGTATGGTGGGACCACCTTCTCTCAGCAAGTACTGTAATTGTTTTTTAAAAGAAGAAAGAAAATGCTGGTAAGCAGTGGTACACATCTAGGGAAAATGTCAAGCCTTGCTTTTCCCTGTGAGCTGTCATAGCTGGATCCTCTGCCCTTCCTTACAAGTGGGTTTGAGGAGGTGGTTGTTTTGGCTGCAATTGGAGAGGCACAGGTGGTACCACCAGCTGTAAATTGGAGGAGGCACTTCCTGATTATGACCACTGCCTACACACAGATCACTGCCAAGAGAGGAGCTGGAAGGCGCAGAAGCCTTCTCCTTGGAAAAGGAGGGTAGTCATCACTCCCCTCTCCGGCAGGCTTTCACCTGTAGACTTTGGGCTTCTTTGTAAGTGCTTGGCTTCCTAAAATGCTGTGATGTGAACAACCCTCAGCCACCAGTGAGCGATGGATAAATTGAGGCACAGAGTGTTTAAATCCATGCATCTAACATTTAGGTACTCGGGTCTGTATATACAAGTGCATGGCAGTTTGAAAGCCAGCTTTTTAAGAGGCTTCAGCATGAATTCAGCCATCTGCTTAGCTATGGCAAAATAGGTGGTGAATGACTTCCTGACCACTGTAGTGTCAAGATTTTGCCCTCTGATTCTAAATGTTGGTGGTGAGAGGCTTATACTGAGCTGCAGAGCAAGCATGCACCAGGCTAGTCTGTGAGGAGTTTGGACTGTTGCTCTGGGAGTGGGGGGAGGAATTTCAGAGGGCATTGACAGCTACCTGGTCTCAGCTGCAAGCACACACCCCCATTTGCACTAATGTATTTTTATTTCCAGGTTACAATTTCTTAATTATTGTCTGGTGCTCATGTCTCCACCTTCACATAATGGAGACCTCTGTTTGCTGGCCTTGACTTGCCTCATCTCCAGGAAAATTGGGCTGCCTTGTCACCCACTCTAAGTGCTGAAAGCCCTTTCCCTGGGGTGATACCTTGGCCTACTGCCACCTCACAGTCTTGGTTTTCATTTCTTGTCATAAATGTGGATCTGCCGCATGGGGTGCAGCAAGTGAGGGAGAGGCACTGGAGGGTTCACCCACCACTGTGTGCTCCACGCCCACAAGCACCAGAAGAGAGCCAGATTAAAAGATTAAAGTCCCAAACTGCAAACCCCCTTGGGCTGCTGATGAGATCTGAGTGCCTGGCTGCAAGGCCAAACTCCCACTCCGGAGATGCAGAGCCGTGTGCGCCGTCGCTCACGCTGGAGCCACCAGCTCCTGGCATCCCCTCCTGCTGCTGGCTCTTGCTGCTTTTACAGACCAAGAATTAAATAATAAAGCAATTCTGCCCTGAAGGAAGATCCTGAGTGAGGCCTTGGCAATACCTGGAGGTTTGGGGGTGGCTTCACGCTCCCCTCGTTGCACACCTGAGTTTTGGGTTTGTGGCCTTCACTAGTGCCTTGCTTGCTTGTGTTGTGGTGGCTGCGTTGCTTTGCTTGGGATGTGGGATGGGGCTGGACAGGGAGGGGTGGCTGTCAGCAGCATGAGAAGCACACAGGGAGGGTCATGAGTCCTTTGATGCCATCTGGTCATTTCTTAGAGGTCTCTTACAAGCTTCACCCTAGCAAAACTACCATTAGGTGTGTGCTCACAGGCAGTGTATTTTCTCTTTTTCTTTTTTTTCTTTTTTTTTTACTCCCACTTGATCTTCATTAGGGCTGGGTAAATAATTGCCTTTTTGGATTTATGGCTGAAAGGCACAGAAGTCAGACTGTCACAAAGCACTATTACTGTGTAATTTTTGTTTGACCAAAGCAGTGAATCCGAGCCAAAATGATGATTCCAGCATCACCACAATACTCAGCATGCTGAGCTCTCAAAAGCAATTTTTCCCCAGTTTTTGGGTTTTAAATTTTTTTTTAATATTTTCAAGTGTTCTTTTATCAGAAACAGGTAATTTCAAAGCAAAAAGTTCAGCCCTGCTATTTTGAATGCATTGGAATATTTTATTTTGACTTCTCAGGAGTTGTTCCTCCTTCTCCTCCCTGTGCTTTTCAGATGAAGCTCTTTGTCAGACACAGGCTGAACCTGTGAAGATGTTCAGTTCTAGAGCTCCCTGTTTCAGCACATTTCCCAGCTCCGCTTCTCAAGAGCTCAGGTGACACTGAAGTACAGTGTGTGCCAGCACTTTCTGGCCCTTGCAAGAAACGCTGCGGGGCTGTGGGGCCAGACAAGCAGGGCCAGAGTGGCCATGAACTTCCCAATGCACAGCCCTGCCCTGCCTCCAGCTGTGGAAGCACTGGGATCTGTGCCTCCAGGGAGAACAGCAGCAGGACCTGTGTTTCCCAAGCCGCTGAAACGGGCATAACCAAAATATCACACAGGCACAACCCTAAAATGGAGTAATTTCCAGGTTTGTGCCTGTTTTGATGAAGATTAAAGGCTAAGTTTTAGCAAAGTCTTTTTTTATTAACTGTATCCTCACAGAGGTCTTTGTGATACATCTCTATCTTCCAACTGATTATAATTAGTGCACTGTTTTATTTACATAGGATTAACGTAATTCAAATTACTAGATGAAATTCTTTGATCTCCAGGGTACAAGAGGTGAGATTATGAAGATTTACGATTTTAAACAGTTGCTCCTGGCCATAAAATCTATTCATTTGAAAATCAATAGAAAGATATCACTTGCCATGTTGATGAGATAATTTCCTCTGCTACTCAGCCCTGACCCTATTCTCCTGGTTTTCACCATCCTATCAAGTTTGGATACCTTTTTTTTTTTGTTCCGGGAAGCTCTGCTCCACCTGATCCCGTGCAGCCCTTCTGGATGTCTGTGGAACTCTATTTTAGTTTGAAGACACTTTCTGATTTATATGCTTCAAGCATGCTAACTCTTTTTCAAAACTCTTTTCCTAACCATGCATTCAGTCAGATGGTGTAGCTGCCAAAAATACATGCAGCTCCATATTTGTTCTTTGTTGCATTGGATGAATTTATAGGTGCAGTGTATTAGAGACTGTAAACTTTCTGATCTCTAACAAGGGCTGTTGCCTGTTCAGCAAGTCCTGCCCATTGCACAATGGTATGAATATTTATGATGCTAAATAATAATACTTGCCTCTGACCCTCTTCATCAGCAGATTGCTTCACTGAGGAAGCAGTCAAATCATTATCCTAATATCCAGATGGGGAAACTGAGGTGCTGCAAGGTGAAATAACTTGTCCAATGTCAGCAAAGGAGAGCTAGGAAGGGAATGCAGCTCTCTCTGTCCCCAGCTACATGGTACAGCCACTAGACCCTGCAGCTTTCTCAATGACAAGGACAGCTCATGAAATTTGTCTTTTATGCAATGCATTCTTCTCTATTAACAGCCAACAATTCCAGTGTTTTCTTCACAGGTATTAATAGCCTCCCCGAGAAATATGTTTCAACATGCATTTTCAGCAGTACTGGTGTGTGTGTTGTGCCCCAGCCAGCAGCTGTGACCTGCTAGGAGGCAAACTGGGGCGAGGCTGCAGCTACGCCCCTGCACTCTGCTCCGCTCCAGCACCCCTGCGCTCCTCCAGTGGCAGTCAGGGAGGCTGGGGACCGACCACAGAGATGTTCTGCAATACCAGCTGCTGTGTTGGCAGCCTTGGAGTTGCCTCTGGGCCTGACTTACTGTCTTGTCTCCTTGAATATAATTGCTCACTGCTGATTTTTTTTCCTTTCCCTTTGATTCTGTAGCGCTTGTACCCTACTCAGATTCCTCATCAGTCTCGCAATCTGGGGAGTCTGAGGAAATAGAGAACTGATCATCTGCAGACTTCTGTATATTGTGAAAGTGTCCCTGTGCCATGTATGATTCCAATCTCTTTTTCCTTTAATCAGCCGGAACATCAGAGTGTCAGACTGCACCAGCCAGGTCTGTGTGCTGGGCGGGGAAGGCCGGAGCTGCTTGTGCGGAGGTGCTCCTGGCTCCCTGGAGGTGACGGCACATCTCTGGCTTCCCCCTCCCTAACCCTTCTACCTCCCCACCCTGCTCAGCTCAGCCTTGCAAATGTTCCATGGCAGGGCATGTTCTGCCCCAGCCGAGCCCGCTGGGGCAGGACTGCCTGAGCAGCACTGGCTGCGGGGAGTCCTTGAGGAATGGCAGAACATGTCTGCCTGGAAATCTGCGTGTGCTGCAGATGAACCCATTGCTTGCTATTTGGAGGTCTCAAGGGACCAAATCACTGGGGAATTGGCCAGAATTGTAATGATTTCCACCCAAGTACCTTAGTACAGTGGTAGGAAAAGCATGTGTAGAAGGCTGAGTGGGTTTATGTGGGTGCAAGGGTGCATGTGCTCTTTATACGTTATACTGAAAGTTCATCACGAGCTTTTCAGCACTCTGTAGGGCTTCTGCCATGAAGATCAGACCAGGTAGTCCACACTAGGTAAGGGCTTAAATTTTGGCATTTATTCCCTAGCTTGTAAGCATTATTCCCTAGCTTGTAAGCATTTTAGGAAGGAAAAGAGACCCGAAATAGAGGTGAAGCTCTGCCACCTTCATCTTTTTTTAGTGTTTTATTCACTAAGTGTTACAATTTTTTACTTTACCTACCTACTCTCAGTACACTACAACCATTTCAATACCAAAATATAAGAGAATAGAAGAGCTATAAAATTAACAGAACTCTCTCCACTCCTCCCTTCCCATTTGTGCAGGGCAACATCTGAAGGACACTTTTACCTCCAGATGTCAGAACGTGTGGGAGAAGGAGCAGACTCAGAGCTTGTGTGTCCTCTGTGGGATGTAAGCAGAAACAGTACCTAGACAGGAAAGTGTTTGAATGTTAATGATAGGACAGTGCTAAAAAACACTTTAGAAACACTTTGCTGCTTTTTGCTGGGGAAATCTCAATTTGTTGGCTGCCATTGGCTTTTTGCCCAGCATTCTCAGATCTGCTGGTGAAGGGAGACAGCAGAGCACATTTGTCCTATTCCTCTTCCCCAGAGTGAGATGCCAGACTGGAGCAGATAGCTGCTGTTCCTGCTCCTAAGGACACACTACAGTGGAGAGTACAGTCTATTCATCTTTTACTATACCTACCTTGATAAATTCAGTATCCCGGGGTGGGGCTGAGTTACACCTCCCTCACTAGCAGCCCCTGGATGCACAGCTAAGCGGTGTGAGAATCTCCACAAATCCCTTGGAATGCTCCTGGAGCAAGCAGTGTTGTTAGTCTCTCCCTAGGATGCACACTCACAGTCCCAGACATGCAGTATCCCTGCATGAGTCCCAGCACAGCACTGCCCTGCGTGGACTTCAGCAATGTCCCAGGAGCTTCTTGCGGAAGAAGGAATTTGTGTTGGGCACTCCTGGTTAAAATTTGGCTTTCCACATTGATGTGCATTGTTCCTGCTCCTTTTTTTCCACGGGAGGGGCTGAATTTCTGTTGCATGGTATATAAAGCATTTAGGACGCAAAGTCTATACAAGTGCGATACTAATAATATTTTACAGCTTTAATTACCATGATTGTAGTGCCTAGAGGCGTATGCAAAAACATTTTGAGTGGGCGGAGAGGAGGCAGTGCTGTGAACATTTTTGTGGTTTTGCTGGGCAATGTGCAATGGAGTTTTCTCATGGGAACCACAGCATGCCAGGGAGAAAAGCTGTCTCTGCCTCCTCATCTGCTCTGTTGGGATACTGGAGCACACCCCAAAGACAGCCCTAGTCACTCCAGTTTTGGGGAAAAGCTGGGCTGACCGACACTGTGCTTTGCAGAGGGGCTCCAGGGGCAGGTGCTGCTTGTTCCTCCAGGCAACAGGTATTTTTCCTCAGGCAACATCCCTTCTGTGCAGTCAGCTCCACCTGCGGGATGATTTTCGGATTGGGCAAGCACTGATTTGGGGCACGGACTTGCCGGCAGGCTGGGGAGAAGCATGCCTGGTCTGGGTCAGGGTGTGCAGTGCAGACAGAGCTCCTGCCAGCCGCCCACCCGTCCCTGCCGTGCCTGCGTGGG